>NIPM01000045.1:0-434430 GCA_002738285.1 Holacanthella duospinosa | reverse complement strand
AAAGATTTTGACAGAATCATGGAGATTGGTGAAATAAGTTCTAGCTGCATGAGCTCCGGCTTCTGCACCACCTTGGACACCTACTGCAAGTTGATTGGGAAGGAAGTCTTGAGAGAGGGAACCAGAAAAACGCTTGGTTATAATTTTAGCTGCTAGTCTTCTCCAAGTATTTCCTATCACGATTGGACGAATGCCTCCAGTCTTTTTCATGAGTGCAGTTAAGGATCCTCCGTAAAGAATTGGACGAACGCATTCAGGAACTTTACCAGAAAGCATCAATGTTAACAGTTTCTTTATTGATTCTAATAAATCTTTTGAGTTGGCTGCTGTTTGACTAATTAAGTCCTTGAGAATTTGTGGACGAAGACCATCTAAACCTGCAGCTGAACCGGGTATGAAGGAGGAAATAGCTTTCAAAATATCAGGTTCTTCGAGAATCAAAAGAGGGTTTAGAAAGTCAGAATCGTCAGGAAAATTAGTGGGAGTTGGATGAGGTGGATGCTTGCTATTGTTGATAATTAGAGTTAATCACTTAAAAAACAAAATTTAATTATGTTAATTTATGGAATTCGGCAAGGTTGCTATGAGGATTACACAAAAGCCTTTTGTGTAATCCTCATAGCAACCTTGGAATTCGGTATAGAAGAGTTATAATGAAGCCTTCAATAAGCAGATTTTACTGTCTTGCCATGGATATAATTTGTAATTTTAAAATCAACAAATCTGTAGTAGCATTTCTTTGACTGAAGTCTTCAATTATCATTTTTTTTTCACAAAAGTTTCTTATGAAATGCAAAATTAAGAAAATAAAAAATCGGGAGACCGGCGAAGAAAACGGGGTTTTCCCCGTCCCCGTTGTCGGGGCAATTTCCCCACCAATTGCAATTCCATAGGTACATCTTGAATCAAGATNGCAATTTCCCCGCCAATTGCAATTCCATAGGTACATCTTGAATCAAGATGTACCTAACCAAGTACTTTAGTTCTTAACTGTAAACCAAATAAATTGGAGTTTTTTTTTTGAATTTTAAGACTTATTATGTGATTGTTAAGTTAAGTTACGGCACGGCATTATTCAGTAAAGATTAATGATNTTTTTTTCACAAAAGTTTCTTATGAAATGCAAAATTAAGAAAATAAAAAATCGGGAGACCGGCGAAGAAAACGGGGTTTTCCCCGTCCCCGTTGTCGGGGCAATTTCCCCGCCAATTGCAATTCCATAGGTACATCTTGAATCAAGATGTACCTAACCAAGTACTTTAGTTCTTAACTGTAAACCAAATAAATTGGAGTTTTTTTTTTGAATTTTAAGACTAATTATTAATTTTAAATAATTGTGAATGTGATTGTTAAGTTAAGTTACGGCACGGCATTATTCAGTAAAGATTAATGATAGATAAGGAAGGGCCAGCAGAACAATGGGAATTCACGGACTATCTAAAGTGATTGCTGACGTAGCACCTCATGCTATCAAGGAAAATGAACTCAAGAATTATTTTGGTGAGTAGATTTCTTTTTCCCTCTGAGCTCGGACTCTGATAATTATGAAGCTTGTGTATTTAACAAATTATTTTGTTTAGGTCGGAAAATAGCAATCGATGCTTCCATGTGTCTCTATCAGTATCTTACTGCAGTACGGCAAGAAGGAGCTCAGCTACAAAATGCCGATGGTGATGTGACTTCCCATTTGAGTGGATTCTTTTACAGGACCATTCGTCTAATTGAAAATGGCGTGAAGCCGGTGTACGTCTTTGATGGAAAACCACCAGAAATGAAAAGTGGTACTTTGGAGAAAAGGTCACAGCGACGTGCTGAAGCTCAGAAAGTAAAGTGAAGCTGACTTTGTTTTTTTTTAATTAGAAAAAAAAATTTTTTTAAGTCTTGCATGATTCTTATGGACTTTAGGAATTAGAAGAAGCTTTGGAGACAGGAACTGCCGAAGATGTGGACAAAAGCAATAGAAAATTGGTAAAAGTTACCAAGTGTCATAATGAAGAGGTCAAGAAGCTTCTAGAGTTGATGGGGGTACCATGTATTATGGTAAATAATGTTGCTTTAAAGCTTGACATTTTTTTTTATTTAATGATAATGATCGATGAATTAAACTATTCTGTTGAAGGCTTCCTGTGAAGCTGAAGCTCAGTGTGCAGCTCTGCAGAAAGCTGGGAAGGTTTTTGGAGTTGCGACGGAAGATATGGATGCATTGACTTTTGGTACGAATCTCCTTCTCCGCCACGTTACTTTTAGTGAAGCAAGGAAGATGCCAATCAAGGAATTTCATCTCGACAAAGTTCTTCAAGCTATGGAATTTACAATGGACGAAGTAAGAATTAAAATTATTTACAGTTATCCTGTTTGTGTCTGAGAATTCAGTTTACACAGATTTGGTCATGTAACCAAATTACGTTGTATGTAACCATCTACTAAACAAAGGTACTTTCAAATCATAGATCGTTTGAATAATTTTATCAATATCTTTCTTTTCCAGTTTATCGATCTTTGCATTCTGCTTGGATGTGACTATTGTGATAGCATTCGAGGGATTGGACCCAAACGAGCCATTGAGCTTATAACAAAGCATCGATCCATTGACAATGTTATCAAGAATTTGGATGCCAAAAAGTATCAAATTCCTGACAATTGGCCATATGCCGAAGCTCGAAAACTTTTTACCGAAGCAGATGTTGCAGATCCTGAATCTTTTACAATCACATGGAACGCTCCAGATGAAGAAGGTCTCGTTGCATTCATGGCAGGGGAAAAAGGTACATATAACATTACCTGGAGAGTTAAGCATATTACGTGGATTTAATTTTGGAAAAAATTCCAATTCTTCAGGGTTCATGGAGGATAGGATTCGAAACGGAAGTAAGAAACTTCAAAAGGCTCGACAGACTTCAACACAAGGACGAATCGATGGCTTTTTCAAAGTATTATCTTCCACAACTCCTACAAAACGTCCAGCTGATGAAAAGAAAGGAAACGAGAAGAAGAAGCCGAAGAAAGGCGGAGGTAGCGGTGGGGCTTTTCGTCGGGGAAAGTAAATTTTCTTTGGATTTTGAAAAAAGAAAACATTCAGGTTTCAATGTACCCACGCTACAATTTAGCTTAAAATTTAACCACTCCCACACTTTTTTTTTAAATTAATCTCGAAGTAATTGGATCCTTTAGATAATTAGATGGGAATTTAATCAGTAATCAATATAGNAAAACATTCAGGTTTCAATGTACCCACGCTACAATTTAGCTTAAAATTTAACCACTCCCACACTTTTTTTTTAAATTAATCTCGAAGTAATTGGATCCTTTAGATAATTAGATGGGAATTTAATCAGTAATCAATATAGGGAAGGCTATTATTAATTTTTTAAATAAAACTCGCTTACCCTGTATCTTAGCACTTAAGTGCGAGAGATCGCTTTTTCACTATAAAACACTAAGATGACATTTTAAAATCACCATACTGAACTAACCGAAGCATAATTTATTCATAATGATATTAGAGATTTTTTATGATGAATTACTTTCTACTTAAGTATCCTTAGGACATTACATAACTCTATTACTTACTATTCATCACCTTTCCCTACTTCTNGGGTGTGGGGGAGGGAGTAGTAAGGCATTGGCTACAACACAAATCCCACTTTGAGCTCCAGTAATGAGAAATCTACCGAGCATAACATTTGCTCCATCCATAGCAACCATAGCCAATGACCCTTCTCCAATGAAACTCTCCGTCCGATCAACTTTTCTTGACATATTATTCAACTCTTCTCCAGCTTTGTATCCCATCCCAGCTCCAATCCCAGTCATCACAATACAAAAGAGTAAATAGTTCATCACGAATCGAATCTTTCAGAAAGAAAAAAAATCCAAAGACACAGCTAAATGCAAATTTTCAACCTCCGGTTCCGATTATCACTTTATCAAATTCATAATATAATCTTACAAAGTAGATCCCCAACGTGCGAATTTGATCTGTTGTATCCGCACTGTAGATTTCAATCCAATCGACGTAAACTGAGCCCAAGAGCGCAATGAAGATTGTGGCATACCACAACGAAGCTCCTTCAATATATTTGGACAGAGTAGAAAGATGAACCAAAAACATAATCGCTTCCCATCCCAAGAGGGTCAAACCCGATACTACTGTCTCGTACACCTGTAAAATTGTATAAATAAGAATTTAAAATACAATTTCACAGAGTGAATGAAACAGAAGGATGATAATGATACCATAAGAAAACTTACCATAACACCGACAACATAGAAAGGGTCAGCCACCATTTTCCCAAGTATTGAAGAAGTAAATTATTATCCTTATAAAACAAAACTTTCAAACTAAAATAATGATTCAAAAACGGTCCTGATTTATCCGCAGAGTAAGCAAGACCAGCAGCAACAAATGCAGCGGAAATAAGAAACAAAAACTATAAAAAGTACACAAAATTGAAAATGGCTGTTGTAATGTAAACTCGTTGAGGTCATTGACTTGTATTTTTTTTTTTCTTTTTTTTTCTTTTTTTTTGGGGTTGTACTTCATGGTACCACCGCCAGAGGACTCTAAACTAAAATTTAACCAACTTGGTCAAGGTTACCCTCCACATGCTTGCGTGCTGATGTAGTTGATTAATCGATTATTAGAAATACTCAAGAAAGTATAAGAATAATTATTACTCTAACAAGATTAGTAAAAATTCTGGATTGACGTGTACTACTTAAGGCATGTCTGTTACATAAGTTGGTAACTTCCAGTAAAATCCTGTTGAAGAAGGTCAAAGATTAAGCTNTTTTTTTTTTTCTTTTTTTTTCTTTTTTTTTGGGGTTGTACTTCATGGTACCACCGCCAGAGGACTCTAAACTAAAATTTAACCAACTTGGTCAAGGTTACCCTCCACATGCTTGCGTGCTGATGTAGTTGATTAATCGATTATTAGAAATACTCAAGAAAGTATAAGAATAATTATTACTCTAACAAGATTAGTAAAAATTCTGGATTGACGTGTACTACTTAAGGCACGTCTGTTACATAAGTTGGTAACTTCCAGTAAAGTCCTGTTGAAGAAGGTCAAAGATTAAGCAAATAAGTTATCCGTTCATACTATCATGTCCCGTTTGAACTGAATTTTTTAATCATAATGAGAAGACATGGTTGNAAATAAGTTATCCGTTCATACTATCATGTCCCGTTTGAACTGAATTTTTTAATCATAATGAGAAGACATGGTTGTCTTCTCATTATATGGTTGACCGTTTGGTCAACAAATAATCAACAACGGTGTGTGTAGTAAATGTTGAGAAAAGTAGTATGGTAATGTCGTGTACGGAAGAGAAGTTGATGGTACTGGCTCTCTCAGTTTTCCCTTGTTACATAAGCATGGACAGAGTTGTTGACATAATGGAGTGCTTCGACAAGTTGGACACAGAGGTCTTAATAGTGATGATGATAATTTGTCAACTTTTGAATTGATCTCAATGACATACTGGGAATCTCCTTACTTCAAACCACATCATCATCATACATTTCACACAGTCATCAACCTGTGGAGATTGAATACTGTCCTAACCGACTTGTTCCAGTTACTTCAGAGACAAAAATATAAAGATAACTGTGGTTTCCGAATTTCTCAGACCTCATTAACAACTAACTCTTTGTCATTATTCTCTTCAGTTACACAAAGACTAGATTTTGGGTTCTTCCCATACTAATAATAAAAAGTTACCTAAATCTAAAAGTTGGCCAAAATTAGGAAATATTTTCCATTTTTTGAGACACTATTGTNATAATAAAAAGTTACCTAAATCTAAAAGTTGGCCAAAATTAGGAAATATTTTCCATTTTTTGAGACACTATTGTCATCTCTTATTTATCAGAAAAGATTATAAAAATGACTACGTCCATTACTTTCTCTAACGCCTTTATTATAATTTCCCTACTTTTTGGAATCCTCGACACTTCAGAAGGTAAGCGCTTTTAGTATTTTTAATATTATTTAAGAAACAATAAAAATAATAATAACTTTTTTTAAGATAGATTTTTTATAACTTGAAACAATTAATTGTTTAATTTTGAGGCGTATTTGTATTATCCAAAAATTTTAAGATTTGTACACCTTTCTTCAAGTTTATGGGGATGATTTCCTTGTGNTAATCTCTCATTTATCAGAAAAGATTATAAAAATGACTACGTCCATTACTTTCTCTAATGCCTTTATTATAATTTCCCTACTTTTTGGAATCCTCGACACTTCAGAAGGTAAGCGCTTTTAGTATTTTTAATATTATTTAAGAAACAATAAAAATAATAATAACTTTTTTTAAGATAGATTTTTTATAACTTGAAACAATTAATTGTTTAATTTTGAGGCGTATTTGTATTATCCAAAAATTTTAAGATTTGTACACCTTTCTTCAAGTTTATGGGGATGATTTCCTTGTGCTAAATGTCATTATTATGTTAATTTAACTTTACAGTGTAGTCGAAACTCTTTCCTTGAGTAGATTGATAACAACAGTTAGTACTATTTTAAATTTTCATTGTTGAGATGGAACAACAATAGAAGAATACAAATTTTCATTAAGACAGGTTATAATACCATACCTTATCTCAAGAATATCCTCCCAGTACCCACGCTTTGACATTTTAACATGTAAACTCAACTAAAATTATTTTCACTTCATTATTGTTGTTTCTACTTAAAAATTTTATAAACNTGTTAATTTAACTTTACAGTGTAGTCGAAACTCTTTCCTTGAGTAGATTAATAACAACAGTTAGTACTATTTTAAATTTTCATTGTTGAGATGGAACAACAATAGAAGAATACAAATTTTCATTAAGACAGGTTATAATACCATAACCTTATCTCAAGAATATCCTCCCAGTACCCACGCTTTGACATTTTAACATGTAAACTCAACTAAAATTATTTTNACCTTATCTCAAGAATATCCTCCCAGTACCCACGCTTTGACATTTTAACATGTAAACTCAACTAAAATTATTTTCACTTCATTATTGTTGTTTCTACTTAAAAATTTTATAAATATACATTAGCAGTTAACACTGCTAATTTAGCAGTAGAGTTAGAGTTAGGTACTTAAAAATTATAATTATTATCCAAACTTAATAACCATGACAAAGAAGATCATCCTGCTTAAGTATTACAACCTTTGGTCATTTCCATGTTAATAAGCTAATGACATAATGATTTAGTCAATAGGTTATTTTTTTTTTGATTGTTTCGGTCATTATTTTTAGGTTTCAAATGTTTCGTCTGTAACTCAGCCTTACATGTCAAGTGTGGTGAGAGTAGCCCGTCTCTAGACTACTTGGTAGAATGTACTGATTCCACGGCTCAACCATCAAAAAGTATCATGACACAGAGGTCAGATTTAGAACCACAACCTGAGTCTCGTAGAAATTATACATTTTGTAGAAAAAATGTTGATTCAATCCCGAGACAGGACAACAGAGGTACTCAACTCATTGTTAAATTAAAGCTAGATTAATTCTGAAATGTGAAAATAATGGATTTTGTACCTTTATTTTTAGTGATGATTCGTGAAGCAGAGACTCGAGTAGTCCGTTCTTGTGGTTGGGTAGAACCAGAAAAAGTAGTAGACACTTGTAAATGGGGAGCTGCTGATGGGGTTCATCGTTTAATGTGTACTTGTACTTCTGACGAATGCAATTCAGCTACAAATGTTCACCTCGCTTTAATTAGTTTCATCAGTTGTTCAATTTTCTTGTTATGTTCTTCGACCTTTTTAATAAAAAATTAGTTATTTTTAATAGGATAATTTAAATTTTAACCTTAGATTTTAGTTACCATGGCAAATATGTTGTACCTATTTGAGTTGTTGAATATAAACAACAATAACGAAATAAACAATGGATCGTTAGCAAGTTTCTTTTTCCTAGATTAGCAACCTTGATCTTGTGCAATAACAACCGTTCTACGGTCTGCATCTGTCACAGTCTTCGATAATGGAATTCAAAAGTTTTTTCTTCTTGTTTCAATTAGTTGAAATAACAGAATTTAAAATTAGTTGAAATAACAGAATTTGAATTTAGTTGAAATCTTAAATATTCAAGATTAAAAAAAAACAAGGTTAGTAATTAACATGGATAACATTTATTAAATCCAACTCTCAGAGTGAGTGTGGAAGAGTAATAAATTAGTATTCAAATTAATTGTAATTTAGTCAACAAGTTACACCAGCAAAACTACATAAGTAACCATGAAAATTACCCAGCTTATTAGTTTGCTTATTGGTATTTTTGTAGAAAATTTTTTCGAAAAGAAAGAAAAAAACAGGACTCACGAAGAGTTTATACTCCTAATGTGTCAAGGTATAGTTCCAGCCTCGTCATTGATCCTGATTTTCCTTTCG
Organism: Holacanthella duospinosa; assembly: GCA_002738285.1. Classification (NCBI taxonomy): domain Eukaryota; kingdom Metazoa; phylum Arthropoda; class Collembola; order Poduromorpha; family Neanuridae; genus Holacanthella; species Holacanthella duospinosa. The sequence goes on along the minus strand of NIPM01000045.1, from coordinate 426,033 downwards.
ATGTCACTATTCTTATTTTTTCCAAATATACAGTTTTGATATGTTTGAGCAGTTTTTTGTACTGAAGGCCATAGGAACGACTTAGAAGATCATTAAGGATTTCAAGAAGAGCGTGAAGTATAGTTGCTGTCACCTCCTCTTGCGGTTCTGCAATTTAAATCCTTTGAAAGTTTATTCCGCACAGTATAAAATGAATTTGAGAAATATCTAAAATGCATTACATACCCAGACTGACAATTTTTGAAAGAATTCTCCAAGCTTCACTAGTTGTAAAAAATTCATCAACTTTTTCAGCTGGATAAGAATGTAAATTTCTGATCATGAACCCATATAGCATACAATACCTGATGAAAAATAACACCAAGAAATTAAATAATTTGAATTTGAAATTCTGAAATTAGAATAGGATAATAAAGATTAATTGGAAATTCAATAAAAATCCAACCCACCCGCTCAATTTGTCGAGCAATGTTTGTGTGAGCGTGGCTTCAGTAGCTTCTTTATCATCACCAGGACTCATATGGTGTCCAATGGCAGTTCCATAAGAACGGATGTCCATTCCCCTCCTGGGGTAATTGAAGGGCACAAGAAAGGGACAAATTTTGTAAAAATGTGCTTGAACTAATTCTCCCCACATTGGAAATCTGTTGATGAGTTTAACACCGATAGTAGCCAAGTAATTTAAATTTTTACGCTTTTCTTTATTTTCACTTGACTCAGCGTCTGCTTTCTTTACAAAACGAAAAGCTAGTAGATTCATTACAAAAAGATCACCATTTTGTTCTTCTGTAACCAAAAATAACAAAAAGATTAAGCAATATTGTTGAAAGTTGTAAAAAATAAGAAATTTAGAAATTACTTACGATTAATTGAAAATGGTGTACTAAGCCCTGCAGCATGAACAATTTTTCCTTCCAATAAGTTAGTAAAGTGATTAACTTTTGTTTGTGTTTCGACAGAAATTTGATTGAGGGGTGTATTTACTACTTTAATAGCTCCCTTGTAAAAGCTCGAACTATTGTTGATGTGCTTTGTTTTATCTTGAATACTGTCCAACAGTTCCTGTGTCTTTCCGTATTTTGTTAAATCAGAGAAGAAGATACATTCTCGTAACTCTTTAGGAAGACGAGAATCTAATACCGACGAACTAAGTTTTGGAGTAAGTTGAACGGATTCTTGAACAAGTTTTTTCTGTTGATCTAATCTTTCTCTAGCTAGTCGCTCATTCTCTTCACGCTTCTTCAATTCAGCTTCAAGAACAGCCTGTTCCTTTTCTTTAGCTACTTTCTCTTGGATAATTAATCTCTGACGGTCTTCTTCCAACTTCTTTCGTTCCGCTTCTTCCACTTCTAATTTTTTCCTTTTTTCATTTTCTAGAGATTCCTTTTGCGAAGTGAAAGCTTTGTCAAGTAATTCCGTTTCGAGCTTATCAATTCTTTTCTTTTCTTCCAACTCTCGCTCAATGTCTTTTTTCCTTAATTCATATTTAATGTTGAGTAACTTCCTCTTCTCATCAATGTATTTATCAGAAATAAGTTGTCGTTCTCTCATTTTGTGTTCTTGTTCTTCCTCAAAAGTTTTCCAATCAAGTAGTTTTGCAGCCAAACTAGCCTCCACTTTGGCAATTCTTTTCTTATTGTATTCTTCCAGCAACCTTTTGACATGGGTATGTACTGGTGATTCAGTTGCAATGGCAACCCTATCTGCTGCATCGTGGTACTCTCCATCGTCTTCAAAGTTTCGGATCCCATAGCTATTTCTCTTTCTGGAAATTTTTTCTGAATATTCTATATTATATCATGAATATAGATTTTACTAAAGAAATTTGTTACAATCAAATTGTGCTAAAAATCAAATCGACTAGTCTCTACATGTATAGTCTTACCTTGGCTTTCTGAGGAAATGTTCACATCATCTCTTTCAATTTCCCTTATCGCAGCAGCATTAGCTTCACTGATGGAAATTAGGCTTATTAATTTTGAAAGACGAGATTGGTTAAGTTTGGCTTCTGAGCAAGTAGTTGTTAAGATTCCTTTTAGAGACCCAGTATTATACGGTATGCGGCCTTTCTTAGTGTTGCCAAGAATTTGAGTCAAACGGTTATCGTCCAATCCATGTTCCAATCGCAGTCGTCTTCCTTCACCCTCAAGTCTACTATTCATATTTTAGATTTTATTGACCGAATTCTGGAACGGTTGGACACTGAACTAGACTAAACAATGATCCCAGTCCCAGCCCAGCGCTCAATAATTCTTCCCAGTCCTTTTTGTGGTTTCTTTCCGGAAATTTTGATAATCAGTAGTCAGCTTAGTCAGCAGTAGGTAAATTTGGTAATTTAAGATTAATCAGTGAAACAAGTCAAAGAGATAATAGACTGGATATTACTAACTTCACACCCTCCTGCACCCTAAACGTTGCCAAATATCCAACGGATTAAGGTATTATAGAGGGATTAACAAGGATGTAAAAAACTGCACAAATTTACGTAACGTTGTACGAGATGAAATATATCTCTTTAAGGATATCCAGAGTGTGCGGAGATAATCATAGGAGTTAATTTAATTTAATTTAAATTTATTCATCAAAAGTACCCTAATTTACGTTTTTACACTTTCGGATTACAATTCAATTAACTTAGCAAATTAAAAATAAGATTTTGAACTTTAGACTTAGAAACATGAAAATTAGAAACTTAAGAATTATGAAATTTGATTCAAAATTGAAGAATTTGGTAAATTAGTTAATTAAGAGTTTAGTAGTTAAATTAATTCAATTAATAGTATGAAATAGTAAATGTCAGTAGTAATGTTAAAATTAGTTAGAGAACACAAAAAAAAAAATTATTTATACAAGAGAAAAAAATTTTTTTTTAATTTACTTTAATTTAAGATTTAATGACTAATTCAATGCATGACAAGTCACATCCAATGTTGTCATTATTTAAACATTCATCAAGTTGTTTTTTAAAGAAATAATCTAGTAAGGCTCCGTTATTAAAGATAAAGTAAGGGACACAGTTATTAAAGGATATAAGGGATCTAGGAAGACTACATAGAAGTTCATTTATTCTGAATTCAAGTGAATTAGGATGAAAGTTCTTGTTATTTACAAAATATGAGTTTCTTCTNAAGAAGAAGTTCATTTATTCTGAATTCAAGTGAATTAGGATGAAAGTTCTTGTTATTTACAAAATATGAGTTTCTTCTTGTTAATCTTCTAGAGTTGATGTTTTGTTGAAGATTGTTTACTAGATCACAATATGCAAGCCTGTTAACTGACAATATTTTTTGAAGCAAATATAGAGAGTCAAAGTCTGCTAGTTGTTTAGGGAATAACCATTTTAATTCAGATGTCATTAATTCTTTCACCCTATCAGTACGAGATAAATTGAGTACAAATTTAGCACACCTCTTAATCACCTTTTCCACATCATGTAATAAATATTTTTTGGATTTAGCCCAACATGTAATCATGTAACGTATCACAGGAAGTACGTAGCTGGTGGTTAATATTTTTCTGTTTTGTTGTGAAAGTAGTTTTTGTAAGGGTAATAATTTCCATAAGATAAAGCTTGATTTCTTCTTCACATTGTTGACATGATGGATCCATGTAAATTTTGAATCTAAGGTTAAGCCAAGACATTTGAGGCTATTTACGCTTATGATCTCATTCCCAAGGACATTAATTGAGACTGACCCAATTGAGGATATGATTCTAGGTTCGCCAATTAAAATGAGTTTTTTTTTAGATAAATTAAGAAATAGTTGGTTGCTTTTCATCCAGTCAGTGATAGAAATAATATCTTCTTTAAGACTTTGGAGTAAAGAACTCAAGAATTGGGGTTTTCCACTGATAAGAAGATGAGTATCATCTGCAAAGAGAACCGTAAGACTATTTTTTATGTATAGTGGCAAATTATTAATCATGATTGAGAACAAAAGAGGTCCAAGTACCGAACCTTGAGGTACAGAAAGAATAGTTTCTTTAATAGTGGAATTGGTTCCTTTTCCTAAAACTTGTTGTTTCCTATTATTGAGATAGGAAGAGAACCAATGTGGTTCAATGTTGTACCATAGGATTTTGTCAAGAAGTACTCCTTTGTCCACTTTGTCGAATGCCTTCTGAAGATCCAGTGCTAAAAGTATTGAGATATTTCCGGTTGAAGATTTTTATAAATAGTTTCTGTGATTAAATGAAGTGGCATATTGGTAGAATAGCGTTTCCTAAACCCAAATTGATACTTGTAAAAACGATGAAATTTTTCCATAAATTCAGTCAGTTGCTTATACACAAATTTTTCAACAAATTTTGATAAAATTGGTAGAAGTGAAATTGGTCGCATGTCAGATGGTGACATAGGTTGATCAGTTTTTGGAATAGGAAAGACTTTTGATGTTTTAAGGGATTCAGGAAATATGCAAGACTTGAAACTGCTATTTATCAAATAGGCTAACCTTTCAGACATAACAGGTGCTCCAATAGATAGAAGAATCCAATTGGAGAAATTGAGATCGTCATAGCACTTAGATTGTTTATTTTTAACCGATTTCCATATTTGATGGACACAGTAGGAGTCAACAGGTTTAAGGAAAAACTTTTCACTAGGTGTAAGTATAGATATATGTTTGGCAGGTTTAAGCGTAGACACAGTGCTTGGCGTGGTTATGGATATGTAGTAATCATTTAATTCTTCAGAACTGAAATTGTGAGTAAAGGACTTTGTTTTTAAGGGACATAATTTGTGGACAGCTTTATGGGGTCCTAATTTTTTAATTTCATTGTTCAGACTATTTTTTTTATCTTGAAGTACAGCTGATTTGACTTGTTTAGACAGATTTTTATGAAGTGACTTGTTGTAATTCTTGGAATGATAGACTAAGTCCCGATGTTTTATTAAAAATTTCGTGCGTTCACTTAATCTGAAAGTATTGGCATATTTAAAGTAACTCACTTGTTTATTAGTAATTTTTGAATTCACTATTATTGAAAGACTAGTCATAAAATCAGTGAACATTTCTTCAACATTATCACTTTGAGTAAATTTAGTTGAAATAATTTCAGTTCCAATTTGTTCAAAGTCAATATTTTTGAAGTCTTTGAATTTAACTGTCACTTTAGTGAGAATGGGTCTTTTGAACACAATTTTTGCAATAACTAATTTGTGATCGGACATAAACGTTTCTATGGTCTTACAGTCGGTGATTTTTTCAAGGTTGTTGGTGAATATAAGGTCCAGTAGAGACTCATTTCTAGTAGAACAATTGTTTATTTGTTGGAACTTAAAACAGGAGCAAATATCCAATAGTTTCTTTGAAAATATTTTAGGCATATATTTACAATTAAAATTGAAGTCTCCAAGTAAAAATGCATTTTTTTGTGTTGAATTGAGGAATTCAAATTGCTGAGAAATATCGTGCAGGTCGTTTTGAAGTGAGCAATGCTTGTAGTCAGGAATCCGGTAAATACACGAAACGACGATTGATTTTTGAAAGTTGTTTTGTGCATTTATCGTAATAAATTCTGTACCAAGGTAAGAGTTTGTAATATTTAATCGCTCTTTCAAACCTTGGCGGGGCAGTCATGTCCCGACAAGTGATATAATATTAGGAAGTAAAACCTAAATGAAATTCTTAGAAACAAGCAGTTTAGCGTATATTATGAATCTGACATCCATTGTTGAAGATTAAGTCAAACTTTGCAAAGTTTTTGCAAATTTGCGCCAAAAAAAATATTTTTTATTTTAGTATGACTTACCCAGATGTATTGGCCGTGATTGCAGCAAGTGATATTTCAATCGAACAGAAATTTCATTATGATTACGAATTCGACATCAATAATTGGTGGTGAACAATCTAATAGCCTAAACCAAAAGAAAACCTAAAAGAAAACCGGACAAACTAAATCTAAAGAAAAAAAATTAAAACTCAAAAAGAAAAACAATTTTTTTAAGAAAATCTAACAAAAATCTAACTACCTAAATAAAATTTTTTTTAATAACCTAAACCTAATGAAAATCTAAAAGAAAACATAAAAAACCTAAAGAAAGCCTAAGAATTATTAAATGTAAACATTAAGAAATCATTATCCGCTGTTTACCCGTCTCAATTAATAATATTTATTTATTTATAAAATCAACAAAAAAAAACTTTTGTTTTAAATTCGACTTCACCACCAACTATGGAAATCAGATTTGTGAAGTGCGTAAATTTTCTAATCGATTAAGTATTGAAATCCGCACCAGTGCAGTACCTTTGCGTAAGTCACACTAAAAACATTATTTTTTTTGGCACAAATTTGCAAATTTTTTGCAAAATTTGAATTGACCGCCAACAATGGATGAGAGATTTGTAATTTACGCTAAATTTTCAGTCGATTGATGTATCACTTACCCGAATTTCAGAAGGAACTATTCTGCAAATAAGTCCAACAAATGGAAATAAGTAAGCAAATCTAAACAAAAATAGACAAGTCCAAAACATGAGTTTAATCCAAGTAAATTTGACAACGTTGGGGTGGGCAGTTTAGCAACAATCGCATTTTCAGTTTGTCCATATGTGTGGGATGAAGAAGTTGGTGGATGTGGTGGATGACAGTGCAGCCCGAATTTAACACTGACAGGTAAACAAACATTAATAATTTGAGTGTGTGTGGTCTTGGTCATCAGCTGTTAAAATTTAACGAATTGATTGAACGAATTTAGAGGAGATTTCTAGTCTGTGGAGTTCAGTCAGGTAAGCTTAGAATCCCAAATTTATCGGTAACGTTATAATTTTAACTAAACGTTTTGTTTGACGACAGACATATGGTTGTACTTATACGCTTAAGCATTGTGGTAAAGCTGGAAAGACAATCCAACCATTTACGTGAGGATTTTCAGCGCATAGAAGCCTGAAATGAATTCATGGTCAGCATTTACAGTTGGAATTGCGTGGATTTTAACATGGGTTAACCTTAATCACATAACTGCGGTTCGTGTGTATGATGAAGAACGATTATCTCATCTAAGGTAAGAGAAGTGGTGAGAATTGAACTTAACCCACTACTAGTAATATCTAATTTATGTTTTTTTTTTATACAGAGACGAAATTAAATCAATGTTCTATCACGCCTACGATTCCTATATTCAGCATGCATACCCATTTGATGAATTGAGGCCACTTTCCTGTGATGGAGTTGACACCTGGGGAAGGTTGTGGAAACAAAAAAAAATTTCTAGTACTTTACCTAATTTGATAATATTTGATTGAACAGCTATTCTCTCACATTAATTGACACTCTGGATACATTGGCAATTCTTGGAAACTTTTCAGAATTTCGAAGAGTTGCTCAACTGATTATTGACAACACGCATTTCGATCTTAACATCAATGTGTCAGTTTTTGAGACCAATATACGTATTATTGGTGGTCTTTTGAGTGCTCACCTGCTCAGTCATAAGTAAGGCAATAATTTTGACGCAGAAGTGGTATTTTTAATTTATATTTGTTTCTAGGGCTGGAATGGAATTGGACAAAGGTTGGCCATGTAACGGACCATTATTGCATTTAGCTGAGAAGGTAGCTCGAAAGCTCCTGCCAGCATTCGATACGAATACTGGTATGCCTTACGGAACTGTGAATTTAAGGTACGGAGTACCAGCGAAAGAGACACCCATTACATGTACTGCCGGTGTAGGTACATTTCTTGTTGAATTTGGTACCTTATCTCGCCTTACGGGTGATCCACTTTACGAAAAGGTTAGCGCTAAATCCCAAAATCTTTAATTTTTTTTGTAAATTCTAATAAGCTTTTTTTTTGTTGATTTTGGTGCCAGGTAGCTCTCCGTGCATTACATTCTTTGTATTCGAAGCGGTCCAAGTTAGATCTTTTCGGGAATCATATTGATACCGAGACTGGGAAATGGACAGCTGTTGACTCTGGAATTGGTGCTGGAGTTGATTCATTTTTTGAGTATCTAGTCAAGGGTGGAATTCTGTTCCAGAAACCTGAACTCATGCATATGTTCAGCGTAAGTTTCAACGCCATTGAGAAACATTTGGGTAAAAATGGATGGTATATCTGGGCCACAATGGGTCATGGACATGTCTCAGCAACTACATTCCAGAGGTAACCAAGACGAGCGTTTAAAATTTGTCAACACTTTAACATGTACTTAATCATTGTTACTTTCATAGTTTAGAAGCATATTGGCCTGGATTACTCTCATTGGTTGGAGAATTTCGAGCTGGTTTGAAGGCTATTACAAATTATCACCGTATTTGGAAACAATACGGTGCACTTCCTGAGCTCTACAACATATTACATGTGAGTCTCTCAAAATTTTTCATAATTTCATTCATACTGAGAGCTAACGAAATGTTTTTCGAAAACTTAACGTTTACAGGGGAAATCTACTCATTTACGTGAGGGCTACCCACTTCGTCCAGAACTAGTCGAATCTGCTATGTATTTACATAGGGCAACTGGTGATCCATTAATGTTAGAAATTGGAGAAGACATTCTACACAGTATTAAAACAAATATGAAAACAGACTGTGGATTTGCTACAGTAAGTTCATCCAAAAATAATAAGTTTATCGAATTTCAATTTTTGATCAAGTGTTATTTTAGGTTCGTGATGTAACAACTCTTACGCTTGAAGATAGGATGGAATCATTTTTTCTTGCAGAAACTGTCAAGTATCTATACCTTCTCTTTGATCCCAACAATTTCATACACAATGATGGGGATGACTACACTGTAATTCAAAATCCATTGGGAGAGTGTACAATATATGCTGGAGGATATATCTTCAATACAGAAGCTCATCCCATTGATCCTTCTGCATTACATTGTTGCAGTGGAGTCACTGAGAGTGAACTCCATGAAGAAGTAGCAATTATAGATGAGTTACGATCATCTCCGAAATTTCATGGAAGGTCTAAAGATAAATTGAAAAAAAAGAAGACAAAATTATTAGTTTCTGAAACTACAAAGTCACTAGAAGTAGAAGAAAGTACTAGAGTTGTCACACTCAACGTATTTCCAACAGGAGATGACACTCCACCGCAACTAATTACAACCAAACCTGAACTATCTATAAAACCTCCTCCATCATCAATATCCACAGTTTTGAATGAATATAACTTCGGAGTAACATTTGATGATGATACGACAAAAACTGTTAAGGACTCATGTGAGCGAGATAATACCAATTTTCTCCAACTTATAAAGTCCTACAGTACTTGTGACGCTGGTAGTAAGAAATTAGAAGCCAAAAAAAATCTTAATGAAAAATTGTCCGCACTCCTGGATCGATTACTCGAACTACAAAAATTTCTCGATTTATTTCCAAGTATCAATTTAATCGGATTGGACGGGAAGGAGACAACAATAGGAGGTCAACCTACTGGAATAATTAAGAAAAATCAACTAAAAGATGAGGAAAAGGTAATTGAGAAATTAATTGAAAAATATGAAAGAATTGGTGGAGATCAAAGACCAGTGGGACCGAAAGAGAAGAAAACAAGAAGAAAATCAATCAAGAAAAATGGTCAGAGTCAAAAGCCAGAATCACTAATCAACTCACCGGTGAAGACAGAAGTGAATCGAATTCGAGATCAAGATTTAAATGAATCACCAGATTTGGACTTGATTTTTGGATCACCAACAGCAAGTAGGAGCTTAAGTTTTTACTTTTCATTGAAATGGGTTCAAAAGTTTCCTGAATTAATCACACAACTCTTTCCTTCTGAAAGTTTCGATATTCAAAATTTCTACTCGAGGATAAATAAGGAGTTCTCTAATGAAGGATTACTCAAGGATTTCAATTTGACAGAGTCATGGACCAAAGATTATGAAAGGCTCAAATGTTACACAACACAGTTTGGAGATAGGTTCCTATTTCATAAATCATCATCAACCAATTGAGTGAGATCTTCATAATTAATTATAATTTATTATTTTAATTACAAGAAAAGGTAAAGATGAAATTAAGTCATAATAATCTAAAAAAGCCAAGGTTTACTAAACCTGGCTGATTTTTAGAAATTTTAGAAATGAGGTGTTTATTACACTTGTTCAAAATATATAATACATATTTTGAATTAATTAATAATTAATTGGAAATAACTAAAAGGTAGACTTTGTCTTAAAATTTTAAGAACAAAAATCAAGATTTGTTATTGTTATAATTTGTTTGTGAAAGTTCACTGTTCACGAAACCCAAAAGGAAATAATGTGGTGGGAAATAAAATATTTCAATTTGATTTTCAAACAGTTAAATTTTTTTTTAATCAATTGTTGATTTTGATTTTACATTGTTGTATTTGTAAAATCAAATTTCATTCTATTGTTGCAAGTTGCAACAATACGTGTATTATTGGCCTGTTGTGTGCATAATTGCCCACTAGTTGATTTAATTGAAAATTTTGTTTTTGGTAATGTTTCAGTTGTTATCGTTGTCGTATTTAATTTTAATGTTTTTCTTAGCAAAATTATTCTGTTATTTTAACTTTGGTTCTCAGACTTTATTTATTATTTAATTTTATTTATTTTTCTAATAGGCAATAAATGCAGAAAGACGGTTCCGTGGTCGAGTCAGATGAAGGTGTTTCTGGTTCACTTCCAAATGGACTTAAGTCTCATCACCGACATCATTTTGATGCTTCTGTTATCAATGATGTCCGTCTCATTCATAAGAAGCTTCCGAAAGCCGTCACAAATATTTTATCCCGGTCATTTTCTCTACAACCACCACCTCCAGTTCCACGAAATTCGAAGAGATCACAGCAGTTAGAAGAAATCCTGGCACCACTTCACTTGACTCTATTAGCTCCAGAAGAATTGGGAACACTACCGAGGCGGCTGTCAAAAGCAGCTTCTGATGCTCAACTTAAAATTTTACGAACACTGATTCACCAAATTCCAGATAAATCATTCCCAGGACTTTGCCTTCCAGCACTGCAATTGGAAGCTAAGAATCTACGGGAATCTGAATGTGTGTTAGAAATTTACCCATCTCCAAGGGAAATCCTACACAGAACAGAACGTCATTTGATAAAGAATAAGGAAGTTGATTTACAGCAGCTAAATATGGAGAGAGAGAAACGATTATCCAAGATACTCAATTCAGTTGAGCATTTGGAAGCATCAGTTAACTTGAAAAAAAGGACATGGATGTACAGACCTAGGAACGGTACTTCCAAAAGTAAATTATACGCTGAACTTCGATTTCGAAGGCAATTGCGCCAGCGACTAGCTCCTGAGATTTTTCATGTAGAATCAGACGCTGATTCTGGAGAAGTAGAAGGTAGGAACCTAAACAATTGAAACAAAATATTTGTTTATTAATTGAATTGAAAATTAAACTTTAGATCCCAGTGAAGAATCAATTTCAAATACAAGTAGAACCAATCAAGTTGGAGATCATACTTCTTACCATGATACAGTTGATGGATCTAAAATATCTCGTTCTAAAGGAAGACCGAGAAAAAAAGTACAAACTGGAGATGATGAAACTTCCAAAATGCCCCCACCTGCACCTCCTCCGCGTGTGAAGACAAACAATAATTCATCTGATGATAGCCAGTCATCAATAATTGTTCAACAGAAACCTACAATTCTCACAAAAGCACAATTGAAACACGTACCGAAAAAACAATCTGGAAAAGCAAAGTTTAGAGTCCTTACTCTTCAAAGGAACATTAAAATCCGTCCAGGTACTTTGTTCAAATGTCGTAGAACTAAAGAAAAATTTACATTTTCAACACTTCATCGAACAATAACTGAATCAGGGTAAGTTTTTTTAAATTCAATTGACTGATTGAATAAGTATAAGTTCAAAATAAAACTTTAATCTCTTTCGTCTTAGACTGGCGCTACTCACAACTGCCTATGCTCTTCGTTTTGGTGCAGCTTACACTGAGCCTCAGAAACCAAAATCCCCAGTGTCAGAAATTAGTCATAAAATCTCTCGGAATTTGAAAGAGAGTAGTAAATTCCAAAATTGGTTTGAGAGCTTTGGTAGCCCTAGTATACGTGAATTAGCTCATATGAGTGAATTGACTTCACACGGTCAACAAGATGGACGTTCCTCCATCAGCAATAAAGTAGGTTCTTTGGATAGAGACAGTAAGTGCTATTGCCACAATAGGTCAAAAGAAAAAGTCAAGAAGAAGACCAATGACCAAAATGTTCAAAATCATTCAATATCTTCCATAGTTACGCTCAATCGCTACACACAGTCACTGGAAAAACATCCCATTCCTGAAGAATTTCCTCCTGGTGGAATATTTGACCACACTATTGAACTTTTATCTTATGGAAGAGAACTGAGGGTATCAGAAGAATTTCATTGATTTATAAATCCAAAATTTAAATATACTATAACCAATTTTCAATTTTCAGCGATGCATCTATAAATTCAAGACTGAAGGAGTATTATTGGATATTGGAAGTAGACCAGAGCTTAAAATTTACCCACGGAAACCGTTCGGTAAAATCCCAGTACAGACGGCTCAATTGGAAAAGGTTTCTGTGCATGAAGCATTAAATCAAGGTGTCTGTGATGTACTCGCACATAGTGGATTCACAAGTAAGATTCTCTTCTCATCAAACCGTTGTTAAATAATAATCAAGTCATTATGTTCCACAGAAGCGAATCTAAATGTAATTGAAACATTATCTGAAGTACTTGGATCATTTTATGAAGATTTCACTTCAAGATTGAAAGGAGTGATTGATAAAGAAGTTGCTGAAATGTCACATGGATTTCTTGTAAGGTTCAGTGACACATATTTCCAAACAAAGTCTGGTTCCCATTGTACTTTTTTCAGGATCCGATTGATCGTGTTTGTATGGAAGTAGGATTGAAAGGTGGTGTTCGTGGATTGGCGGATTACTACGAACATCGATTATATGGTTACCATGAGACAGTTGAGAGCTGGGTAGAGAGATTGGAAAATAAGTTTGGAACTTGTATCGCATATAAGGTTAGGGGAAATTTGGGCTCATCGAGTACCTCAAAGGGGACAACTTCTTCCGTTTCCGTAGGGGCAGGGGCTGGTAACAGGTTTGTGTTGGCTTCTCTTTATGCATGGGATGTCTTCTTTGTTGCCTGCTTCTTCGGGATCTCTAGTTTCCAGTATCGTCTAAACTATCGAGTTACAAACTAGTCTTTGTTGGGCAAGTGATAACTGAAAGTAGCATGGCTTACAAATTTCAAGTATAAAGAACGATTAATTGAGAATACTAAATTAATACTTTCATTTCGCATGAGATTTTCATTAAAAACTCATATGATTATCGAGAAAATTAGTAGTCTTTTAAAAAAAAATTATTAATATTTCTTTTCTTGCTGTAGTTTCCACTTTCCAGTATCTGTTTTTGCTCCTTTCAAATTTCTGATGTTTTTTTTTGACCATTTTTTGGGGTAATTGTTGTTCAAAAGTCTTGAGATTTTTTTTTTTCTTGCTTTAATGCATGTTTACAGCACATTTCATTGAATGAAGACGATTTGATGAAACGGAGAATGTCCGATTATGAAGTAGACAAAACAGGGAGANAGGATTATCGAGAAAATTAGTAGTCTTTTAAAAAAAAATTATTAATATTTCTTTTCTTGCTGTAGTTTCCACTTTCCAATATCTGTTTTTGCTCCTTTCAAATTTCTGATGTTTTTTTTTGACCATTTTATGGGGTAATTGTTGTTCAAAAGTCTTGAGATTATTTTTTTCTTGCTTTAATGCATGTTTACAGCACATTTCATTGAATGAAGACGATTTGATGAAACGGAGAATGTCCGATTATGAAGTAGACAAAACAGGGAGACGTTTCTCAGTTTCTGAATTTTGTATCAGAAGCTTTGTGACTTAAATACAATTGTAGTCATTAAATTGAATAATCACCGGAGTAAATTGAAATTTCAGAAACTCGAATCCTCTATCAAACAAAAATATCCAGGGATTTCCAATGAAGATCGAAAGCGTTTGCTCCATCGATTCAAGACACGACTCCACGGATCTTCTCGATTCCCTAAATCTCCAAATTGATTCTGTACCTTCGCTCTCGTCAGTCTGAAGTGATAGAATTCTGTGTTGAATCTTGAGTCAAGACTCCAACTTCAATTTTTCTACTAATCAAGGTTAATACTGTCATTTAATTTCATTTTGATTAAAATAATATAATTAAGAATGGCTTGGGAATTTTGTTTCAATATCACTTGGGCACTTATGGTGAGAAAAATCTATCAGTCCTATTTGCCAGTGCTAGGACATGATCATTTGTGATTTCGTGCATGGCTGTAATAAGTTTCTCTCCTTGACTGATTTGGATTTCCAAGATACCGCTAAAATGAACCAATGTTGAAGTAAGATTTATCATTCCCTGTTACACATAAAAAGAAAGTTTGTTTTTTCTTCTCGACTTTGATTATTTTTTTTAGAAGCCTAGTAGTTTGCTAGGCTTTATGTTCGTTCTCACCTGGCCTACTTTAGCTCTGTCAGTAGCAGTTTTTGATGTTTTCAATTGCTTCATTTGTGATGGTGAAAATCCAATAATTCGATCCAACACCTAAAATATATAAGTCAATTTAGACAAATCATATACGGAAAATTGAGGTTACAATCTCACCGCTGGAGCAATTCGTGCAATGAGATATCCAGAACCGTCGTTAACATTGACACTCAACTTCCACTCTCCTGTTGTTTTGTCCACTTGGATATTAGAAGTTAGCGTCGCAATAATGCCTTTGATTGGAACCTTTATTCCGTGTTTGATTTGACCACACGTAATTTGCTTGATATATTGATAGGGAGCCGCTAGTGCAGTTGTAACAAATGGTTGTTGATTAGGAACACTACTGGATTGTGAAATTTGGGATGATGCCAGTAGAGCTTCTTCATCAATGCCCATCAAAAATTCATCGTCCATAAATTCGTCATCTATAACTACTGTAGGGGTTAGTGTAGGTGGAGGTTGGGTTTGGATCCTCTGGGTCGTCGTGGTTGGAATGGGTTGAGTTGTTGATTGATTCTGGGACTCAATTCTTTGAGTAGTTCTATTGAAAATTGATGATTGAGATTGAGTTCGAGTACTTACTACTTCATTTTCAACTTGTAATTGACGAGGATTTCTTCCTGCTGTGGTTTGGTCTTGCTTTTTGTTTCTGAAAAAAAATTTACAAAGATCCAAATAGTTATCACAATCTAAACTTAAACTTACCGGCCTGGCCACATGGAAACGCACTTCCTGAGGAATTGGGTAAGTGATACCTCAATCGATTAGAAATTTCATGCAGATTACGAATCTGGCATTCATTAGTGGCGGTCAAATCAAATTTTGCAAAAAATTTCAAATTTGTGCAAACAAAAAAATTTTTTTTCTGCACTGTTTTACCCAAATAACCTTGTGGAATTGGGTAAGCTATACCTCAATCGATCAGAAATTTTACGTAGATTATAAATCTAACATTCGTTGATGGCGGTCAAGTCTCATTTTGTAAAATTTTGTAAATTTGTGCCAATAAAAAATTTTTTTAAGCGACTTTTCAAATGTGCGGGGAAAAAATTAGGTATTCCGAAGCACCTCAAATTATGAAGATTATTTTGTAGACTAATATTGGGGTCGCTGATCACAAATATGAAAAAAATGTTTTCACCGGAAACGCATAGAAAAAAAGTTATGAATTATTCAAACTAGAACAAAAATAGGATTTAATATGCATTCGTTGTTAGAATTAGGATTCGTTAGGTTGTTAATCAATAAAATATTTCATCAGTATTTTGTTATTACGCAAAAGAAATGGCGGCGCGCAATCTTCGGCGCGCATCGCGCGCCTCCGTTAGCCGGAAAATATGGTTTGAACTACCTGAACGCGATATCTGTTACAGGTATGCAATCACTCAACTAACCCAATCACGATTGTGCATGTTACCGATCTGTGTATGCGTGAATACGTCTATTAATTACCTATTTGAGAAAATACCCTCTCAATCTAAGTAATAGCAAGGAAAAAATTTCACAATTTTGAAAAATGTAAAACTTTTTGTTTATGCGTTTGTTTACTGCGTTCCGTAATAAATATTATTTTCATATTCGTGATCAGCGACGTAATATTAGTCAAAAAAAAAATTTCATCCAAATACGATGTGCTTCGGAACACTAAAGTTTTACCTTTTTTAGTTCGACTAATGATNCAATCTAAGTAATAGCAAGGAAAAAATTTCACAATTTTGAAAAATCCAAAACTTTTTGTTTATGCGTTTGTTTATTGCGTTCCGTAATAAAAATTATTTTCATATTCGTGATCAGCGACGTAATATTAGTCAAAAAAAAATTTCATCCAAATACGATGTGCTTCGGAACACTAAAGTTTTACCTTTTTTAGTTCGACTAATGATTTATATCAGATTCGTAATACGCGTGTAATTTCTGATCGATCAACCTGTCACTTGCTCAAATCCGGAAAAATACTTACGGGTAAGGCACTGCAGAAAAAAAAATTTTTTTTGGCACAAATTTGCATAATTTTTGCAAAGTTTGACTTGACCGCCAACAATAGATGCCAGATTCGTANTGGCACAAATTTGCATAATTTTTGCAAAGTTTGACTTGACCGCCAACAATAGATGCCAGATTCGTAATCTATATATTAAATTTCTGATGGATTGAGGTATCACTTACCCAATTCCACTTTCAGATATTTGGGTAAGACAGTGCAAAAAAATTTTCTTTTTTGAACAAATTTGCAAAAATTTTGCAAAATTTAATTTGACCGCCACTAATGAATGCCAGATTCGTAATCTGCATGAAATTTCCAATCGATTGAGGTTTCACTTACCCAATTCCTCGGGGAGTGCGTTTCCATTAATTGTTCCCTTTATGGTGCCAGGGTGCTAACTTTACGGTCTGAATTGTTGATCTGCTAATTTCATGGTAATGCTCTGCTAACTTTTTCCACCCACAGCAACAGCTGACGCACAACACAAGAAGTAAAAGAATTTTTTTTTTCTCGTTCCTAATGGCCAGGCCGGTATAACCAGTGTAGTCGGAGAGTGTCTTACAGAACTTTTGTTAGAACCTTTTCTACTGAATTTTCTGTTAGAAGAGCTTCTACCTCACCACCAAGAATTTTAACATTTTTCGTCCTTAAATGAAGTATTCCTCTTCGGCAATCCACTGGTCCATTTATGAGAATCTAGAATTTAAGTAATAAAAATAAAGTTATCTAATTGTAAGTTAGTATACTGTTGTAAACGTCTTTGTCGAACCTTGCAACCTGGTTTAATGGCCAGCGACAGAGTTTGTATTTGTTCAAGTTCCATACCATGAATCTTCTGTGATCCATCGGTAAGGGATAAGTAGAGACAACGTCGTTGTTTCGGTTGCCAAGAGGCTATAAATGCTGTACTGTCTGTTGCTTGAACATTTACATTTTCATTCTCGAGTTTCTTTATCTTATTATATTGATTGTACGCAGATTCACCTATATCCTGTACATAGTTTACCTTTAAAATGTGAACGTCAAGAATAATTATTATACGGTGATATTAAAGTCTAGTTTGTTACAACAATGTATTTTACTTGCTTGTAATGCATAGACTCCTTCTAGTCTCATTAATCTCTGTTCTTTCAGATTCGGTGGTAAACAAATGCTCTCCATTTCTTCTAAATTTACATCCAGCCATTGTAAGTATGCTTGGTTTTGAGCAAAATCGTCAGTTAATTGACTCTGGAATTATCATAAAACTATAACTGAGGTATAGTAAATGAAGACACAAGACATGCGATGATCCGAAACAGAAAAAAAACTTACCGAAGAGTGTGAATCCGTAAGCCATTCATAGCATGCTTCTAACCATTCATCTGTAAATGTAAGTTTGATTCCCGTCAAATATTTCTTGAGTTTTGCATATTGCTGAGGTTGGGATGTTGATGTAGACATTTTTGTCGACAGTGTCAGTTTGGTTACCTAACCAAAACCATCAACCAAATTGAGAAAATCAAGAAACAAAGACTTTAAGATTTCATTCTTAAGAATAATAATAATTACTTGATTTCAACGAAATGTCCGCTGCACTCGATGCTAATGTAGCTTTTAAATGATTAAAAATGAATAATTGAGTTGAAATTTTGAATTTGAAGGAATGAAATGGGCAAATGAAATCAAAATTTATAAGAAATCAAATCAAATCAAAAGATTATCATTTCATTTTATAATATTTACATTTTCAAATTCAAACAGGCACGTGAGATGAGTTTCCCGCGTAAAATGAATTAGTAGACCCAAGCTTTACTTTTTATTTGCGGCGGCACAGTCGTCATCTCATTGAAGAGCGGGAAGCACACGACACACGAGTGGGAGTTGAAAAACAGAAATCAAAGGATTCACTAAATTCTACCAAACGTACGCAAAATTATTTTAATTTTCTCTGGGTCTTCCCAGTAATATTGTCCCAATAACGAGAATAAATTAATTAAAATTAAATCAATTAATTAACAAAAATATTTAAAATTTGAATTTTTAAATTCTTTTTCCTCTTTTTACAGCATTAACCTTAAACATTTATTAAAATATAAGGTCACTCTATTAAAAAATTTCAAATTGATTTTTAAATGCTTAAATTTTTTGTAATACAGTGGTTTAACTAAATGTCACCTCCGAGGGAGCCAAAAAATCGGTTGACAGAAGGCGGAGTTGACAATAGCCGATTATGTCACCTGACTGATAATTTAAAGATTAGGTGACATAAACCGAAGTTCCTGGTTTTAGAGGCGCATTTTATGATATAATACCTTTTTCGATTTATTTTATAGTTTTTGAAGTTATTACCTAAATTTGGAACACTCAAAAAGCAAATTACTTCTTAAAGTAATCAGCAAGCTTTTTTGCAATATGCTAGAGAAATGGCTTTGAGGTATTATCTTGTCAGAAACTCCCAAACTATCGGCACTTGTTTGCAAAGTTCTTCATTTCCAATGTTGCTTATCATTAAAACTTTAAGTTTCTCAATTCTAACCATGTNCTTTGAGGTATTATCTTGTCAGAAACTCCCAAACTATCGGTACTTGTTTGCAAAGTTCTTCATTTCCAATGTTGGTTATCATTAAAACTTTAAGTTTCTCAATTCTAACCATGTGCCCATCTAAGGTTGGCATACTCTCGGTTGGAATAAACCCTCGACTGTGGGTGAGTCTTTAAAAAAAATAAACTCACGATCGAGAATCTCATAGTAGATTACAACAAATAGGTTAATGAAAAAGTTTCCCCAAGGGTCTCTGACCGCCCACACCATTTAAACAAACACGAGTATATTCTGGACCTGAGAACCGAAAGTTTCCATTAGAGTGTGGCCATGTGCCATACATTCTATTCAAATGGGATGAAAATAGGCGGAAGTTGACAATAGAAGGTGTGACAATAGGCAGAAGTACATGAGAGCATGGAGTTTAGCCGGGGGAAAGCCAACAGGGTGACAATAAGCGAAGTGTGACATTAAGGGGTAGTGACAGTAAACTAAAACCACTGTACCATTATTTTTTCTGTAAATATTTCAGACGCTAACCAATGATTTAATAATCACATGCGCTGTTTCAAAGTGTAAAATTTTGATTCCGAAAGACAATAATTTTATATTTTCTGTGTACAATTAACAACTCTTACGATATTATGGTTTGATTTATTATTATTATTATTGAAATTAAAATTCATTTCAAAAAATTTTTATAACGAAAAAAAAAATCAATAAATAATGAAAAAGATTGGGAAAGGTTGACTAAGGCTACATGCACATAGTCGCGACAACGAATTTTACAAACGCGATGACGAATTTGGCAAACTCGATTGACGCAAAAGTCTTCACATAGTTTAGCGACGACGATTTATCCAATCGCGATGTGATTTTTCAGATATTTTATTGTCCCTAGGAACGATTCGCGCATATCTTTTGTGACGATACGCGATTTTGTAATGAAGAGAGATGGTGAGTTGAAAAAAAAAATCAAATCGAGGAACGGAGTTTGACCCCTGTGTGTGTTTCCACCTCCCTCAACAGAGACCCTATCGAATCCTATCTTTGCTTCTCTGCTTGTTCCATTGCTTTGAATTATAACCATTTGGTTCTTTAAATAGTCTTCACTTTTTTATCTCAAATAAATTCAGAAAGTGAACACTAGTTAAGAAAACAGATGGGGCTTATTTTTTATTTCAATCGCAATAGTAGCTGATGCTATGTGAAAATAAGCGCGATTGAGTCTACGATTGCACATTCGTCTTTGTAACCACGATTCAGAATCATCGTCGTCGCGTTTGTAAAATTCGCTGACGCGACTCTATGTGCATACACTCTAAATCAACACTTTTTTTAATNAATCGTCGTCGCGTTTGTAAAATTCGCTGACGCGACTCTATGTGCATACACTCTAAATCAACACTTTTTTTAATAATTATTTTGAGTATTTTAGTATATCTAAAATTAAATTGAATTTTTTTAAATTACTTTGAGTACTTTAGTATATNAATTATTTTGAGTATTTTAGTATATCTAAAATTAAATTGAATTTTTTTAAATTACTTTGAGTACTTTAGTATATCTAAAATTAAATTGAATTTTTTTAAATTACTTTGAGTACTTTAGTATATATAAAATTAAATTGNCTTTAGTATATCTAAAATTAAATTGAATTTTTTTAAATTACTTTGAGTACTTTAGTATATATAAAATTAAATTGAATTTTTTTTGTGTATTTCTTAACTTTTTCGAAATCTTTAAAACTTATAATTATATATTAAGTAAAATGTTTCAACAAAAAAGTACTTAATCTTAAATGTACCTTTTGTATGGATTATTATGCTGTATCTAATAATTATTTAAATATTAAAAAATTTAAGGTTGTTAGGAGAATAGTTTATTTCTTTTCCAACCTTGAACAAACTCTTGTAGAATTGCAACAACAAAAAAAAAGTTTTCCAAAATTTTATTAAATAAAATATTTAAATTTCGATTTTCAAATTATATTGTAGAAATGTTGGGTGGTAAAAAAGAAAAATTTTAAACCCGGGTGAAGTGAGCGGTTGAGTGAGTAAAATTTCAATTTGAAACTGAGGAATGAGTGAAAGCATGGTGAGCATGCCGCCTTTTGGTTGAAAATAATAAAAAACACGAGGTTGACTCGGGGTAGTGGGAATCACACTTCATTCAGAGGATACTCCACATCATCACTTTGTTTTCTACCCTTATTTCCAACCACAAGCAGTCAGGATTAAGGTACAGTACGGATCCTGGCTACGAAAAAACTAACCTGGAAATTGAGTCCGTTATACCGTACCTGGTGACCTCTTGACCTCTAAAAATATAGTGATTGGATAACCCATAAAATTAGCTTCAATTTAGTCATTCAACTTTTTAAATTCGGCCACTATTGGCATCCAAGGTACGAACCGATTTATCAATTTCAATTCACTTTGTGTTTACCCCTAAAAGCAGAACGGCTTCTCGCTATACTCGCTCATCAAAANATTTATCAATTTCAATTCACTTTGTGTTTACCCCTAAAAGCAGAACGGCTTCTCGCTATACTCGCTCATCAAAATACTATAAACATCTTGCATTTAATTAAATTCGCTGATAGCGACGATTAAAAATAATCATTGTTAATTATTAGGCATCAGATAAGTATTCAAAGCTTTTCAAGGCATCATGCTAAACCTAACACACTTTGTTACTACACATCCATTAATTTAAGATAAATTTTACAAAACATAAAAAAAAACTTGTAAAATTGTTTGTTAAAATGTTTCTNAACTTGTAAAATTGTTTGTTAAAATGTTTCTTATATGTTAAAAAAAAAATATTATTTTTTTGTGGCATAGTTGTGGCATAGATAAATTAAGTTGTCATTTATTTAGTAGTTATAGATAAATTATGAAATTATTACGATTACTTTACTCAAAAATATTACCAAACTTTTTGANCTTATTTAGTAGTTATAGATAAATTATGAAATTATTACGATTACTTTACTCAAAAATATTACCAAACTTTTTGACAAATCCATAAATTTCTATCATGAATTTGCTGGATATATCTTATGTTGATAAGGTGAAATGATTTATGACGTGCTTTTAGTCTGGCTACGTTATTCCGTAGACAGGGACGAAATAACGTAACTCCCTAGTCCCTAGGTCGGTTGTTTCGTACCCTGGGTCCGTTGTACTGTAGCTTCATCCTGACTGATAAGTTAGTCCGTACTGGGTGGGTGTGTGGTTTAGAATTTACTAAACGCACTGCCCAGAACCACGCCAGAATCGAACGAAGTGACGACGTCCATGAAGAATTACTTCTTTCTGGATTTGGTCAATGAGCAGAGTGGAACTTTCATTCTTTTTTATTCAGATCCAGATCAAAATTTTTCTTAAATTTTTGTATTAATTTAGTTATTATTAACGAACAGAATGGAAGATCCTGGAGTAGCAGCTCTTGTCTATGAGTATTTGAGAGTCAAGTCCGGAACCGCCGCAAATATCTTCAAAAAAGAAGTTAACCCTGTAAGTACAGTACACTTTTTTTTTTAATTAACTTTTTTTTAGTTTTTAGTTTCTTTAATTCAATTGAAAGTTAGCTTAAGATTTTACTGTAGTATTGTAGTTGTAATGTTAGTTTCCTTTGCCATTGTGTTAATTAGCGCGTCAACAGTGGCAGCAGCCTGCTGCCACTGCACTGTTGTACGCGCGAGTTCATTACCTGCTGCCAGCAGGTAATGAACTGGCGGGTTTCAAAATTAATAAGTCGTCAAGAGCAAGACTATTAAAGGTCACTTCATCTGGGTCTGGGGTCGAAGTACCAAAGCTAAGGTAGTTAGTGATGTTAAGGACGACCCCTAGCATTCACTCTGCTAAATTTCTTGAGCAGTGTATTTTCAAAGGGTCAACATTAATCACTTGAATCATGGGGAATTTATTGNGGTCAACATTAATCACTTGAATCATGGGGAATTTATTGATTGTTCAATGGGTTCATAAGAATCAAGTCACAAGAATGAATTAATTTATATTTCTATGTAGACGAAATCTTCTTCGCAACTCCAAAAAAAAAATTAGCAAAACTGTGAGTTGCACGTTTAGTCGTGTAATGGCGGAGCATTTGTGACACAAGCACACGCGGTGTCTTTTTTTTAAGTCGNTGATTGTTCAATGGGTTCATAAGAATCAAGTCACAAGAATGAATTAATTTATATTTCTATGTAGACGAAATCTTCGCAACTCCAAAAAAAAATTAGCAAAACTGTGAGTTGCACGTTTAGTCGTGTAATGGCGGAGCATTTGTGACACAAGCACACGCGGTGTCTTTTTTTTAAGTCGGCAAAAAGTGTAATTCCACCAGCTTGCGCTCAGCTCAAGCGACTCATCAGTTATTTCAGAAATGTGCAAAATGGTAAAATCACTCTCTTTCGATAATATCGAAAACAATATAGGAGTCCTTCAATAATTGTGAAAAATTGAAATATTCTGTATAAATGCCGTGAATAAATATGAAATGCAATGAAAAAAAATTCCTTGTGAAAATGTTTTGAAATTTTAAGTAAAATTTCCAATTTTGCTAAATTTTTCAGAGTTGCGCAGAAGAAATTTTTCAGAGCTTATCAATATAATAAATCACAATCGTACTTCGATTGCTTACTTTCTACATTTTTTTCTCCCTATTTTAGGTGGCTCTACCGAAAGGATCAGCGACTCTTGCTGAAGTTGTCACCCATTTTCAGACGTAGGATTTTGATATATAATAACCACTACTAATGTAGTCTTGTGTATTTTATACATGTTTTTTATAATCAGAAATGCACCGCTGAAGAGAAGGATATCTGCAGCGGCAATTAGCAATGGAAATATTAAATCAAAGAAAACTAAACAAGGCGATTCATCAGATGAGGAATCTGATGAAGACGAGTCAGTAGCCAAGGCATCTGCAAAACCCGTTGCTCCTGCAGCCGGCAAAAAAACTCCCGCCAAAAAAGAGTCTTCGTCAGAGGATGACTCAGAGGAAGAGACAAAACCTGCAGCGAAAGTAACAGCTGCTGTACCAAAGACTGCTGCAAAGAAACCTGTTGCGAAGAAGGCCGAATCATCGGAAGAAGAAGATTCATCAGAAGAGGAAACACCTAAAGCAAAAGTTACGGCTACTAAGGCCCCAGCAAAAGCACCAGCGGCCACTAAGAAGCCTGCCGTTGCAGCAAAGAAAGATGAATCCTCTGAAGATGATGATTCCTCAGAAGAAGAAGAGGAGAAACCTGCAGCCAAGACACCAGTGA
Source organism: Holacanthella duospinosa (assembly GCA_002738285.1). Taxonomy (NCBI): domain Eukaryota; kingdom Metazoa; phylum Arthropoda; class Collembola; order Poduromorpha; family Neanuridae; genus Holacanthella; species Holacanthella duospinosa. The sequence continues at coordinate 401,748 of NIPM01000045.1, read as the reverse complement.
AAGCTGCTGCACAACCAGCAAAGAAAGTCGCACCTGTGGCAGCAGCAGCCAAAAAAGAGTCGTCTTCTGAAGACGACTCTTCCGAAGAGGATGATGCTCCGGCTAAACCAGCAGCGAAAGCCCCGGCTAAACCTGTTCCAGCTGCAGGAAAAAAAGCAGCAGCAAAGGAAGAAGAATCATCTGAAGAAGATTCATCAGAGGACGAGGCTCCAGTGAAGGGGAAAGGAGCTCTTCCTAAGAAGGCTGCTCCTGCTAAAGGAGAGGAAGCTGATGCAGATGAAGATGACGAAGAAGCAGATACAAAGAAAGGAGATGAAGACAATGGGGAGGCCGAAGACAATTCATTCAACAGAACACCGAAATCGTTTGGAAATAATAGCTTCAACAAGGTAACTTTAATACTTATAGATAGACATTCATGGCTCTTCCTCTGAGAGTTTCGTTTTCAATCGAACTCTCTGACCATGGGCCTAAAAGTAAAGAAACAGGACTTTAGCCCTCTTTCGTTATGACTTCAATTTTCAAGGAATTCTGTGTCCACTTTACGAATTCGCAGAACTTGTTTGAAGATAAGTTACAAATTCAATGCTCCATTTAAAAATCAATTCCTTCCTATTTATTTCGCTTTTCGTCTCGATTGCTTTTCTTCAAAAAAAAAGCGCAATTTAGTCCAGAGTTGTCATTTAGCAATTTAAGTTAACTTCTAGAATGATAAATTATAGGAAACTAAACAACAAAAACAACCATTTCGTCGTGTCAAACCAGAAGAAGTTGAAGTAGATGATCGGTTGAAAGATAATTCTTTTGAGGCTAAAGTGAGTTATTGATTTTTGAGGTTTAGAAACTTCTTACTGACAAACCATGAAATGAACATTAAGTTGTAAATAGCATTCAGGTAAATTATTAGATTAGAGAGGAGATAATTATCTTAAGCTAAGACTATTTGATAGACTTGGGATTATAATTTGCTTCCATTTTTGCGTCACTGCCCTGCAGTTTATTAACACATAATCACATTTATATAACCGTAGTATAGCTAATTTTAAGGACTTTTATTTGAATTGGATTATGACATTTTGTTATAAAATTGCAGGGCGGTGACTCTGGAGGTTTCCGTGGAAGAGGTGGTAGAGGAGGCCGAGGTGGAGACCGTGGAGGTTTCCGTGGTGGTCGTGATTCTGGTGGAAGTGGTGGTTTTGGTAGTTCTACTTGTTACAAGGTATGAATTCAATTCAACAGATTCTAGATAGAAATTTTTTCTAGATAATATTCTCACAATGCGGATTTTTTTTATCAGTGTCAACAAACGGGTCACTTTGCTCGTGAGTGTCCTAATGAAGAAGTAGGTGGTGGTGGTGGATTCCGTGGTGGTAGAGGAGGTCGAGGAAGTGGTGGTCGAGGAGGTGGTCGTGATTCGGGTGGATCTGGTTGCTTCAAATGTGGAGAAGAAGGTCATTTCAGTAGAGAATGTCCAACAGGAGGTGGTGATGGTGGTCGAGGAGGTGGTAGAGGTCGTGGGCGTGGTGGATTTGGAGGTGGTGGATTTGGAGGAGGTGGTAGAGGGCGTGGGGGTGGATTTACTTCTAATCCGAAAAGGAGTGGAGGATTCGATAGTGATGCCCCTACTCAAAATAAGAAAGTAGCATTTGATTAGGAGACAACAATCAACATTCTCAGTTCTAATTTTTTATAACTTCTACATGTAAGTTAGTTATAGACATTCTCTTTTCTTTTTTTTAATCATTTAGTGACATAATCAATTTTCATTTGGTCTAATTCTTAAGGCCAACATAAATACTTGACTCATTGTAAATTATGTTAAATTGTTGGAGGTCATAAGACTCGAGTCTTTGAATTTATTTAATTCATAACTTATAAATTTCATGGTTTGTCAGGAAGTGAGTTGAAAATTGGGTTTTGGATTTTTTTTTTTTTTTTCAATAATCATAAACTGAATTCTTCAGGTGGGTGCGCGAGGTTCTTGGGGAGAGCAAGCTAACAAGGATTTGAAGTTTACAAAAGGGAAATCTTTTCGTCACGAAAAAACTAAGAAGAAACGTGGAAGTTATCGTGGAGGAAATATTTCCGTTGCAGTGAATTCAATCAAATTCGATGATTAGTTGTAAAAAAAAAAGAAATGTTTATATTTAAGAATTGACATTATATTTGATTAAGAATCGATGTTTGAAAAAAAAAATTTTTTTAGCCCAAACGACTTGACACTTGACGCACTCCTTGAGCGTGGTAACTTAATTTGGTAGGCTTTAAGATTAAACTTTTTGTCGTCCTTTCCTCATTTTTGTTGCTTCTTCGGCAACTCTTTTGTTCCTGTTTCGTTTTTAATAGTTTATCTCTTTAATATGAAATAGAAACTCCATTATACTTATATATATTATATAAATTACGATTTATTATCCTCTTAATAAATAAAAGTATGTGTAAAGGAATTAATCATATCGCACCGCGCGCGTAATGGTTTTTTTTTTTTTTTTTTTTTTATAATTTATCTCCTTTGTTTCTATTGAGGAGACAGAGAATAGTGAGGAAGGAGAGAGTGGCAATTCCAACAACAGAAGCAATCCCCACGAGCGACCGCTCGACCCAAAATCTACCTGTGGATCCACCCAAGGTCAGTTTTGCAGGACCCTGTGGTCGTTGTGGACAACCCTGAGTACAGAAAAGTAAGGTTAAATACTCTTAATTTTAGAATTTTTGAATCAATTTTTAAAGATTCAAAGTCGTATTTTTTTTTACCTTTTGTATCTGATCCAGAAAGGAATGTTTTAGAAAAATATCTTGTATTTCTGGAATACTGAGTAACTGGATTGATTTTTCCTGTTCTACCAGATTTTCATTTTCCAGAAGTTGGAAACAAACCCTGTAGAAATAAAACAATTTGTTATGATTTTGTAAGTAATTTGAATTACAAAATTTGATTATTATAATGAGTAATTTTTTTACATTGTTTTCCCATCAGGTGCGTTACTTTGATCGAATGTGAGAAGACGAAAAACTCCATGATTGATTTTGGTATTAGTTTTTGGTTGATTTAGAAAATTTTGTACTTCTTCAGCCCAACGACTCAATCGATGGAACTCTGATGTCTCTGTTACTAATAATTTGGAATTTGGAGCAATGAATATCTTGAGCTTCTTCTTCATCATTGGAATAGGCAGGGATGACTCAGATGGATTCTCCAATTCCATTCTTAAATGTCCATTTTGGAAATTGACCAAATTCTCCCAAAGGAAAATATCACCAGTGATAGAATCTACTCTTACTACTTCTGACACATTATATGGTGTCTGAGAGATCAAATTTGGATGAAACATTTGAGTTGACTTGAGAATTCGTTTCATAGTCATCATTTCAGCATTTCCAATCAAATTTCCTACAGGAACTTCTGTCCCTACTCCAATGATTAATTCAAGACTTTTTTTGTTTGAATTTATCACTCGATCACTTGTTAGAGAATCTCGATTGAGTTTGATATGAACTTTAGAACTACAGTCTGGAAGAGGAATTTTTCGATCTTTTGGAAAGCACTTGACTGACATTGCTATGTCATCGAGGTCAAACTTTTCAAGCTCATTGGTTAGAACTAATGATACTGATTGGTTATCTGATGAGACGAGTTTGAAGAATTCACTTCCTCTACCACCAGTAAGTTCAAATCCCATACGATCATTTGGAAATATATCTTCATCTTCGGCAAAAAATTTGAAAATTTCGCTACCTTTTTCTGCCGTTTCGTTGACTGTTACATGGATACTTCTCAAATTTTTTGGAAATATAGGCAATGAGTCGTCAACATCTATACAAAAATTTTAAGTTACGGGAAAAAAATGTTACACGAAAAAAGAAATTTTTACTTTTCATTCTCTCACCTGTGACATTGATGGTAAACCACTCTGAATTTGTCCTAGGTGGAACACCCAAGTCTTCAACGCCTACAAGAACTGAAATGCAATCATGTTTCTCTCGATCAATTGTATTCTGTAGACTCAACATTCCTGTGTTTTCGTCCAATCGGAAGTAATCCACATCCATTCGATTCACCTTTGACCCATTCATTGATGCGACCTTGAAATGACATGGATAGAGTTGCTTCATGAGCCTATAGACGAGTCTTCCTTCTCCGTTATCAAATGAGTCAGTGTCAAAAGCTTGGATATGGAGTACTTGAGTACCCCGGAAGGCTCCCTCTGACACTTCTCCACTCAATCGTTCGTTGATAAAGTAAGGCTTCCCATCATTTGGAATAGTATTAGCTATTTTAATTTCGATAGGGACAGTAACACTACGGTCTCTTCCATCTTCAATTATAGCAAGAACGGTGTAAGATGCTCCTCGTCCACGTGCTCTTAGAGACTTGGCTACAACTATTTCTCCAGTTTTGGAATTTATGTCAAAAAGATTCAATTTTGTCTCATCACGAAGAGTATACATAAGAGAAGGCTTTTCATCAGGATCAGTACAGGACACGTTCCCAACTGAGGTACCTATTGGAGAGTCTTCAGGCACTAAGAATTCTTCCTTCTGAAAACAATAAGGATCATTGTCATTTACATCATGGACTTGGATCTTGACTGTTGCCATTGCTGTTCGTTGAAATGGACCACCTTGGGGTGTATCCAAGGCTAACACGAATATTGTATGTGATGTATCCATTTCTCTGTCTATATGAGCACCGGGTGCGACTTGGACTACACCAGAGAGTTTATCAATACTAAAGAGATGACTTTGTGGACCAATCAAAGCATATCGAATAGCCCCGTAATTATCTGGATCGTCACGGTCACTCGCTTCAACAGTTAAAATTGGTGTTGGATACTGTGAGTTCTCTACTACTTTTCCTTTATACTCCTAAATAGAATAAAAAAATTATAAATCATATCAATTTAAAAGGAAAAACGAAAAACTACTCAAGATAGTGTCAAATTCACCGGTTTTGAGAAGACAGGGTCATGGTCATTTTGGTCAGTGACGGTAATAGCCAAATTAGCCACAGATTCGCCGCCACGACGGTCAATCCCTTTGACTGAAACTATGTAACTTTTTTTCGTCTCGTAGTCTAGTGAATCCATCAAACGAAGAACGTTTTCTTCAAGGCCAAAGGGTTCTGAATCCTCATCAGTCAGATCAAAGGTAACAATTTCTTCATCTGCTCATTTACAAAATTTATCAAAAATCCACTGTTAATCAGTAGGTATTATTGAATTTTGTCATTAAAGACCTTACCTGTGACATAGTCCCAAGCATTAATAGTTGCTACGTTACTACCAATTGCCATATCCTCAGGAATAGAAAGGTTGATCCAAGGATTTGTAGGTGTCCAAGGTTCGCCAAAATATGGATACAACCTTTCGGCCGCTGTCACATAAATTGTTACTGTGGCTGAAATACAAATACAATGATATCACTAGATTATTATTTAGATTTATTATCTATGTTCAACGAAAACATACTCATGTCCTTCTGTGGAGTATGGCCATTTCTGTCTCGAACATGCGCTTTGAATTCCAATATGGAAGATAATTTATGCTCCAATGAAGTAATCAACATTATATTTCCAAATTTTGGATCTAGGCTGTAATGAACCAAACAATTTAAATTGATTCAATGTCTCTGTTGTACTTAAAAATAAAATGTACCGTAAGTATGAAAAATATTTCTCTGCATCTTCTTGACTTCCAATTGTCCCAGAAGCATCCCATACTTGACATGGACAGGATATACTATACTCCAACCTCGCGTCATCGTCAGCATCAGTTGCTTTTAGTTGCAATACAATATGATCCGCTTTTGATGATTCACTCAAATCCACGACAAAGTTGTCGGTGATAAACTTTGGTTCTTCTTCATTCACATCCTATAAAAAATGGAAGTATAATGTATCTTTTTGTATTAATTGATTTCTTACAATTTTACTTACCTTGATGAGAATGTTAATAAGAGTCTTAGCAAATTCCGTTGGCTTCCCTTCATCCTGGACACGTACGTGGACAGGGTATNATACTATACTCCAACCTCGCGTCATCGTCAGGATCAGTTGCTTTTAGTTGCAATACAATATGATCCGCTTTTGATGATTCACTCAAATCCACGACAAAGTTGTCGGTGATAAACTTTGGTTCTTCTTCATTCACATCCTATAAAAAATGGAAGTATAATGTATCTTTTTGTTTTAATTGATTTCTTACAATTTTACTTACCTTGATGAGAATGTTAATAAGAGTCTTAGCAAATTCCGTTGGTTTCCCTTCATCCTGGACACGTACGTGGACAGGGTAGATATGTTGCTTGGTCTCGTAATCCAACTTGCTCGAAAGACCTAGTTGAATCATTCCAGAATTCTCATCAATTGNGATATGTTGCTTGGTCTCGTAATCCAACTTGCTCGAAAGACCTAGTTGAATCATTCCAGAATTCTCATCAATTGAGAACAAATCTGGTTCAGGTTGAGAATCGATAAAGTAACGAAGTGCTAAATCCTGTCCATCTGGGTCATGTGCCAGAGTACGAAAAATAGAACTTCCAGAATCAGTCGTTTCGAGTATTTCAACGGTGTGTTCGGTGTAAGGAAAACTTGGAGGAATATTTTGGACAGGTTGGACAATGAGATGGACAGAGCGATGTGCTGTTTTTCCAGATTTATCTGTCGCCTGGACAGTGAGTTTATGTTCTCCGCTTTCAGCCCAACTGAACAAAAATTCTCAAGGTTAAACAACAAGTTATTAAGGGTAAAGGTCAAAAGTAAGAAAAATTTAACGTCCTCACCTCAGTGGTTTTCTAAGTTTGAGCTCTCCAGACTCTGGTTCAATATAAATTCCAGAAGAATTCATCGAGTGATCTACCATTTGATACTCAATGTGGTCGTTGAGATCTAGATCTGTTGCTGTGACTAGAAATGGTGGATCAAAGGTAATAGATCCATCTGGTACTGATCGTCGTAAGGGATTTGTCCCTGGGAACATCGGACTTTCGTCATTTCTAGGTTGTGTGTCCAAATAAAACAAGGCGTTGACTTCTTCTTCAATCCCTTCTCCTGATTTTGCTCGAACAAGAAAGAAGTGAGTTCGTTCTCTCTCATAATCCAAACACCGTGTCATCCCACATCGAATTTCTCCACTATTCTCATCAACTTTAAATTTTTCTGAACCAACTCCAATCAAAGAATACTTAATACTGGGTAAGCTCTGACCATTTTTAGCAGCAATTATTGTAACTACATCTCCTTCAGCTATATCTTCAGGAATAGCTACACGATATATGGTACTGTTGAATATTGGTAGTATTTTGGCACTCTCGGCGACTTCAATTGGAATGTTTATCTTTGAAACGAGATGGTCATGTTGGTAAGCTCCAATTTCAAGGTTAAATTTTGATCCAGGTTCCAAAAGTGAAATATTAAGGACTTCTATTGTTATAATTCCTTTAGATTGTATAAAGGGATTGTTATTAGGTGGTGTTACAAAAGCAAAGACTTCTTCTATTGTATTTGAAGTCTGAGGTAACGTCCAATCAAATTTGAGACTGAATTGAGCATGTGCTGGTTCTTCGTCTACATCTTCAACTTCAACTTGGAAATCCGGAAATGTCCAAGATTGGTCTAGATTATATGGAACTTTCAAAATGTGAGGGAATTGAGGTGGATTGAAGGATGGTAAATTATCGTCTAAATCTTCAATTAAAATAGCTAAACCAACTCGTGTCACTAGAGTCGGTTCTGTATCTTCTGAATTCAACGGAAACTCACGAGCTTCCAAAGTCAATTCATAAACACCTAATGAAGTATAACAAAATTCAATCACAATTTACCATCATCGACAGTAACTCATCAATTCATCATTGGTTCGTATCGGTTCGTAACTTACCCAAATTCTCTCGAATGAATTCTTCCTCTGCATCTATCAAATTCTCTGAAGTAACAACGTCCGCAAAGAACGTACCGTTGAAACGGTCCCGCCTTATGTTACTCAATTGAAAATAATCATTTTGGGCATCATCCGACAACTTTATCTGAAGATCTCTTGGATTTCCTGTGTCTCCATCCTATAAAACATAATAGTAGTACATTTAAATCTCTAGTAACAACTTNAGATCTCTTGGATTTCCTGTGTCTCCATCCTATAAAACATAATAGTAGTACATTTAAATCTCTAGTAACAACTTGCTACTAATTATTGGTGGTAACAACTTCAATCTATAAATTTTTTTTACCTGTACAGAAATTTCTCCAACTTTTGTACCAGGTACGGAGTTTTCTTTAACCTTGAATACATATGGTCCACCAATCCAACGAGGTGATTGGTCTACAAGAAATAAATGGAGGTAGTGATTTGTATAGTTCTGTAAGATTAGCTGTAAATGTTTGATTTAAACCTTGAACATCTATGATACCAATGGCAACAAGTGTACTAACACTGTTTTGACCATCAGTAGCATTGAGCTTGAGTGCATAAGACGAATGTGTCTCATAATCCAATGGTCTCGCTAGACTAATAATCCCAATATAATTTCCTTCACCGATTGACTCTGCCGTTACACTAAAATATTCACAAGCCAATGGCGACTCTTCATTGTCACAAGTGAGGTGAATCTCAGCATTTTGTCCAAAGTCTTCGTCTGTAATGACGATACTGGAGAAGACTGTTGTTCCCACGGTTGTCCTCTCATAGATTTTAAAATNCATCTGTAATGACGATACTGGAGAAGACTGTTGTTCCCACGGTTGTCCTCTCAGAGATTTTAAAATTGTATGGTGTATTTGAGAAAATTGGAGGGTTGTCATTGATATCTGTTACAAGAATTTCGCGACGAAACGAAACAGTGCTAGGCTCTCCTCCATGACCGTCATCTGTAAAAAGTCATAATCATAGTCAAATTTTAAAAATAGTCAATTGCTTTACTACAGATAACCAAAAAAAAAGTTTCAAAATGTCATGATTCATAAACAAATCCTACTATTTTTTTAAATATCCCTTTCCTATTGGACTCTGCTCATACCCCGCACCTGAAGATATTACAGAGCATAACCTTCCAAATGTTAGAGCCGTATATCGTACCCCCATACTCCATACCTGAACCAAAAATTATCGCCACATCACCACCGTATTCATGTCTTACGTTATCTAAAGGTATACACGGTATTTTCATAAGGACAACCTTATTAAGTTATTTAACTAAAAGTTGAATAATAACAATAAAAAATTGTTATTATTAAATTACTTTTGTTTCCATCTTGCATCAGAGTGAAAAAAAAAAGTATTTACCTGTAAGACTGATGATGACATCAATAGAAGCCTCATTCTCACGGTCAAGAGCTACACAGACACAAGAGACACGACACAAGAAAAAAAACATAAAGTAAGTTAATTTGTGTGTTACAATTTACAAAATTACGAAAGTATGCATAAGTAAGGTATACCTTTGATGAGAGTAATGTCACCTGTTTTCTTATTCACACGGAAATACTCACCGCTGATACTGTATGTCAATTCACCATTTTCTGGGTCAGATCCCTTCAATCTAAAAAAACAAAAGAATTTGCAAAAGTGAAATTTAATACTCACACCAGACCATAATATTTAAAGAAAAATACATAATTAATTATTCATACTCTTGAACTACTTTCTTTTAAAAATAATAATTAGTAATTGCTCAAACTTAAGTTGTTTACTAAAAGACTCACCGGTAAACAACAGATCCAATTGGGATGGCTTCAGATATAGAAAATCTTGACAAATCTCCACCACTTAGGAAAATTGGTGAGCCATTTGGTCCACTATGAATAACTGGTACTTGTCCAGTAATACTGTCGAAGTAAGTATTTAATAAAATTAATAATGAAAATAGTACAAGTCTTCTCTTCTCTAATTGGTCCATTCTAAAAATTTAAGATGACAGGATAAGATTCCTAAAATAACTTTTAGTTAATTAACAATGTTGAATCTCATGGTGTGACCTCTGGGACTTTACAGCCTAGTCGTGTCCTCGTGTCTATCAAATTATGACAATCTGACTTATTCAATTTTCTACCTAAATTACTTAATTTTCTAATTATTAATTAATATTATAAATCCTCATGTAGAACTCTCAGTCTTTTGAAAAATACTCTAAAGAAATTTTTTTTTTAATTAAGGGATAACGGTGGTTTAAGTCGAATGGAACTATTGACCTCTGAGTACGTCCGTGTCTTCGTTCCTTCTGAATCTTTTTAGTACTCTTCTGTGTACTGTTAAAAGATCCACCACAAAGTTAGCCCAGGGGGAAGTATCCAAGTGTTACAACAATAGAAAGAAAACTACCCCAAGCATTTGCATTGTTGAACAATACAGTAGTATCTCTGATGAGGTGTCTGTGTGTTTGTTTATGTCCATTATGTTATCAATAGTCACAGGATTGGCTAACAAGAATTTAAATTTTGGAATCTTAATTTCCAACAGAATTTTGGGGGATACAAAATTTTTTGAAAAGATCGTCGAACTGCTCAACTGCTTCCTACTGTTCCCAAATTCTGTCAGGAAGACAAGAACAAGGTTCATGTTGTTGTTGAACGATACAACAAGTATCACGTGTAGCATCTCCAAATGTTCGTCCAGCACTATGGTACTTATAAGCTGGAATATGACCAGAGTACCCTACGGAGTGACAAAATTTTTATACCTAAACTCACTTGTCATTCGTTTGAAATTAGTTTAAAAAAAAAAAAAAAAAGAAGTTTTAAAATCCATTGGTAACTTACCTGGAATCATTGGTTCATTACAAAAGTACAATCTGTAAAAAAAAATATTAGATTATGATCAGTATCAGTGTAACTAAAAACCATGTCTTTAGCACCGTGATAGTTTTGATTGGTTATGTAATAGTTACGTTTTGCCCCTTGGTCCAGAAGTAGGAGATGGAAGATAGTGGTAGTTTTGACTACTTTGATATGCTACAGAAGGTGTTGACCAATCCTCACACCAACAGGTCAGACTAAAAATGATCAACGTTTTTATCAAATTTTGGAATCATTTTTATATTTGACCTTTTTTGATTGGTCAAACGATTCATGATTAAATAGTTTTAATGCTAGGAATGAGAAATTATCTTACTTGGATTGCGGACTACTACTAATACTACTAAAAGGTGGGTCACACTGACAAGGACAACATTCTGGACTTGTGATTCGTCCAACTTGGTAAATTGGAGGTGAGTATAGAGGATAGTACCCTGAACAGCACGACATATTTTGATTTATCGAAAAAATATGAAGCACAGGAAGCTTTGCATAGGATAATTTTGAACAATTTTGAACAATTTTCAAAATTTTGAACACTACTTTTTGGAAAATTAGTATGATATTCGTTTTTTTTTTTAAATAATGTCGATTTTAATAACAACCTCAAGTTCCAATTTTATGTTTTAATTCCAGCCTATCATAATGTAGTGTGATAGCCATGTCAACGAATTCTAAGGTGAGGAAAGCAAATTAATTTTTATTTTGTTGAAAATGATCACAAATTTAGTAAAAATTTATGAAAAAAAAATAAACTTTTTTTTTCAAAATCCTTGGTCAAGATTATCCAGTACTTAAGGCAAGTGACATTAAGTGCAAGGAATGAGCAGTTGTTGTACTGATTGTTGTCCTGAAGGTAACAAAAGAGTTCAAAATGACTTAAAATTATATATTTATCTATTATTAAATGTTTTAATTGATTGAATTTTAGATCAGGAACCAGGGATTTTATCAGGTGTAGAGCGTGAACTACCAGGATTGGATGAAACATTGACAACATATTTCCACAATGAGCTTCATCGAAAGAGAATTCATCCTTTAAAAGTAGCTTTAGTCTTTGAAGAACAAAAATTGACGTTTATTTCACTTCAATTTCAATCCACGGCTATTGCAAATGCACTCAAGACTCTTCTTAGCACAAACTTTAGTATCAGTAACCCCGACAATGACCTCGTCATTTGTCTCTGTCTTCCACCTTCTGAGAAACTCATTGTACTCATCTTTGGTATTTTGAAACTTGGTGGAACCTATCTTCCACTTGACCCTACTTATCCTAATGACGTTAAATTTAAAATTCTTAAAACTTTTCGTCCAATTATTGTCATCCATTCAATTATTAATCCAATCCCTATTACAACTACTGAACCACGCTTCATCACAATTGAATCTCTCTGGATAGACATGTTCAAATTATGTCCAAATATTGGATCAAATAATTTAGATAAATTCAAAGAAGATAAAATTGTGGAAGTAATTCCATTACCTCAAGAAACACGAGCCAATGAAAGACCAGCAATTATCATTCATACTACTGGACTCCATCATACACCCAGAGGTGTACGAATTTCACATTCTTCTATTATGAATCGAATTTCCTGGACTTGGCATAATGTACCTTATCGTAACAATGGAACTTGTTGTCTCAATCTTCCAATTACGTTTATCGAAAGTCTTCATCAAATCTTTTCTCCTCTCCTTAGAGGAATTACACTCAATATATACAACAATGCTGACTCAAATAATATGGCTACACTTATTAGTAAGCTCGGGAAGGATGCTGTCACACGTATTAGTTTCAGTCCAGTTATCCTTGGAAAATTTTTAAATGAATGTCGTGTACTTGGAAAGGATAATGCAAGAATGAGTCTAAGAAAACTTAAATTTGTTGCCTGTAAAGGTGAAATTTTAACCTATGACCTTGCCAAACGATTCTTTGATATGTTTCCAGCTGATGGGAAAACTTTAGCAATTATGTATGGCTATACAGAATTATCAGGAGATGTCATTTGTGAAAGGTTCAATGACATCAAAGATGTACGGAAACGAATTGTTGCTGGACATTTAGTACTGGGTAAGGTTACAATAAAAAAAAAGTAGTTCAAGGTCAATAATGAATTTTGTAANCAATGACATCAAAGATGTACGGAAACGAATTGTTGCTGGACATTTAGTACTGGGTAAGGTTACAATAAAAAAAAAAGTAGTTCAAGGTCAATAATGAATTTTGAATTTTTTTTTTTAATCTAGGTCAAGTTATGGATAATACAAAAATTTATATTATGAATGTAAATCATGAGCTCGCAGTGAATTTGGAACAAGGACAAGTCTGTGTCGGTGGTACACCGTTGGCTATGGGTTATGTCAACAAAAGATCAAAAGATTTTAGTTTTATCAACAATCCCTATGATAGTTCTCAAAAATATTGTCGTCTATTCTTGACGGGAGATTTTGCAAGATATGTTGTGTGTCGTGATAGAAGATTTCGATTACTTTTGGAAGGTCGTGGTGACTCCTTCATTCGACATAATGGTTATGAATTTGTAATTGAAGATATCAAAGAGATCCTCAAGGAACATGATGAGATTGAACATGTCAACATTTTTATTATTCATCCAGGAAAACATGATCAGGTACCTTATAAGTCTTAATTGAAATCAATCAAAACTGATTTGAATCATGATTTTTTTCTTAACAAAATTAATGAGAGCACCCGGAAATTATATTTTTTTTTTGATTTTTGATTTCATAGACTATTCTTGCTTTCGTGCTTCCGAAGGATGAGTTCCTTACAAAACTTACAAATGAGTCAGTGTTGGAGTATCTAGGAAGGAAAGTACCTAGTTTCATGGTACCTACAGTCAAGGTACGTAAGAGTAAGAGTACTCTTTTAAATTATGTATTACATATAAATCAATTAATTTGAAACCACCTTAGGTTGTTCAATCCTTTCCTGTACTTGGAAATGGACGACTTGACCGACATAAGCTCTTCAAAGATTATCTAGAAGAGAAAGACAGTGGTAAGTAACCTCCAGTTTCACGATTTCTATAATTTTTTTACTAAATTTTGTTGATTTTCTCATAATTTTAAGGATTTATGGACTGGAGTAAGTTGAAACTTAAGAATGAAGAATCTATCGAAGCAGGACAAATTTTACTCCAAGCACTCTTTAAATTTTGTTCAATTCCAATTAAATTGTCAATCAAATCTCTTCATTCGTCCTTCTACTCTCTTGGAGGATCCTCCCTCACTACCATTTGCATTGTCCTCTATTTGAACAAACAAGGATTCCCAATTTGTAAGGAATTGGTTAAAATCTTCAAAAAATTTTCAAAAAATTTAAAAAATTTATATATTTTTTTTTGTTACGTTAAATACTTCCTGAGTAAATAACTAAAGTATGAATTTTGTTGATAGCAATTCAAGATTTCATCGGAGCTGATTCAATCGAAGACTTGGTACAGTTAATTCACTTCGTTAATTCTTAATTGTGTCAATATTTAGTAATTTTTTAGTTGTAAATTTAGATTAACTTAATGGAAAATCGTAGACAGTTACAACGGTTCCGAAGATTGAATCAAACGATTCCACTACCTTCTTCTGACTCTCGACCAATGATAGCACTTACAATTGATTCACGAGCGACACAAATGTATACGAGTAAACACATGGAGGCAAAACATCAGAAAGATGCCGTTCAGTAAATGCTAGAAATTTGTTTCTTCCTGTTGATTACTAAGTAGATTGTCGAATTTTAACTTTTTTGATAACAGATTAATTGCAACTGCCTACACAAGACATGGAGATTTGGAGAAGGTTTCAATGGTATCCGATGAGCAATTGATAGGATTTCTTAATATAAATTGGGATGCTATTCTCGAACAACAGATGTGTTTTGTTATTATTCGAAATGCGGATACAAAAGTCGTTGGAGTTGCACTCAATTACGATTTTTTCACAGATTTGGATACAGAACAAGCAGTTGGACCTTTGAAATATGTCATGGAATTTGGACATGAAGTCAAAGGACAAGTACTGTGAGTTGAGCTTATTAACTTAAGAAATATGTCAATTACGTCTCTTATGTCAATTACCTTTCCTTTTTTTTTTTTTTTTTTTGGTTTGATTTTTAGAGCTAAATTGGATGAGGCGGATTTAGCCAATGAGATTTACGAATGCTTCTTGATGGGAACATACTCAGTGCTACCGTCTGGAGAAAATGTCCGTGTTACTGTTCTCATGATCAATGAAATCCTCAAGCGAGCACTTTCGGATGGATTCAAGTCAGTTTTCATTGCTTCCACCAATCAACTCATTCGGGTTTGACTCATATTGTTATCTAGAATTTGAATTTAAAAACAAACTGTACTTGAACTAAATATTGTTTATTTATTTATTAGGATCTTCTGCTAGAAATTTATGAATTCAAATTATTGGACGATTATGTAGTGAATGAATACAAGGACAATGATGGAGTTAGGCCGTTCCATTTGGCTCCTGGGACACTCACAATGTCTTCATTCTATAAAGTACTCAGACCACAAGGACCACTACTACTACCACCACCAGAAGTAATTGGGGATGTGGCAAGTTCAAAAACTTACGATTGAATTCTTTGCTCAAATTATAAGGGAATTGGAACAAAGTCAAATATTATTATTACAAAATTTTATTTACATTCAGTCACACTTCAGTTTCATAAATACCCCTTGAGCATAAAGGTCAAGTAACGGTTCTTAAAAATATTTTGTTGACCTCTAAAAGTTAGCCGTAGAAGAATTTAACTTTGTTATACACATTTTCTTCATAAGGACTCTAAAAGCTTTCAATAGATACCATGCTTGACATGGTTCATTAGAAACAAATATTTGACCTTTGATGAACTCTAGAGGTCACCACCGTAAGTGACCCCTTGCAATATAAAGCTAGCCAGTAGATCACTCTTGTTTTATACATTTTCATAACTGTCAGTGGTAATTTTCACTAAATTTCACACTTAACCTTTCACTTACCCTTTGACCTTTTGCACAGTAGAACTTGGCTTTAAGATTAGTTAAATCACTGATATAATAAATGTGGTAACTTATATCATGAAAGATAGGACTTACTATAAGAGAATAATCACATAATTTGACATGTTAACCTTGAACAAATTTACATAGTACAGTGTAATACTTTAAGACAAGATACACTGTATAAAACAAGTTTGAGACTTGTTTCAAAAGACACTCCCAATTAATAACCTTAACTCTATCATCTGCTACATTTAAGAAACAGGTCTTCTTAAGTGGTAAATGATAAAACCAGGTTTACTAAAAATCTCAAAAATCCGGTTTTCAAAGGTTATTTATCCCAAAAAAGTCATAAAGCAAAAAATATTATTAACGGTGCTTCGATGAAATACAAAGACAAGGAAGAAGTGCTCAGTTGGGTTTAGAAGACCTAAAGAGGCTAGACTTCATAAATTTTCATACTTTTCCAAAAATTCCGGAAGAAGTTAGTAAACATTTTTGAAAAAAAAAATGGGTTGGTGGGCTAATAATTTTTGGTGGTTTCGTATCCGGGGAACTGTGGTCCCATCAATTTGGTGGCAACTAGTTTTCATCGCAGTCTATACAACTGTGATATGTTGCCTGGATATGTTTGTCCCTGCACTGAAGATGGAATTCCCTCAACATTTGATTACACTGATGGGTATGGTTGTATCACTCCTGTTGGCCTTTCGGACAAACAATGCTTACGACCGGTAAACCTGGAAGAGAGAATTTACAAAATTACACAAACAATTTTTTTTTGTTTAAAATTATCTAACTAGAAATAATATTTTGTTTGTTTGGTACTATTTAGGTATTGGGAAGGTAGGAAACTTTGGACATCAATGACCCAAAATGTTCGAAAGATGACTAGAGCTATTTGGCTTGGAGTTGCCAAACCAAGTGATGCTGATCATCTTACATCGAAAGGGATTGTTGAGAGACGTACAGCACTAAATTTGAGTATCGCTTTCGTTGTTGCTGTCAAGCATTATCTTCGTGATGAGTACTCCTACGAGTATCCTGATTTAAAAGAACTAATTCGTCATTTACCAAGATTTAATACTCCTAGCTCCAACATCCCATTGGATGTCCAACTCAGAATACAATCTAAACTCAAGAATAAGAAAATGGCTTTTGATATTGCTGCTCCAACTAATATTCCAATTGGTAACGAACAAAATTTTACAAATTTTGAAAAATCAATAATTCTCGTTTTTTTTTTAATATAGAAATTTCATATTACTACTTATCTTACATTAATCATTTGGAGGCTAACAAAATTGCTCAGCCATGGGCCCTTGACGCCATGAAATCATGTGAGTTACTATACAGTTAGAAATTTTCTAACCAAATCAATGTAATTATTTGAAAAATTTACTAATTGAAGACTTGATACTACAGCACTGGCAGATTTGGTTGATATCCTGTGTAATTTTGAACGAATTCTTCGAACTCCAATTCCATTGGCTTACTCAATTCATTTGAATCAATGTGTTTGGCTCTACATCCTGAGTGTCCCGTTCCAAGTTATGAAAGATTTAGGATGGTGGACAATACCTGTTGTATTTTTTGGGGCATTCACCCTCATCGGGATTTTGGCAATTGGATTAGAAATTGAAAACCCGTTTGGATATGATGCCAATGATTTGGTAATTATAAAACAAGAAATTTATATTATAAAAAAAAAGTTGATAATAATTCTTCAAAATGTGTGTCAAATAGCCACTCGACGACTTTTGTGATGTGATGAAAAGAGAAATTGAGGTCATCGTAGGGAATCATTTACCAAATGCTGAAGAATGGATATTTTCTGATGAAAATTATCCATTGGGTCCTGGTTTTCCAATCAGTGCTAAACAACTTGCTGCTAAAGAACCAATAGAAATTTTACGTATTCTATCAAGAATTACAAGTACTGACATTGGGATTGAATTAATGAGTGGGAAATCTGGACAGACGACTTCATATGGTGCAACTGGTTACCAACGATTGGGTTAAGGAAAATGGAAAAGGTCAACTCATGACTTGAACAAAGATCAAGCTATCATGACAACTGACAACTGACAAGCTCTGGATTCTATTTTGTAACAAGTTTTTTTTATATAATAATTTTATTAGAATGGGATTTTATGGAAATCATAATACTGAATGTGTTCTTTTGCCAAATTTTTCAGTTCCATTCTCAACATTTTTTACCAATTAAGTCAAGTACCAATTAACAAATTAACCCATTTCCTCAATTAAAGAGGGTTAATAATTGATGAATTGAAATGCTCAAATTGAGGTTGAGGAGTTAGTTGATGTGGTACCAAAAACTTAAAAGATTTGTGCCAATTTAGATAAAAAATTNTTGAAATGCTCAAATTGAGGTTGAGGAGTTAGTTGATGTGGTACCAAAAACTTAAAAGATTTGTGCCAATTTAGACAAAAAATTTTTATTTCTTTTTCATTTTGTTATGTAATAATTACGCATTCATTTAACAATTTGAAAAAAAAAAAAAAAAAAATTATACCAAATGATAGAGGAAATGGTATCAGAAATTATTTTCTAAGAAATAGTCGCGGTCTAGCTCCTTCCTCGTAAATTTATTACAAATTTTAATAGAAATGGAAAACACCCATATTTTCCTTCGTGTGTAATAATAAATTTTACACTAATTTTTTTTATTATGTCGTAGTTATTAAAAAACCGGAAGCAAAGAACAAAAGACAATAATTAAATTAATAAACAGAAAGATTCTGTTGGAAACAAATTAGAGTTCAATTGGTTAGAATTTAAATATTTTTTTATTGTTACTGAAGAGACTCGTCTGTTGTAAAAACGAGTCTCATTTATCAACGAGTCCTGTTGTTGACAACTGTCTATTTTGACAAAAAAACGAGACTTTTTGAGTAAGTATGGAAGTAGAGATGGATACTGATAGAATAGAAAATTCAACAATGGAAATTAACAAAAGTACAATGGAGTTGATACCTCAACATCCACAAATTGACGAAAGTAAGTTCAAATTTTTAAATTTATTAATTTTAAGGTTCAAAATTTCAAATTTGAGAATACATTCATACCGTGTATTCCTGATTTTTTATGAGGATGAGAGATATTCATAAAACCAATGGGGATGCACAGTTTCACAAAATATTTTACAATTTTGTTCCTATGTCAACAAAAATTCAAACAGTTAAAATGTATAAAGGGTATGAAGTCCATGAGATTATGAGTCTGAAATTATTTAATTTTAAATACATAAGTCAAAATTTTGCGTAAATTTTCAAATTATTATTTTTTTTTTAATAATTTATAAAAAAAAATCGAAATTTGGCCATCATGTCAAAATTTTTATGAGAATTTCACAACCTTGAACCTTCCCTTATAAAATGGCACGTTTACATCAAACTGTTCCATGTCGAGGACATTGTTAGAAAAAAATAATTTTAAGATTAATTAAGAAAATGTGAATATTGATTAGTTTTAATTGGAAATGTGCTTTCATTTTTTAGGTAAATTAAATTGTATCCTTCAAGGACCGACTCGACCCTTCCCTGGGAATGCATCTACTATGGAGTACTTCCATGTCTTCCTCACTGAGTACTCCATACATTCAAAAATTGCCCTCATCTTTGAAGAACACCAACACACTTTCGATGAATTGGATAAAATTTCAACAAAACTTGCTCTAGCCATTCGTTCCCTTGTTCGAGAAAAAGAATTAAAGAATAGTAATCCTGACAGTGATTGGGTAATTGGACTCTGTATCCCACCATCTGATAAACTCATATTCTGTATCTTTGCAATCCATAAACTTGGAGCGGCTTATGTTCCAATTGACAATACATTTCCTGAAAATCGTATCCTTGGTATGGTTGGAATCTCTCGTCCAATCCTCATAATCTCTGATAGTCTACCTACAACTTTTTCAAAATTTGATGTTGTCGCTGATCAAACAGAAATTATTAATTTGGATATTCTCCTTGAAAAGACAACCAAAATGGAACTTACTAAGGTTATCCCATTTTATTCGAACATAAAAAGTTTAGCAGAACGAGTAGCCATTGTTATGTTTACAAGTGGAAGTAGCGGTGTACCCAAAGGAGTTAGATTGACACACAGGTAAACAAAAATTTTTAACAAGTTTAACTATTATTGTTTACTTTTTCTTTTAATTTTTATGATTTTTGATTTATTTTATAGAACAATGATGAATCGATTGTTCTGGCAATGGGAAACATTTCCATACATTGAAAATGAAAATTGTTGCTTCAAATCAGCATTCACATTTGTTGACTCTGTCCCAGAAATTTTTGGTCCACTTTTACGTGGTTATGCTATTCATATTTTTTCAAAATTAATCATTTCCAATCCAAATTTATTGATAAAAAAACTTGATACTTGTCAAATCACAAGAATTGTAGTGGTACCATCACTCCTTCGATCTATACTCTCAACCTTTGATCTTTTACAAGATGATGATGAATTAGTAGTGGAGAAATTGAAAAGTATGAAACTCTGGGTCAGCAGTGGTGAAATACTTCATAAGGAATTAGTTGACGATTTTTTTCATCAATTCCCAAGAAATGTTACTCTTTGTAATTTCTATGGAAGTACAGAAATAATGGGGGATGTGACATATGAAGTATTCAATTCTGCAGAAGATGTTGCGAAGACTGTCGATGGGAATCATGTTCCTATTGGTAAACTCAAAATTATTAGTAATCAGATCAATCATTATTAGTTTCTAAATATTAATTTATTATTTATAATTTGTAGGATCATCGACATTCAATACCATCGTCTACATCTTGGATGATGAGTTGAACGTCACACCAGAAGGTGACACGGGAGAACTCTATGTAGCTGGATTTAATATATGCTCTGGTTATGTCGGGATCAACAATTCTGATAAATTTATCGATAATCCATATTCTAGCACCATCGGTATGTACTTATGAGTTTTACTTTTTCTGTCGATGAAACCAAAAAAAAAAAAAAAAAAAAAAAAAGGCAAATAATTTATATTTATGACTAAAGGATTCGATCGACTCTTTCGTACGGGTGATTTTGTTCGAATTGATAACAAGTATGGACGTCGTACCCTCTTTTATGAAGGACGGAGTGACTCACAGGTCAAAGTTCGTGGTCATCGTGTAGATTTAAATGAAA
Source organism: Holacanthella duospinosa (assembly GCA_002738285.1). NCBI lineage: Eukaryota > Metazoa > Arthropoda > Collembola > Poduromorpha > Neanuridae > Holacanthella > Holacanthella duospinosa. Next base: position 380,771 of record NIPM01000045.1, on the reverse strand, counting down.
TTGAATCAGTACTTAACAGTCAAAATGATTTGATTCAACGAGNAGTGACTCACAGGTCAAAGTTCGTGGTCATCGTGTAGATTTAAATGAAATTGAATCAGTACTTAACAGTCAAAATGATTTGATTCAACGAGTTATTCTTTTGTGCTATAATCCTGGGAAAGATGATCAGGTTAGACCGCAGAAGAATGAAAAATAATATTTTAAAATTCAAAAATTTTATCGACAAATTCAACAATTTTATCGACAAATTCCTCAATATAAATATATATTTTTGTGGCTTTCCAGTCTCTCGTGGCTTTTATAATCCCTACACAAGAGAGTATCACCATAGAAGAAATTGGAATATTGGTANCTTTCCAGTCTCTCGTGGCTTTTATAATCCCTACACAAGAGAGTATCACCATAGAAGAAATTGGAATATTGGTAAAGAATTCATTGAAACCTTATGAAATCCCTGAGCTCAAATTGATACCAGAAATACCACTACTCGTCAATGGAAAAGTTGATCGTCAACGACTTCTAGCCATATATGAAGTGGATCGAAAGAAATATGGAGCCGGTAAGTCATTTTGATCACACATTTAAGAAGTGTGATGAAAATTTAAATTTTGGTAATCAAAAAATTGTAAATTAATCTTCATAATTTGTAGGGGTTTGTTCGGATTCATGGAATTTATCTGATTTACCACCAGAAATGATGAATCAGGCTCGTGCTCTGGTTGAAGCGATTTCAGAAGTTACCAAAGTCCCTCAGAGTGAAGTTGTAGAAAATTTCGATGACTCATTCTTCAATTTGGGTGGAAATTCACTCAATTCTGTTTGCGTTGTGACGAGACTCCGATTGAAGAATTTTCATATTTGTAAGTCTCAATAAGGGTCACTCACTCATAATTTTAGGTGACAAACTTATTGCACGCGAAATTATTCTGATTTTTTAGCACTAGATGATTTTATAAATGCAAAGACAATGTTAGAAATGGTACCCAAAATCGCTGCAACACTTCCAAATAAACCAGGAACAATTAACACTGGTGGAAACAAGAGACATCATAAGTACTCTTCTGAATTTCTTGGAGCCATGCATGAGATTGAAGCTACCCAGTAAGTGATTTTTTAGCGTTTTCATAAAAAATTTCAAAATTTGAACAAAAAGTGCAATATTGTTAGTTTCATTAGGAATTTCAAATTTTATTTGACAGGATCATCGCCTTTAGTTTTTCCCGCAAAGGTGATTTGGAAGTTTATACAAATGCTTCACATCAAGATTTCAAAGAACTCATGCGAGTACTCTATCCAACGTTGCAAAAGAAAGGCTTCAGGTAAGGAAATTAAATTGGTAAATTAAAAGGTTTGATTTTTGTTTTTAAATTAAAAATGAATATTTTACTTCTTACCCTTTCAGTTTCATTGTTCGACGAAAGGAAGATAAGAAATGTGTAGCCGTTGCTTTAAACTTTGACCTTTATGATGAGCCACATAGTATCCCAGCTGCTCCTGGAATACTCACAGTCTTTGACTTTCTAGAATATATCGAAAGTCGTCAAAAGTATAAATTAGTCATTAATCAATTACTTCTTAGTCTTATTTAATTACGGTTCACAAACTTTTTTTTACAAGCACCTCTTTGTACAAATTTTTACAGAGACAAATTACCCAAAGGAAGGAAGAAGATTTTACATTCTTTCATGATGGGTACACATGAAGATGTCTCTGAAGCGGAAAATGTCTCACTCATCACTTTCATGGAAGAAGAAATCACTAGAATTGCTAAAGAAAAGAAATTTGAAGGGGTTATGACCACAAATACAAACCCTTTGACAATGGTAAACAATCCCTTTAAATTTTTTTAAATCTCTCACATTGGAAAAAAAATTTTGACATTTTTCTAAATTATAGCAAGTTTGTTCAGAAATACTTGGATACGAAACACTGGTTGAATATCAAATCAATCAATACTCAGAAACTGACGGGAACAGGTCTGAAAATTTTTTCAAAATTTTAATTTTAAGTTTGAATTTACGAACGAGATGGGTGCTTNCTGACGGGAACAGGTCTGAAAATTTTTTCAAAATTTTAATTTTAAGTTTGAATTTACGAACGAGATGGGTGCTTAATTTATTAATAATACCATTTGGTTTAGTAATATTTTGAATAATTGTTCTTATATGTTTAGGCCATTCCGATTGGCTCCAGATAGTCAAACCGTCATATGTTGTTGGAAGAAGGTGGCAATTGAAAAGAAGCCTGCCGCGGTGGCGGCCGTCTCAGGAAATGAAACAAAGAAATGAATCATGTCCGTTTAAATTCCAAAATTATTACCATATTTTAATTTCAGTCAAAATTTAATTTGGAAATTTAACACTCATCACACCCCCACCACTACTGGCCTTTTACTCTTAAGGTATGAGTAAAGTAAACAATAATCACTGACCAAATTATTAAATTTTACATTACGCTTCGGCTAGAGTGAATTTTTAGGAACAGGGATTAATTGATTCACTATAGCTGATGATCATTGCTTTATCTTTACGAAGACACAAATGTCTTCATAAAGTAGAGCAGAATAAATTCTAATTTAATTTAACTAATAATAAAACTTAATAATAATGACTAACTATTAGTATCTCATCAGTCGAGGTCAAGATTCCATTGGATATACATGTACATGTATAAGAAAGCGATGGGTTACCNATACATGTACATGTATAAGAAAGCGATGGGTTACCTACAAAGTATTTTTAGGAATGTTACTGCTCCCAGGGGTATCTTGAGAAGCTGTCCAGACAAAAAATTTTACAGAATTAACAAAGAAATGATGGGAATGTAAATGGGAATGGCCTGACAATAGAGTTAATTACCTTTGTAAACATACTCCAGCGATGTGGTGATTGTTTTAACATCTGACTCAATGGCTTTGGCCCAACTTTGGACATGACCGAGTTCCTTGAGCGCTGTATTAAAATTCTCAATGAGCGATAACCACTGTTGAGTTTGTTTAGTAAATTGGGAAGCATTCGTAGTTAAAATCCTCATCTCAGCGTCCAATTTCTTTTCATTCAGATATGCTTGGGCTACACTGAAAACATAGAATAGTATTCAACGCAATATCCACCATTGTTTATCAACAGTACTAACATCTGATAAAATGAAACATTTTTTAATTAATAAATTAAACAATTAATTATTAATAAGAATAAATTNCCACCATTGTTTATCAACAGTACTAACATCTGATAAAATGAAACATTTTTTAATTAATAAATTAAACAATTAATTATTAATAAGAATAAATTAAGGTGGTAACCATGTGGAAATAAATTTGAATTTTACCGCCAAAATGATTAGGTATAAGAATTGAATTTTGANAGTACTAACATCTGATAAAATGAAACATTTTTTAATTAATAAATTAAACAATTAATTATTAATAAGAATAAATTTAAAAAAAAAAAATTTTTTTTAATAAGGTGGTAACCATGTGGAAATAAATTTGAATTTTACCGCCAAAATGATTAGGTATAAGAATTGAATTTTGACNTAAGGTGGTAACCATGTGGAAATAAATTTGAATTTTACCGCCAAAATGATTAGGTATAAGAATTGAATTTTGACAAGTCACAAGTTTTATTCCTACTATTTTTTCATTTCTGACTTTTCTGATTTGAATTAATTTAGAATAAGAATTACCCAACATTTAAGTGATCCACCATCCCTTGTGTCAACAAGTTAGCAGAGGCAAGTGCCTCTTTTTTCTTCTTCTCTTGCTCTTCTTTAAGCACCTGTACTTTACCTTGATGCTCCTTCACCAGAGAGGATAACATTTCTTTGGATTTTTCTTTACAAGGAAATTTACCAAGAGAATTAGAAAAAAGAAAAGTAAAAGTGTGTGAAAGTGAAAGCAAACTCTCGCGGAATGTCAAATCTCAGGGAATGAGTGAGACGGAGAAGATCTACACCGTTGCCAAATGGTAAAGAATAACAATAATAAATAAGGAANCTCAGGGAATGAGTGAGACGGAGAAGATCTACACCGTTGCCAAATGGTAAAGAATAACAATAATAAATAAGGAACACATGAAATTTTTTAATTTACTAAAAAATCAAAATAACCAGAGTCAAAATAATCAACTAGCACCGCCCACGACAGTCCGATAAACTTGCATCTCCTTATTCACACATTTCTTTTTACTTGGTGTTAAGATGTTGATGTTGAAGTTAGGTNTCACACATTTCTTTTTACTTGGTGTTAAGATGTTGATGTTGAAGTTAGGTCTATTAAGGTCTTTAGTTTTAGTGTTAGTTTAAAGTTCTAACTAACCTTAGTATTTATAAGTCTTACTTACATTTAGTTTTCAATTCGCAAATTCGGAGTATCGGACTATTTCGTGGGCGGCGGTTGCTAATGGTAAGGACAAGGAGTCAATTATTTTGACGCCAGTCAAAATAATTAACAATAGACAGATTTGCAAAAGTGAGTAAGACGTTAACGTGAGACGTAGGGTAACGGGAGGTACGTAAGCGTAAACGTAAGCTCCCGTTACCCTACGTCTTAAGTTAACGTCTTACTCACTTTTGCAAAATCTGTCTAATATTAACTTGATAATTAACAATAAGCATAACGGTATTTGGAAAATTATGTACTATTTAAAAATCTGCGTTTCCGTGTCCATTCNGATAATTAACAATAAGCATAACGGTATTTGGAAAATTATGTACTATTTAAAAATCTGCGTTTCCGTGTCCATTCATACTTCACTACTAGTATTTGTTATTTCATTGTAAGTAAATTGTTATTTTTTAATTTATGTTAGATATTTAGTTCTAACTTTAGTCGACTCGAGTTACGAATCGGTTATCCTGACTCTGGTGAAATTTTTATAAGTTATTAAATTCGGTTAAAAAAAAACAAGCGTCTTGCCTAAATGTCAAATTTTGTTTTAGGATTTAGTCGAGGAACCGTCATCTCCTGAAGTAAGTAAAATACTCTCGCTGTCATTCAACTTAAGGAGATAATCGAGAGCAAGATTGGTGAGAGTGACACTTAAGTGACACTTATCCATGTGGTCTTGATGACTCACATCCAACAACAATGATATTCCGTACCGGATCAATATCATCCTTTATCTAAACAACTTGCGTTACGTAGACTTTAGTCATTGATCTTTCATTTGATCATTTGTAAGATCGATAATCGATCGATCCAATCCCTCATTAGACAGAAGTCATTATGCCGTTCTGTGAGTTTCTATCATTATTTATTATTGCTCATTCGACGAATATCGTCTGTTAAATTATAACAGGATTTCAATTGGTCAAGGACAGAATAGCGCGCAGGTTCTCACTTTTTACCACTTTTACAGATAAGCATGAAGAAGCAATTATTGACGTTTCAATTCTTGAAGAATTGAAAACAATGTTCCAAAACTGATATGTTGATTGCCACTTAAATTCACTTATTCTTACTAAAAAGAAGCTTTTGGCTCTATTCACTTCCGTATCTCCTAGAAAGACTCTGAAAGTTGAATTTTCTAATTAAATATTGGATGGAATTTGATTTGATTTGATTATCAATCAAATGATACGGAAATGAAGTTTAAATTTAACATTTGATGAGATTTTCCAAGGTTTTCAAAATTTTGAATCATCATTCGCATTCCACTGCTGTTGCAGTTTTAGAATTAATTGGCCTTGATATTAGAGTCCTCCATGGCCTTGGTCTTGTTTTTAGGAAAGAACCATCCATGAAGACATTTTGGAATCACTGAATTCGTTTCAAAGTCAACTTTGGCTAGGAGTTCAAACTTCTTTGCACCCAAAATAACTAGACTCATGCTATTCGGCCCACGAGACTTCTCTCCACCATAGAGAATAGCTGAAAGAATGATTCCGTCGTCTTCCTCCTATGAGTCATTATAAAAAGAATTTAATTAGATACAATGTCGGATGATTCAATTTAAAAAAAATCTTACCTTGGAGTAAGGATAAGGGTGGAAAATAGGTTCGCTTGGATACCCCATTGGTACACTCCAGGTTTGGGTTGTCTTCGACACCGTGTTAACTTTGATCAACTGTTTAAGGTAAAAAGAAATCAATGTGTAAACAATTTTCCAAGGTCTGCATTCTCAATTTCTTATGGTTTCATATTGATTTAGAATTTACTATTTTTTTTTGTATTGACTTTTTAAGTATAGTCTTACGGTTCCTGGATTGGCACTGTCTACATCTGAGGAAATTGCATAAAAGTATTTGTAGGGCTTCCCATTGAAGGTCTCATAATTAATCTGTGGTGTCTCACAACCAATATCAACTATAATTTCCTCTTCAACAGATGGGATGAGGGGGAGTTGGACTTGTGTGTCTAGTGACTCGTCCTTGGATATTTCCATTCGAAATCGCTTCGGGCTTGCACGAAACATTTTTGCATAGTCCGGATTCGATTGAGCATTCTGCAAAGTAGAAAATTTACAAGATAACTATATAANCTTGCACGAAACATTTTTGCATAGTCCGGATTCGATTGAGCATTCTGCAAAGTAGAAAATTTACAAGATAACTATATAAATGAAATTCAGGATTTTATTTTATCTTTATTGAATTATGTTTTTAAACTTTTCAGTGATGAAATATTGTTCTANAATGAAATTCAGGATTTTATTTTATCTTTATTGAATTATGTTTTTAAACTTTTCAGTGATGAAATATTGTTCTAGTATTTGTAAGTTAAGATCAAGAAAACACTACTATTTCAAAATAAGGTTAAGTACATTAGACTTGATCTGAATTTTGCTATATGGTAAGGAAGTGAAAGTAAAAATTTTCCAGAAGTAGAGAAAATGATTAGTTGTAGGCGTGTGTTTCTTACCTTGAGAGCATCAATGTAGAGGCACTCAATCATTTTAGGATCTTTGTAGGTACATACATCAACATAGACACACTCCTTCCCATCCTCTGTTTTCTCAAAGGCATTGATTGTGTGGAGAAAAAAGAAAGCAGGAGATCGGAACTTTCTCTTTATTTCTTTTCTCTCGTCTCTGGGAATGACATGGAAGATGGTGTCTTCTTCTGGGAAGAATTGAAGGGAGGAGCTTTAATGAAATCAGAATAAATTGAATTTGAACATGAGTTTGGTTTTTACTTCCGGACTCATTGTTGACCAAGAACTCACCTAATTGGTTTCTCACCCCATACCAGATTGTAGGGAATACTGAGAATGGAAATTGCAAGAGGTTGTTCAATAAGAATAAAGTAATTGGGTGTGATACTGAAGGAGTGCATATAACAGATGCTCAGAGGCCATCGACATGCTACTCGACCCACTTCTCGAACCGTTGACCAAGGTGATTTGGATAGATCAGTCGAAGAATTACCTTCTTCACCAGATAACTCGGCAATGATGTAGTTGGGTCCATACCATGGACTAAACTTTTGACCCAAGTTATATACTTTTCCAGTTAATTTTTCAATTTGAGGATGAGACGTGTGATGGATGATACCGAACTTATCATGGACGTTAATCTAATTGACAAGGAAATCTATTAGTCACGAATGGCGTTTTCAGGTGTATACTTTTCACTTCATTGATTGATTAGTCTTCTTTTCACAATTTTCTAACATAATATTATTTCTCTTACCGTGCTCATTGTTTTGAGAGTTTCGATATCTATTCTGTGAGCGAACGGAGTCTCAGCCAAACTGTAAACTTCATCTCCAAATGGATGAATACTGATATTGGCAGTATCCGTCATGAGTTTATCCAGTTGGCAATTAAACAGGGCAGAAACTCTGTGAGTAGTTAGAAAAAAAAAAAATTTTTTTTGGTACTACCAAATTACAATTAATTGGGCGTAAGGGAAGATATTATTGAGATAGCTTTTGAAGAGTCTGTAAAGAGCTCTTACTGATATTCAGTGTAATAAAATTACCTGGAGAAAATTCTTCGACATGGGTCAGGTGTAGCAAAAGTACCAAATTCACTTAAAATTAGACGTCTTGATGNAATTAGAAAAAAAAAAAAAATTTTTTTTGGTACTACCAAATTACAATTAATTGGGCCTAAGGGAAGATATTATTGAGATAGCTTTTGAAGAGTCTGTAAAGAGCTCTTACTGATATTGAGTGTAATAAAATTACCTGGAGAAAATTCTTCGACATGGGTCAGGTGTAGCAAAAGTACCAAATTCACTTAAAATTAGACGTCTTGATGTAATATTTCGTGTATAGGCTCTTGTCCTAATATATCGATTGGTATAGAACACTTTCTCATTGGATATGTCAAACTTATGAAGTAATCCAGGACCATCGAATAAATGTTTACAGGTTCCTTTACCGTAGGCATCTGGTCCGCCTGGTCCATTTCGGATCAGTTTTCCGTTCAACCAATCAGGAACTTTCCCTTAATGATTTATAAAAAAAATTATGCAAAATAAATAATAATAAAAGGTGTATTTGGAATTTGGATTGAATTGAGAAAACTGAAAGTAATTGTTTCAAGTTTTGAAGTTTTTACCATAAGAGACTTTCCCTTCCACTGGTTTCTTGATTTCATCNATAAAAGGTGTATTTGGAATTTGGATTGAATTGAGAAGAGTGAAAGTAATTGTTTCAAGTTTTGAAGTTTTTACCATAAGAGACTTTCCCTTCCACTGGTTTCTTGATTTCATCTTTGGCAGTTCGTAGCCAAATACTTGTATCACAGTTTGGATAGTAATTGGTTTCCATTTGGCCTGCACTTCCCACTACTGATTCAAAGAAATTTAAGGATGAAAGTTTAGTTTTGAGAGTGAAAATGTTCCTATCATTGATTAGCTCCTTTCTAAAGAGTGAATGGAAGTGGTAGAAGAGATTTTTTACATTTCTTGATGGTTTCTCTTAAGTGGTTGGAGTAAACCAAATTTTGGAATTAGAAATATTAGTTTCCAATTCCCTATGGTTGAATAATAAGAAAGGATCTGATGATGAGAAAGAAGAAAAGAGAAGTCTTTGAGTAATAAAAAAATGACTAATGTGACATTTAATAGACAGGTACTTGTAATGGACTGGGACTTAAGAACGTGAAAGGTGAAAGTGAGAGTAGAAGAAAGATTTTCTGAGTAGAACTCCTAACTTATGACTACTGTAACTTACACTCTGCACAACTATCTTTTAGATCTTCTTTTCGAGATTTGTTAGGGGAGAAAATTCGATGTTAAGCTCAGAGGTAAGCGGAAGGAGGAAGAAAGAGTATGAAGGGAGGAAAGTTACAAAAACTTATGTTCTTAGATGAAATGGAACATTTTTAAGAAGAAAAACCTAGACTAGACACAAAGCACAAGACCGACGTGGTCCTGTTGGTTAATTGCGACGAAACGCATGCTGATAGATAATTGACCTCTTGATTAATGTATCTGTATGGCTTAAAAAATTTGACCTCCAGAAGTCATTAAATCTCATAGTATTGAAGCCTTTAATTATGGCTATTAATATAAAGGAGACGAATACAGTAAACCTCGGATAAGCCGACTTCGGTTACCACGGACCCTCGGTTACGACGAACCACTTGGTCCGGTCCGCTCCCTGAGATAGGGAATTTGTGTATAAATGGAACGGCTAAGCCGAACTCGGTTAAGTCGAACCCTCGGCTACCACGAACGCCTTTCCGTGGTCCCAGTCCATAAGTCACATGTTTTTTTTTTACCTCGGTTAACACGAACACCAATTAATTGATCAATTTTTAAAGAATCTTCACCTTTTTTCTTACAAAATTTAACGAATAACTTTTTTTGAATGACTTTTCAAACATTGAAATTCGACAGAAAATGAACCAATGATATATTTTTAGTCATTTTTAGTCTCCACAACAACTTACTAGTATTATAAAGTAATGGTAAATTAAAACTACCTCGGTTAAGACGAACAAATTATTCCCCAAGTTGTATGTTCGGCTTACGCTTAAGCCGAACCTCGGTTACCACGAACCATATTTTCCGGTCCCTTGAAATCCACCTTATCCGAGGTTTACTGTAGTTTTGTGGACTTATTTTTTTTTTGGAGAAAGTAATTTGGAAGTCTGAGTTAGACTTGTAGTTGCAAAATTACTTCCATCAATAGGTTATGATTTTGATTATGTTATTCTCATTGTATCCCTTGTAATTGCAAGTTATATCTTCTTTCATAGTTTAGATTTGTATAATTATGTGATTTCGTCATGTCAACTTTAGTATAAATCTTAGTTTTTCTTTTGAAAAGGNTTCATAGTTTAGATTTGTATAATTATGTGATTTCGTCATGTCAACTTTAGTATAAATCTTAGTTTTTCTTTTGAAAAGGAATCAGGCAGATCTCATCACCGGTAAATNTGTCATGTCAACTTTAGTATAAATCTTAGTTTTTCTTTTGAAAAGGAATCAGGCAGATCTCATCACCGGTAAATAATTACATATTGAACTAAAATTAAAAGTTAAATAACTACAAATGTCGCGAATACGAATATTCGAATAAAGGCGAATATCGATGATCCGACTTCGCGCTGCCTACGAATAACGAATGCTTCGACGAATAATTGTGAATTTAGTGTTTTATGGATTGGGATTCCACGTTTTACCTGATGTATAATTTTCGGTTAAAAACTTTTGTTTCCCGGATGGAATAGTTTTTTAGTATTTGATACAGACCTTTTGTATAAAAGAATATAATTCATGTTAAATAGGTATGTATTCATAAATTTAATTGATGGTTTAAATTTTATGAAACATTTCCTACCTGTACTGGCCTTTGTTCGTTACTACCACTTCGTCACTTTCGCTTTCTATCATTAAACAAGGTTAAAATAATTAAATCAGAATCAACATTGTAGTTTGAGTTTGTAATTGTTTTGTTACTATTCACTTTACTAAATCATAAGTTTATAGTAGGCTAAATTTGTGATGTAATTACACTCGTTCTTGGAGTAGTTAGTTATTTCATTTCACACCCTCGCCTGATCAGTTAATGTGAATCTCTGCAATGCATTGTAGGATTATCCTGAGACGCATAAAAATGGGTACATGGAGCGTTTTAAACTAAAATAAGCTTGTAAAATTTTTTTAGAAATTCCTCTATCTCATTTTTATTACCATCATGTTCCNCGTTTTAAACTAAAATAAGCTTGTAAAATTTTTTTAGAAATTCCTCTATCTCATTTTTATTACCATCATGTTCCCATGTTTCTGCATCTCAAGTGTATTTAGTGAGAAATGAAATTCAATTGAAAGTGGAGGTACAGTTACAATGTTATTCCAGTACTCTCACAGCACAGCAGTAACCACTGCCAATCATAAGTTCTAAATTTGAGACGGAGATTACATGACCTATGTAATGACCTGTATAGTCCGGTGCATCAATGCGCTGCTTGCTGCTCCGTTTTTCTCACATATTCACATCAAATGTCTCGGTCAACTTTTTTTTAGTCCTACAGATACACTAATCACAAGGTCAATATCTATAAGTATGGCGAATATAACATCCAACGGGACCGTGTTGGTAATGTTCTTTGTGAGTAATTCTTTATAAGAAAAGTAATGACAAACTATTTACCTTGCAGGAATAGAATGTCACAATTTTTCTTTCCAATCTTTTTTGTTGCTTTAAAATGAAAACTAGGGAAAAAAAATAAGAAAAACTTCAGCAAGGTTTGCTGAAATTTTATTAAGCATCTGACTGTTATGTGGAAATAATTTAAATCAAATTTAGTTCCAAAATCATACGCATTAGAATTCTGAGCTGAATGCTGACTAGAACTAAAAATTTTATCTCAATTCTCTCTATTAGGATAAATTTCTTTTTTTTTTGGAACGAATTTCCCTTCATAATAAAAAGAAAAACTTGGGTAAAAGTAGGACATTTTCCTACTAAATTTCTACCTATTTCTAAGAATGTATTGGTGGTAAAAGTTTGTTTTTGGGAATGCGCAACTTCAAACGGTTTTTTTTAGTGTTCTACTCTTCAGCCGGCTTTCTCTTCTCTATTGTCCCTCACTATTCTCCAATAATAATTTCAGGAGGCCATCATTATTGGAAATAATTTAATACAACTTAAACTTATGAACTCTCATGGCACCGGGAAATATTAGACTTGTAATGGCGGGGTGAAAACAATACATTTAGTATACTTTTTTTTTTGAGGTATAAAAATTCAGAGATTTTGATAAAANTATGAACTCTCATGGCACCGGGAAATATTAGACTTGTAATGGCGGGGTGAAAACAATACATTTAGTATACTTTTTCTTTTTGAGGTATAAAAATTCAGAGATTTTGATAAAATAGAAAAATAATAAACGTGTAAACATAAATAAAACATAAATAATAAGGTATTTAAGCTTGATAATTAATATTATAGATTTTTATTTTTAATTGTGATCAAAATTTTACGATGCCATGTGGGATTCGGTTACGGTCGAGGTCGAGATCAAGATCTCGAAGTAGAGAGAAGGTAAATTTTTGATAGTATGTAAAAATTCTCTCAAACAAAAGACAGTGTGTGGTTACTAGAGATTTCCTTACTCCCAGTAGTGGTGGTGGTGATATAGTAAAAAAATTTTAATGCTGTGTGTTGATTCGAATACATGATACTAATTTGGTTTTAATAATGATTTTTCAGAGTGAAGAGGATGAAGAGAATTTGGTTCCGGTAGGAAGTGAAGGGTTACCAACTGCAATTAGTTCTTTAGCAGGACGTGAACTACTTCTTAGGAATATTTTGGATACAAAGAAAGACTCATATACGGATCTACAATCATACAAAGTTTATGTAGCAACTTGGTAAGTTATTTTTATTTTAAAATAAGATTTTATTTCAAATTCAATGTCAAATGATTATTTTTTATTTATATAAAATTTTATATTATTGATGTTTACTTTACATTTTTTTTAGGAACGTAAATGGACAAAGTCCAGGAAGCATTTGCCTTCGCGACTGGCTCATTCGGACGACTGAACCTCCTCATATTTATGCAATTGGATTTCAAGAACTTGATCTATCAAAAGAAGCTTTTCTATTCAGCGACAGCCCTAGGGAAAAGGAATGGCTGTATGTTTCCAAAGAATAATATGTAAATCCTGATAGGAAGTTTCTATAGAACATTAATTGAGTCTACCGCATTCATGTAGAAATTCTGTGAAAAGGAGTCTTCATCCAGGAGCCAAATACAGAAAACTTGAACTTATTCGTCTCGTTGGAATGATGTTGATAATTTTTGTGAAGGATGATATCCATAAATCTATCCATCATCATTCAGTCGTGGGAGAATATGTTGGGACAGGACTTTTAGGGAAAATGGTAAAACATTATGACAGAATTTATTTATCAATTTATTTGTATTGATTTTTTTNTGGGAGAATATGTTGGGACAGGACTTTTAGGGAAAATGGTAAAACATTATGACAGAATTTATTTATCAATTTATTCGTATTGATTTTTTTTTTGTAGGGAAACAAAGGCGGTGTTGCCGTACGATTTGACCTTGAGGAAACATCTATTTGTTTCGTAAATTGTCACTTGGCTGCTCATGTAGAGGAATTCCAGAGAAGGAATCAGGATTATAGTCAAATCACAAGTCGATTAATTTTTAATACTCGAAATGGACCACGACACATACGAAATCATGAGTAGGTGGAAATTTTTTGATAAATTATTTAATTCGATTTGTTATTATTAATTGCTTGTTCTGTTTTTTTTTTAGTCAAATTTTTTGGTTTGGTGATATGAACTACCGAATTAATCCAACTGCGCTGGAAGCAGAGAAAGCAAAGAGTTTGATTAAACATGGACGATATAAAGAAGTTTTGAAATTTGATCAACTGAGGGATCAAATGAGAGAAGGGAAAGTATTCCATGGATTTACTGAAGGAGAAATTTCATTCCGTCCCACTTATAAGTATGACATCAACAGTGACAACTGGGACTCGAGTGAAAAGAATAGATCTCCAGCTTGGTGTGATCGAGTTTTATGGAAAGGAGAAAACATTAGTCAAATTGATTACGTGTCTGTGGGTCAGTACAAGCTGAGTGATCATAAACCAGTAGCTTCTCTATTTGAAGCAAAGGTACTTGAATTCAATAGAATGTGATTGTTTTTTTTTTTTTTTTTTTTGAAATGATTGTCTAGGATAGTACTTTTATGTAGCCTTTGCTCTTTCTATTGTTAGATCAAAGTGATGAATCATCCCAAGTATCGAAAAGTGTACGAGGATGCTTTGAAGTGGTTGGACAAGGAAGAAAACAAATGTCTCCCGCAGGTCTTAGTAGAAATCCCTGGTTCGGATCTTCTACCACATTCCAACCGGAACGAGATTCATTTTGGAAGGGTCAAATTCCTGGAGACTATCCGAAAGTCCTTTGTCGTACGAAATATTGGACAGGTATTTGGCCCTTGGGCACTCAATCAAGTTTTTTGGATCTTTGTTGACTCTGCCGTCGCTTCAATCTACATGCCAAAAGAGTAATAATAAATTGTCAATGTCCAAATCGCTGTTTATCCTCTGGTCTCTACAAGCCTTTATGTTTAGTTTTGTTTAGTTTCTTATTAGTTAGTTTTTTTTCTTCTTTGATTCATAGTACGCCGTGAGGTTGGAATTCATCAAGAAACTTAATGACACTTACATTTGCAAGGACTGGTTACAAATTGAACCAATTTCTGCATTCATTCAACCAGGTAATTTATTAACTACTACTAAATTAATCTAATTTTTTTAAGATTTTTAAATTAACTTTGTTACTAATTAACTAATTTTGTGTATTTAACTCTTAGATGAAAGTTGTGAAATTCGGCTGGAGGTACTAGTAGACAAACGAAGTGCATCGGAATTGAACGTAGGGAAAGACTTATTGTACGATATCCTCGTTCTCCATTTGGAAGGAGGGAAGGATATCTTTGTGACTGTCATGGGAGAGTATGAACGTAGTGTATTTGGTTGCTCAATTACCGCCTTAGTCAATATGTCTGAACCCATTCGGAATATTTCACCAGGGAAACTTATTCAATTGGTAAAGTTACTAACTACTCATCTGTCTTTGTTAGTAAAATGTGACTCATTCAATGATTCTGTTGATCTACATCAGGAGAAAGGAGCACTGCCAATTTCGAAATATGATATCCCAAAGGAACTCTGGTTTCTAGTGGATCGACTCTATAAAACCGGAACTGAGAAAGAGTCATTATTCTCTAACTCTGGTCTCACTACTGAAATCCTTCAAATTCGGGATTGGTTGGATGAAATCCCAAACACACCCATTCGTAAGGGATACTCTCAATAGTTGTTCTGATCGTTTTTTTTTCTTCTAAATTATTCATAAATTGGTTAAGTATTCTTTGAAATTTTTTACAGCTGGTACTGTGGATTCTGTTGCAGAAACACTAGTATTGTTGTTAGACAGTTTCCCAGAGCCTGTAATTCCTTTTTCACTACATTTGAAATGTATGGATGCTTCCTCTAACTACTCCAGTTGTAAACAAGTATGTTGCTAACATTTAAGTGTATGAAGTAAAAAAAAAATTTTTTTTTTACAAGTGATTGAATAATTTTTAATTTTCTATTGTATTCTAGCTCCTGAAGCAACTACCTCTAGCTCACAAAAATGTCTTTATCTACATGTGTACTTTTCTGCGAGAGCTCCTCCTTCATTCAGATAAAAATGGACTCGATGCCAAAATTTTAGGTAAATGATTTTCAACTGACTAATTACTAACCTGAATACAAAGAGAATCTAGTCGTTTTTAGCTAATGATGGGTTACTTGTCTTGGTTCTAGCCTTACTATTTGGACGTGTTCTGCTTCATGATCAAAATCATCATTTGAAACCAAAAGAGCGAGATGAACGACGGAAAGAAGCGTTTATCTATCAGTTCCTGGTTAATGAAGATTCATTTTCTCAAGATTTGTGACGAATGGCTGAATTACGGCGAAGTTTTGAACTTGCCTCCAACATCCTAATGGAGTAGACGCGTAGGCCAAACCAAATAACACAAAATTATAAATCACAACTTTTTCTCTAACTTATACTGACACAACAGTCTCTTCGCTTTTGTCTTTTCATCAATCACACAACGATATTTCCCACACGCAGTCAAATTTCTTCCATATTCTGAAACGTTTCGAAACTTTTACAATACGGATATTATTAATAGAGTACAACATTGGAAAGACACAAATTGCTGAGCATGACTTTTTCACTAGTTTTTTTTTTTTTTTTTTTTTTTCGATAACTCTCCCAACAAAATCTAATTGACTGCTGAGGTTCTCTAGCTGGGAATAAATTACTGTTACAATTTCATAAAATTTCAATTTTGAAAATATTTTTAATCTCTGATGAGTGATTGGTTACAAATTTCAGTGTTCATCGCCTCCGACATCATGTCCACCTTCGTGATCATCCCCATCGCTGTCACTCTCACCATCAGATTGATTGTAGCTTCCACCGTCCTCTGCACCATCATCGTGTGAATCTTGATGTCGCGTTCCACCACTATCTCCTGCCTCGTGACCTCCTTCTGACCCATACGCATTCCCTTGCTCTGATCCATATTGTGATGAGCCACTGTTCCCTGAATCTTCATTGTAGGAGTTACCATCATAATTCGGCCCTCCGCCAACGTGATGGTACTGATTTTGCTGAGGAGGAGGGTTATACTGCCGGCTGTACTGAGTATGGTAAGGTCTGAAACCGAAAAAACGCGAACAATTGAAATTGAAAAAAAAAAATCTTTTTTTTTTTAAACTTACTGCGGATTGTGCTGACGATGGTAAGCTTGTCGTCGAACTCTTGTCGGAATATTATCAATTTCAGATGGGAGCAACTCCGTCGCTTTCACATGTCGTTTTGAATTATCATAGTTTTGAATTATTGTTTTAACTTCTGCAGTCTCTTCTGAAGACGCAGAGTAAGCACAACAAGATGCAAACACGAATATCATCCACAAAATACTCATTTTGTGGACGTTCGTGTTAAAAAAAAACTTAAATGCTGAGGTATAGGTCTGAGGACTTGTATTTAAAGCTTTTTGCCTCTGACCTGTTGGATCTGCTTCCTTATGATCTTTTTTTTTTTTCATTCTTTGGGAACATTTGCTGACTAATGACCCAAATCCAATGCTTCAGAGGTGAAAAAACATGATGGTATGAAGGAAAATGAAAATTAAGATAATCCAAGCGGAATAATTACGATTTTCCAATTTGTCACACAAGGACTTAACAGTTTTCAATGAATTTCAAAATTTATCAAAGATTTTTTACGGGCTAATAGAAATTATTTCAAAATTTTACAACTCAATTCCAAATTACATTGGAAATAAGAAGTTTCAACTGTACAAAAAGTATCACGGTTGCATCAAGTTAGAAGCAATTTATTCATCGACAAAATTATTTTTTAATTAACTGATAAATTATTATAGAAATTAAGTCAATCAACCCAACATGCTCAGCTTCAAATTCTGTTGATTGAAATTGAAAATACTGGCTTTAGATCTTTACCTACCAAATTAAGTAAACTTGTGAAACTGGCTCAAGTAAAGCTTAATTTAGAATAAGTTTAGCCAATCGGGAAACAGGATTTACCATCCTTTAGAAATCCTGTTGGTTTCATAAGTTTATTAGACAGTTAGTTATCGATTTACTCACTCTTACGTTAACTTATTTGTCGTTAACGTAAGTTTGCTACATGTACGGTAAATGTAAGAAGTTGAAGTGAACGACTGATTAAGTTAACGTTAGCTTAAGTGAATCCACATCTATTTTCTTGGCAAACCAGAACCAGAGTTTTCAGTACGTCAACTCTAACGTTAATTAAAAATGTTTATCTATCACACAGCACAGGATCTTCCGTTTCCTCCTACCTTCCTTTTCATTTGATTAATTTACAATTAAAAAGGAAGATTATGAAATTGCATTATAATCCATTCAGTCGAATAGGATTTTTTGTTTAATTCAAGGATTTTTAGAGACGTTTTAGGAATTTTAGTATGATTACAGCGGAGGATATTGTTAAAAATCCCTGCACATTTTAGAATAAGTATGTAAGTTCCTTGTGTCATTCATTTAGGGGACATTTTCTTGTCCAATTTAGAAAAGGAGGCAGATAAAAATATGTTATGGGAGAAATCTAACCTTCGAAGCCTCACTATTCCAGTCGTTGAATTATTTCCATAATTTCTTGATGGACATGTTCTTCTCCGAGTCTTTCTGCATGATTTTAGACACGGCCATTTCAAAGTCTTCTTGTGTCACATGAACTCGTCGCTCTCTCAATGCATACATCCCTGCTTCCGTACAAACCCCTTTCACTTCAGCTCCAGAAGCACCAGGCATTGTCTCTGCGATTTTACGAAGATTGATCCCACGTGTCAAATTCATACGGCGGGAGTGAATACGGAGAATATCGAGTCGAGCATCTTCATTGGGTGGAGGGAACTCAATTTTACGATCAATACGACCCGGACGGAGGAGAGCTGGGTCTAGGATGTCAATTCGATTCGTTGCCATTATAACCTATAAATACAGTAATTGATTCTTTTTACATAAATGTTACATCTATTTCAATGAAAAGTTTGACCCTACCTTGATATTTTTAGTTGCTTCAAATCCATCCAATTGATTGAGGAGCTCCAACATTGTTCTCTGGACTTCAGAATCTCCACCTGAGTTTGATTCTATTCTTGAAGAGCCGATGCTGTCAATCTCATCCATGAAGATGATGGAAGGGGCATGTTCTCTAGCCATCACAAACAACTCCCGAACCATCCGAGATCCTTCACCGATAAACTTTTGAACCAGTTCGGATCCTGACACTCGAATGAAGGTACACTCTGTATGATGGGCTACAGCTCGAGCTAACAAAGTTTTTCCAGTTCCTGAGAACACAAGAAAAGTTCAGAGCATCGAATTTTCAAAAACTTTTAAAATCTACTAATCTCAACTAACAAAGAATTTTTGGAATTTTGAATATCCCGTTTTTTCGACTTAAATTTTGCTTGGGTTTGTGAAAATTTAAAGAGAAATTTAAATTGATGAGGATAAATTAAGAAAATTCGACATACCTGGTGGTCCATATAGAAGTACTCCTTTTGGTTGAGCAATTCCAAGAGCATCAAAGAGTTCTGGATGTTTTACTGGAAGCTCTATGACTTCTTTAATTTCTTTAATTTGTTTGTCCAGACCTCCAACCATTTCATAAGTTGAGTCAGGCACTTTTTCAACCATCATGAGCGACACTAATGGGTCAACTTTGTTAGGGAGAACACGATGGATTGTGTAAGAGTCATTTCGCAAAGCAACACGACTGTTTGGTGTAAGTGTGGCGATATCAATGTTCTTATCCACGTCCACAACGAATTTACCTTCCGGATGTACCTAAAAATTATTAATTTTTCATCTAAGAATCCATATATTTGAAATTTTAGTATGTCAAGAAATAATCATAACCTTGACCAGAACTTTCTTTTTGTCCATAGCACGCACTACTTCACCAACATATGATCCTTGCTCTTGAAGAAGCTGAAGCTCTTCTCGTAACATCCGGACTGAAATTTAAATTCAAATTTAAATGAATGCATCAAGGTTGTATTAGGTTTATAATTGAAATATGAACCTTTGGCGTTAAGTTCATTCCTCTGTGCTTGGAGTCGACACAAGTTCTGTGATTTGTCAGCAACGGTGAGTTGAAGTTCGTCAATCTTAGCAACATAATAGGGTTTCAATCCTGGTCCTCCACCTCCATCTTCCCCACCGTGTGTCTTCTTCACACCCAAAGAATCCCTTCCAGATCCAGCAACATTCTCAACTGGTTCCTCAACTGCTCGCTGTCATAAAATCGTAAGTTTAAATGAGATCGAGATCACTACAGTATGTTAGGTATGCTCTAGTTGAACTTATATACATGTCTCAATAATTTCTTAGCATTAAAAAAATTTCACTTTATTACCTGATGCTTTTCAGTTGCAACAGCTGCCATAGTTGCTTATTAGTATAAATCCTACTGCTTGACCTTTTTCTCACCTGAACTTTTTCTTCTGTGTAAAAAAAAAATTAAAAAATAAGATTGTGTCGGTCCTTGGATTGTTATTATTCCTAATACTGACCTTTTCCTTAACAATTGTTTGTTATTGGAAACAAGTGACTCAAACACAAAGACGATGAAACAAACTGGAATTGCTTTGTTTTATAAATTAATTACAAAACGGAATAAATAAATTCAAAAAAAGTTTTTTTTTTAGAATGATAATGCAAAAATTCTAGACAGAAATGGAAAGTTTTACTTTGAGCAACAAAGAAGTGCGCACAAATAAGAATGATGAGCAATGACAATGAAGGCGGGAAATTCAAACTGGAATACACATGTCACTCACATGGGATTTTTTTTTCTCCTTTGTTGTTCAATTGACCTTATAAACAGATTTGGTGATGGTTTATCCCGAATTTTGAAGGAGAGGCCAATTNAGAATGATGAGCAATGACAATGAAGGCGGGAAATTCAAACTGGAATACACATGTCACTCACATGGGATTTTTTTTCTCCTTTGTTGTTCAATTGACCTTATAAACAGATTTGGTGATGGTTTATCCCGAATTTTGAAGGAGAGGCCAATTCTTACGGATGTTTAATTTAGCTAGCCCTTAACTTATATTGAAGCAAAAGGTGAAAAATATAACTTTGTTTGTTTCGATGTTTCAACCAACTAACTTTAGATTTTCTTAGACTTTATAAGAAGACCCAAAACTTTATAACCATTGGATGTATAGGTATCATTGTTTCTTTGTCTGGGATTATCACGGTATCAACGGTCGCATGTAGGGTTATGCGTTTGAATTGCTTTACNTAACTTATATTGAAGCAAAAGGTGAAAAATATAACTTTGTTTGTTTCGATGTTTCAACCAACTAACTTTAGATTTCCTTAGACTTTATAAGAAGACCCAAAACTTTATAACCATTGGATGTAGGTATCATTGTTTCTTTGTCTGGGATTATCACGGTATCAACGGTCGCATGTAGGGTTATGCGTTTGAATTGCTTTACTTTAGCTAGTATGTGTCTTGACAAGGTTATTCATTTCACTTTGGACGTCATTCTCCCAGAAGTGTGACAACGTGNCTTAGCTAGTATGTGTCTTGACAAGGTTATTCATTTCACTTTGGACGTCATTCTCCCAGAAGTGTGACAACGTGGACAACGTTGAGGAGGAAACTTCATTAGGTCTGTCTTTAATTTTTTTGGGGTCAAATTCGTTCATGAGATTGTCTAAAGTTTGACTAAAGTCAACGATTTTATTGATATGTTGTGGCGTAGGACCAGGGAATCTCATATTCTGGAACAAAAATCTCAAAATCAATTCAATGAACATGATACCGTAAAAAATGAGCTAGGGTTACCTCAAAACTAATCGACTGGTCTAAAGGACCAACGTTTTTCATTGTAATAACCGTATTCCGATTCCGATCAGTTGTGTTAACTCTGACACTGACGAGTGGTTCCAACTCGTTGGTGTTGTTGCAACAACTGCAAACTCCCAGGGGTCGAGGAAAGGAATCAATAGAGCAAGAAGCTACCAAAGGGATTAGATGATCTGGATAACAAGTATGAGATGAACTTGCTTCCGATGTATCAGGAATTGACCATTGTTGAGAAATTGAAGTCGATGAACTTGTGGGTGACTGTGTGGGTGTTGTTGGTGGGAGAGGTGATGGTGACCTGACGCGTGGTTTCAATTGAAAACTCTGTGGGTATCGTAGATAAAGTGGTTTTGATTTCATTTCCAATGGAGCTTGGATTATTGGATTTTTCGATGGAGCTGGATGTGTCGTTTGTTCTTCTTGAAGAAGATTTGAGAATTCCTGATAATATTGACAAAATATTGATCAAATTGACTCGATATTTAGATATCTAAATAGGGCTGTAACTCACCACCATTTTAGTTTTGGTTGGGATTGGACTAACTGGTGGAAGAATTACCTCACGGCGACTTTTAACCTCAGAAATGATTGATGACTCTGAATTTGATGGAGTTGAAGTAGCCAATTCAGAACTCATGGATTCAATCTTACGGAGTGCCGAGTACCTTCGACATAAACAGGGACAGTAGATACAGAGGATGAGTAAGAGGAGTATAACCAGACAGATTAGAATCTATATATACAAAGTTTTCATAAAAGTTTTCATTAGCTAATTAGTAATTACGTTCTAGTTGTTTTATATAATACAATTTGTGAAACCATCAAAGCATTTGAATTCTCAACTCTAGAAAGAGAGCCTTGATTACACATGACAAAGGTGTCTCGCTCTGGATTGAAGGTTTCTCCAGGGAAACTTTTGGATGTCCAGCCTGTGTCACAAATACAGAGTCCCTCTGAACCGTTCCGATGTCCATGGACACATTGAACATGCTAAAAGATCAATAATTAGAGAAACAAATGAAGAATATTTTAAAAACAAAATGAAAATTAGTTTACAATTGGATAATTTTTGTAACTTAAGGCAGCCACTTCAACGACATCTTCTAATTCCTTCATCTCCTCACTGAATTTGATAGATTTTAAATTTTTACATCTGTTTGAAATAGGTGATGTAATCTACAGAGTAAAATTATACACTTCTGTCTATACCCCAATTGATTTTGATTTTGAAATTGCCAATAACATTTTTAACATACAACGTCAGGTCTTTTCTCCATTTTCGTTGTAAATGTGGCCAAATCAACACATTTAGGAGTTTGTTGACATTTCCTCTCTGTTCGGTTGTAAAAACTTCGATAACCTGAATATTTCACGAGACAGTTAACAGGTTTACAATTTCTTCTTGGATCATCATCTGGTGACTCACAGATTGTAAACTGTGACCTTGGGTCATCTAAAAAAAGAACAGAAAGTTGAGCTAGTGAATTCAAAAACTCATTTTAAAACTTACGAGAGAAAAGTTTCTGGATGAGGAATAGAACTGGGAGTCTTGTGTCAAAGTTTATTTGAATTTGATCTGACGAAGTGGTTTTGGATCCAGGGAGGCGCCATTTTACTTTCAACCAACAATCACCTTTCCTTCCATGTAAGTACTGAAAAGTATGTTTATAATTACTACTATTCAATTTCTTTAACTTTATGTTAGTGTATTTAATAAAATTTATAACACTGTACCCGATTTGTGTAGTAAATTGTTATATTTCGGAATTCAGCTGGAAAAAGTTCAACTCGGAGTTCACTGTGGAGCTTCATTGACTATACGTAGGGTAAGTGGTCAACTTAAGTTATCAATTACTTGAGTCATGAGAAGTTAGTAAATTGGACTTACGTCACAGTCGATGTCATTGTCGGAAACATTTTGACAACATCGTTCCATTTCCAATCCAACAGCCAAAGGATCAAGGCCTTTGTTTTCCACTGTGGCATCTGAAGTTAATTACAAAAATGAGAAATCATTTCATTGTTGGTTCATTTTGTGATAAACAATTTCATTTGTTTTTAGAAGGACGCGTTACCTACAAAAGGTCAGTGTTGTAGCTTCTGGTCCAAATGGTTTGACCCCTGACTTTAAAACCAAAATAGGGGAGTTTCCATGGATGGTTTGAAATAAATGGAAAAGCAGAACGACGGTTAGTACTTTTGTACTCAAGTTGTGTGTTTTTATCATTGTAAAATAAAATCAGTAGTGTATTTTCAACGTTGAATGTCTTTCTGTCTAAACTTAAGCACATTGATAATTGAAATCCTTATTCAAGTATGTTAAGTCAATTAAAATTTTCATAGCAGTTGCCCATGGTAACGTATGTAAGCAAGCATTAACCTTAATTCAATTAAAGAAAAGCACCACAGCAGTGCAGCGCCTTCATGGTATAATTGGGTTAATTGAAAGATAGTATTGAAGGTTAATTGAAGAAAAACAGACCCTAACTTAACAACCTAACAACCTAAGCAATTTTCTCAAACTTTCACCAACCATAGCAGTCGTAAGCAAAAATTTGGGAAATGTTCTTCATGTTTAGCGTTTGCCGCAAGGTTGCTAGGAAACAAGACCTTNTTGCCGCAAGGTTGCTAGGAAACAAGACCTTAGCAACCATGGTTAGCCGTTTAGTCACACGGCAAAGCAGCAGTGTGTGTCGTCGTGGTATTTTTTCGTTCTGTCGTTTTGTCACACGGCACGTGGGTGGCTCCTTTCTCCTTCTCCACTACTCATGCCGACACTGAAAGAACGCCGTAAACCTCTTTGGTATGGGCAGTGGGAGGAAACGGAAAGGGACTTGTAAACCACAAAACCCAAATCAGTCGGGTCTCGGGTGTGAATTAAAATAAATATTTAGGTTATAGACTCTAGCTAGGTTGACAATCCTTGGTTTTTTAAAGAACTCAAAATTAGATTCATATCTAATAGACNGGTTATAGACTCTAGCTAGGTTGACAATCCTTGGTTTTTTAAAGAACTCAAAATTAGATTCATATCTAATAGACCACCTATGATTGAATGGACACAAGATTCACGGTCTATTCTACACCTTCGAACCGACGACCTGATTATCATGACCCAATCAGGAACTCCAGTAAAAAAAAGTAACAATTTTATTTTCAAATAAAGGAAGCTTGAAGTCAACCTGCAGATTATTATTTAAGGTTATTTTTTTTAGGTTTATTTTTCTTAGTTTAGATTGTTTATTTTCTAGGGTTTTGGTTAAGTTTGATTAAGAATAATCATTATTACCAGTATTGAATTGAGTAAATCCACATTTCTATAAAATTACATTATGAGGCCAAAGTCTCTGAAAATTTTATACTAAGATATATGCATAACCTTGTTAAATTAATTTTGGGTAGGATCATGGCGCGAGTGACAATGTTCTGTTTCATTTCTGCATCAAGAGATAGATTAGGTTTTTATTAGGTTCAAAATAAGCCAAATATCCTTTCATATTTTGGCTCGAATAAAAGCATTCCCACCCGCTGCATATGCCAGTTTTATAACTTTACTTCTTACGTTCGTTCTCTGGATGAAACGCAGTATTTTTTGGTAATTTACCAATAATTTCTACAAAGTTACTATATGAAGTTAGAATTGTTGAGCAAAATTGATGAATTGACTGCTCTTTTTTTAGACAATGGATGGAAAAAGGTTTAACTACAGAGGGTTATTTTTGTTTTAGTTGGCCAGACAAAAAAAAATCCTACACGAACAATTTTCGTCGGTGTATTTTTTTTGTGCTCAATGTGTTGTCCGTGCGATTCTTTAACTAAAAATAAGCGCCGTTTCTATGAATCGTAAACATTTTGAACCATTTCCTGGGAAACATTATTCCATTCCTGTTGTANACATTGATAATTGAAATCCTTATTCAAGTATGTTAAGTCAATTAAAATTTTCATAGCAGTTGCCCATGGTAACGTATGTAAGCAAGCATTAACCTTAATTCAATTAAAGAAAAGCACCACAGCAGCGCAGCGCCTTCATGGTATAATTGGGTTAATTGAAAGATAGTATTGAAGGTTAATTGAAGAAAAACAGACCCTAACTTAACAACCTAACAACCTAAGGAATTTTCTCAAACTTTCACCAACCATAGCAGTCGTAAGCAAAAATTTGGGAAATGTTCTTCATGTTTAGCGTTTGCCGCAAGGTTGCTAGGAAACAAGACCTTAGCAACCATGGTTAGCCGTTTAGTCACACGGCAAAGCAGCAGTGTGTGTCGTCGTGGTATTTTTTCGTTCTGTCGTTTTGTCACACGGCACGTGGGTGGCTCCTTTCTCCTTCTCCACTACTCATGCCGACACTGAAAGAACGCCGTAAACCTCTTTGGTATGGGCAGTGGGAGGAAACGGAAAGGGACTTGTAAACCACAAAACCCA
The DNA here is from genome assembly GCA_002738285.1 of Holacanthella duospinosa. Taxonomy (NCBI): domain Eukaryota; kingdom Metazoa; phylum Arthropoda; class Collembola; order Poduromorpha; family Neanuridae; genus Holacanthella; species Holacanthella duospinosa. Next base: position 354,943 of record NIPM01000045.1, on the reverse strand, counting down.
AATCAGTCGGGTCTCGGGTGTGAATTAAAATAAATATTTAGGTTATAGACTCTAGCTAGGTTGACAATCCTTGGTTTTTTAAAGAACTCAAAATTAGATTCATATCTAATAGACGACCTATGATTGAATGGACACAAGATCCACGGTCTATTCTACACCTTCGAACCGACGACCTGATTATCATGACCCAATCAGCAACTCCAGTAAAAAAAAAGGAACAATTTTATTTTCAAATAAAGGAAGCTTGAAGTCAACCTGCAGATTACTATTTAAGGTTATTTTTTTAGGTTTATTTTTCTTAGTTTAGATTGGTTATTTTCTAGGGTTTTGGTTAAGTTTGATTAAGAATAATCATTATTACCAGTATTGAATTGAGTAAATCCACATTTCTATAAAATTACATTATGAGGCCAAAGTCTCTGAAAATTTTATACTAAGATATATGCATAACCTTGTTAAATTAATTTTGGGTAGGATCATGGCGCGAGTGACAATGTTCTGTTTCATTTCTGCATCAAGAGATAGATTAGGTTTTTATTAGGTTCAAAATAAGCCAAATATACTTTCATATTTTGGCTTGAATAAATGCATTCCCACCCGCTGCATATGCCAGTTTTATAACTTTACTTCTTACGTTCGTTCTCTGGATGAAACGCAGTATTTTTTTGTAATTTACCAATAATTTCTACAAAGTTACTATATGAAGTTAGAATTGTTGAACAAAATTGATGAATTGACTGCTCTTTTTTTAGACAATGGATGGAAAAAGGTTTAACTACAGAGGGTTATTTTTGTTTTAGTTGGCCAGACAAAAAAAAAATCCTACACGAACAATTTTCGTCGGTGAATTTTTTTTTGTGCTCAATGTGTTGTCCATGCGATTCTTTAACTAACAATAAGCGCCGTTTCTATGAATCGTAAACATTTTGAACCATTTCCTGGGAAACATTATTCCATTCCTGTTGTAGCATTTTCCAAACTCCAGTGATGGTTCTTGCTCTTCACAAATGAAGCCTCCGTTTGAGGAATCCGAAACCGAAAAACTTCATGGAACTAGTGTCAGGCCTTTTTACAGGTATTTCTGATTTTGGAATGATGGTCATTCCAAGTCTCGTCTTCAAATCTACTGCGTAAGCCGTGTTTTTTTTTGAAGTATGCGATGAAGCTGTGTCGAGATGAACAAACACTTTGTCCAACTCGCCAGGGTACAATGAAGCCACAGATTCTTCAAGTAAAGGTTTCAAAACATGTTCAATATAGTAGTTAGAGTTTACCTTGAGTTTTTTTGGAACTTTGATCAAAGGCACAGTCCCCCGACCAGTCATAGCACCAACAACCGTGAATCTGTCACCAAACTTTTCTTTTTTGTGACAATAATATTCGGGGTCTTGTTTCGATGAACTGGTGTAGTAAATCCGTCTGATACCTTCGGCGTCTTGAAGAAAGAAGAGTGCTCGTCGATTGTTAATGCATAGAGATTTGACCCGCGAGATGACCCTCATATAGCTTTCTGCAGTTTCTATTCTGATTTTCGATGTGGGATTGCTTCAGGGCATGTACTAGGGGCTTCCTTTTAATTTTTTTTGTTCAAATCTTCATAGATGGTCTTCCAGACGGTGTACTGTGAGACGTTCAATTGTTTTGCAATTTGATTTTAGATTCTATCAGTTAGAATGTAAATTATACGAATAAGATGTTTTGATCGAATTTTACGGACGTGTTGATTATGTTGAATTTTTAGGGAAGAAAGTCCAACTTGCTTGTGATTTCGCTGGTTTACCATTGAATTTAGTACGTAGTACACTGTAGACTTTGAAGTGGACGTCCCCAACTTTTCCAACTTACGCACGGTGTCTCGCTCTGAAAATCTCCCTCTGGAAAACTCTCGAACCCTATTCTCAACTTCCAAGTTTATTTTTTCGATATCTTGACCCGCTGGACAAAAAGTGACAATTTTGCTGGATGTAAAATGTGTTTAAGAGTGAGAGTTCAAAATTTTAGAATTTTAATGCGCGCGGGAGGGTAGATACAGTGAAGATTAGCTGGCCAAATAAAACAAAAATAACCCTGTATTCAGGAAAAAAAGCAAGATAAAATAAATAAAAAGACTTAATCTTAATTCTTAATAATGATGACTTTACACGTAAATAAATTCTCAAAAAAAGAAATTCTTTCTGCGTTCTGCACTTTTTTTCTGGGCTAAGCCATTCCTCCCGGGGCCCATACCAGAGGGGTGTGCGGTGTGCTACGACTATAGTACTAATTTCGTTGAATTTATGGATTAGTCTTTGTTTCAAAGTTTTACTTAATTGTTTTATTTACTCCAGTAGTCTCCAGTCGTCCAGTGTCAGTTCATCGGATTCTTAATTTATTGTGGTTCGTTATTGTACTCCGAATTCGTTGAGTCTTTAGTTTAATTTTGAAGTTACTTCCGTTCTGAGCTTTCGTGGCATCGGTAAGACAGGGTTATTTATTTTTCAGCTTGTGGCTTGATTTGGTTAGTCAAAGTAAAGGAAAGGCACTCGCGGAATTGGGGAAGTGATACCCCAATCGACCAGAACTTGTTAAGATTATGAATATGCCATCCATTGTTGACGGCAAGTCAAATTTGGCATAAATTTTGCAAATTTATGCAAAAAAAAATTATTTTTTTAGATGATTTACTCAAAGGTACTAACTACGCCGGATTTAAGCAAGTCATACGTCAATCGATCAGAAATATCACGCAGATTACGAATCTGACATCTAATCATTATCATTGGCCGTTAATTGGAATTTTAGAACATACCTTTTTTTTTTTCAAATTTTTTTGAATTTGCTGGTAATAAATAACAATGAGATGATTAAGCAGGACAGGAAGTCCCCGAAAAAATGCTTACTTGAGAATTAAGTTGGGTTTTGGAAATTGAAAGGTCACTTGTGGCGTTGGAATTTGATCAAGCTTTTTGAGATTTACCAACACTAAATCTGACTTTAGATATTCTTTAGTTTTTGTAAGGTTATCTTTAGATTTGNGAAGTCCCCGAAAAAATGCTTACTTGAGAATTAAGTTGGGTTTTGGAAATTGAAAGGTCACTTGTGGCGTTGGAACTTGATCAAGCTTTTTGAGATTTACCAACACTAAATCTGACTTTAGATATTCTTTAGTTTTTGTAAGGTTATCTTTAGATTTGCTATTAAATTTTTTCGGGGTTTTCTTTAGGTTTTCTTTTAGGTTATCTATCAGGTTTTCTTTAGGTTATGTATTAGGTTTTTTTTTGTTTTCTATTACGTTTTCTTTATGTTTTCANTTTCGGGGTTTTCTTTAGGTTTTCTTTTAGGTTATCTATCAGGTTTTCTTTAGGTTATGTATTAGGTTTTTTTTTATGTTTTCTATTACGTTTTCTTTATGTTTTCAATTAGATTTTCTTTGTTTTCTTTCAGTTTTTCTATAGGTTGTTCTTTAGGGTTTCTTTTAGGGTTTCTTTAGGTTTGCTTTTAGGTTTTCTTTTAGATTTTCTGTATACTTTATTTAAAATTTTCTTTAGGTTTTCTATTGATTTTATTTAGGTTTATTTTAGTNCAGTTTTTCTATAGGTTGTTCTTTAGGGTTTCTTTTAGGGTTTCTTTAGGTTTGCTTTTAGGTTTTCTTTTAGATTTTCTGTATACTTTATTTAAAATTTTCTTTAGGTTTATTTTAGTTTTTTTTTTTTCGTTTTATTTTAGGTCTTAAGTTTTCTTTAGATTTTCTATTAGGTTTTTATTATGTTTTTTATTATGTTTTTTATTAACTTTTTATTAGCTTTTTTACGGTTTTTTTTAGGTTGTTCTCTAGGGTTTTTTTAAGGTTTTCTATGGATTCTTTTAGGTAGGTTTCTTTTAGGTTTTCGTTTATATTTTCGTTAAGGTTTTTTTTTATGTTTTCCTTTGGGTTTTCTTTAGGTTTTTGGTTAGGTTATCGTTACGCTTTTTTTGGTTAGTCAAGTCTTTCATTCGATGTTTTCGGTTGAAATTTTCAAAGATTCCACAAAATTTGATTTGAAATCAAACATTCCATGTCAGAATCACAGTGCACACATAACTGATCAATTTAAATATCACTTGGCTAATCCGCGAGCCGTATCTTTGGTGTAATTTCTACAAAGTTGTTCCAGTCAAAGTTAAAAGGAAAAGTTTCACTCAAGAGTTTGACCAGTTGGTGCGCTCTTTGAATTTCAGACTTATTGATTTTTTTTTCTAAATATTGTAATTTTTAGCCATGCCTGCTGACCCAGAAATTTTTGACAGTATGTTGATGGGGTTGGCGCAGCAGCACGAAGGAGGTGTACAAGACGTGAGTAATTGTAACATCAAACGCAACGAATTATTACTATAAGACTATAAATACTAATAGTAATAGTATTATCAATTACAACACTGGCTTGATATTTTATTTTATTATTATTATTTAGTTGCTGGACACGATTTTTAGTTTCCTTGCACGGAAGACTGACTTCTACAGTGGAGGCGATCCTGGATTCGCTAAAAAGGTAAAAACATATGTAAAATACCTGAGCGATTTTAGTCTTGTAATTACCAACTCACTCTAATCTGCATCATTTAGATGATTCTCGAAAAGTTCAATAAGCACGAAGCAATTGCACTAGGCGTCGAAAAAAAGAAGAAATTAGACCAAGAAGAAGTTGATCGAAAGCGCAAGGCAAGGATTGAGAAAGAAAGACTCGACGTAGAAGCTGAAGCTGCAGCGACTGCTGCAAAAGAAAATCAACAATCAGGTGTTGTTGAACTTACTGATGAAGAAGCTGCTAAGTTAGAAGAGGAATTAGAATTGGAAGCTAAAAAGAAAGCTGGTAATCAAACCGTCACACATGCCGGAGATGGTGATAAAGAGGAATCTGAATCAAACGCAGATGCTGAGGATGAAGAAGACAAAGGTTAGTTAGACATTTCTTGTAGAGCTCATGTATCATGTTGTATCTCTTTTTCTTCAATTGATTCTCTGTTACAGATGACAAAGGAAAAATTAAACCTAATGCTGGAAACGGCTGTGATCTACCCAACTACCGCTGGACTCAAACATTGTCAGAAATTGAAGTAAGTTAATCTTCATTTTAATTTATTTACATGCGCAAAATTTAAAAGTTAAAATCGCCGGTTTCGAGTTTTTTTATACAAAAGGAACAATAACAGCATTTTTTCTCTTCCAATTACCGTTGGTCATGGTGTTTTAGTTTCAATTTCGGGTTTGTCAGTGTTCAGATAAAAATGATATAGTCGCGCGCTCACATCAATGGAGTCGTCAATATTAAGCCTAGTAACTTATGAGTTAATCATCTTAAATAACTTATTCTATAATGGTAACCACATGGTTTTTTCAACAATTTGTATTTTTTGAAAACAAAATTGAAGTCTTGTACGTAAGATGGAAAACCTGGACCCGTATTATTGTGAATACGTCCTCGTTCGTTGTGAGCTTATCTCTCAGTAAGTCTTATTTACATCGGTTCCATCATTCCCTTGTCTAAAAAGAAAGAAAATACTATCAATTTCAATTTCTTATTAAGGTAAAAATACGCATGCTTCNCGTTGTGAGCTTATCTCTCAGTAAGTCTTATTTACATCGGTTCCATCATTCCCTTGTCTAAAAAGAAAGAAAATAACTATCAATTTCAATTTCTTATTAAGGTAAAAATACGCATGCTTTCTTACTTTTCATAAGAATTAAAGTAATAGTCAGTCCAATTGTGACAAGAAATGAAAATGTAGAAACAACCAAAGCAATTTTATGACTTGAACAAAATTTGGACATCCGACTCTTCTTTAACTTTCGAGTGTCCTGACCAGTCAGAGTAAATCCACCTGTAAATATACAAAACTAATTCCTACTTCTAATAATCTAAGTGTCAATGATAAATGAAATTTAAATAAGCAAGGACGAAAATATTTTAAAACTTTTATCTGACCAATTGAATTATTCCTTTGAATTGGATGGTGGATTTGGTGATTGAAATTCCATGATCCATCAGCCTTGAGTGGCAGTGATGGTTCTGAGATTCTGTCAGGAATCTGTATCACACCGTGACAATTTGCACACAGCGGGTTATGTATAGGATCCTGATATTCCATAAAAAAATTATCACATCTAATAAGCTTATAAATTGATATGCTTTTGTATCCATACAAAATTTCAAATTGTCTTTGTGGTTTGGTCAAAACATTCGCAGAAAATCCGAATTTGTGTTGGTTTTTTTCGAAAATCAAGGGGAAACAAGTAATATTAATTTTTTTTTTCTATACTGGATTTAGTTAACAAAGTTATGACTTACAATAACTTGATGATACAAATTAACTGGATCCAGAAATGTAGCTGCTGCATTGGCTGCTCTAAGACTCCTTGAATTTGTACTAACAGACGAAGGTTGGCTGTTGGAATTGTGATTGGACGAGATCACAGATAATGTTTCAGATTTGTTAGAAGAAGCTGAGAATCCAATTCCACTCTCTTCACTACCACTCAAGCTAGTACCTTGAGATCTTCTCTTGGAAATCTCAGTGTAATTGGTTGTAGCCTTATTAGGTGGATTCGAATGTCCAGTAGGAATTGTTATAGGTGCTCGAGTCTTCCCAGTGACATTGTTGGATATTCCATTCAAACTGTCATCTTCCATGTTAAAACCGGCAGAATCTAACCAATCCGGTGGTCGGATTTGTCTCTGTCTCTGACTGTTATGTTGAATGTGAATATCCATAGTGGTCTGTCCATGTGAAGACGTCGGAGTAGTACCTCTTCGACTGTTGTTAATAGGAACAGAACTTGGGCGTGGAATTTGTGAAACATTTTGATTCGGCTGATTGGTTAGTTGTTGATTGGTCATTGCCACTCTCTTGTCTTGTGTGAGGTGATGAGGGAGAGATGGGACAAACTTGTCATTCCATAACTCTGTATTGTTGACTGTCCCACATGGTATAGGGACGTTATAAGTACATGTAGGATCTTGACACCAAGACGTTGTCTTGTGAACCTCTAATCGTGGTATTGTCACGATGGGAACACTCACACTGTTGTCAAAATTATCATAAATTAATTTTGGATTCCTGGAGACAGTAGCAAATTTTTGAGATTCGTTTGGAATAGAAGGAGGTTTCTCGTTTGGGCGTCGTATTTTACGTGGTTCAAGCAAAGCCAAAGTTTTGGGAATTTGATTTAGGTTACCGACTTTTGATTTTTTTTTTCTAGTCACTTCATTTTCTAATCGGAGTGAAAGTGGAAGTGAATCCTGTAAATTAACAATAATTCGAATTAAAAAAACAAAGTTAATGAATGTTGATTATTTGTGCACTAATCACAGTTTTGCAACAAAAGAAAAAAAAAACATTTTTTTTTTACATTTATTAGCTGTTTTAGGGAAACTGACTTGGCATCTTGTAAGACTGTGTAGAAAATGTTGACTGACAAGTCTGAGTTATGAGTCTTGTTGTAAAGGAGTAATAAACCTTTTATGATCTCCTCTGAAGCTTAACTCAATCCAGGAATTGGAAATAGGCACAAAAAGTTTGTAAAAAAAAAAAATTTCCGTAGTTTTTGTGGTAACGTGCGTCACCGGCCTTTGTTAGTCAAAGAGTAGCCTTCTCAGCCGGACACAGACTTGTACTTGTACCAAATCCGTAATTAACTTAAATGGAATGTCACCTTCAATAACTATTGGTAATTTTCTGAACAATCATCGCGCGCAAAAAATAAAGAGAGCAAATAATATAGTATTCGCACCTGAAGAAAAAAAAATTTTTTGAATAAAGTTCTCTCGTAAGTTAGTTGGTTATTAATGGAAAGGCAAATAATCTCTTCAAACTCACTGTCTTATCCAATGCCAAACTCAAGACCTGACAATAGGCAAGAGGAATAGAAAAAGTGTTAAACGATGAGACGACTTGAAAAGGGAAGAAATATTTTTGTTTCATCTTTTTACAAAGAGACCTACACGAGAGTTCTGTAGGCCCCCCCATCAGGAGTTAGTGACATACTTTTTTTTTTTTTTTTTTGCAAATTGCAAGTGTAAACAGAAGAGGGATAGAATTATGAGCGACTTTGACCAACTTTAACTTTGAACAAATGAATTCTATATACCTTAATGCTCTCCTCCAATTACAAAACTGACAGAAGTTGTGTAGAGAAATAAAAAAAAAAATATTCAGTGAAGATAGTATAGTCAGTCGTCAAATTCAATTTAGTTATCTACCATGTGGATTTCTTTGTAAAAAATTTTTCAGTAATGTGTGAGGCAGTAGTAGTAGTGAGGGAAGTGTTATAATAGGTTAGCTAATAAATTAAGATTNCTTTGACCAACTTTAACTTTGAACAAATGAATTCTATATACCTTAATGCTCTCCTCCAATTACAAAACTGACAGGAGTTGTGTAGAGAAATAAAAAAAAAATATTCAGTGAAGATAGTATAGTCAGTCGTCAAATTCAATTTAGTTATCTACCATGTGGATTTCTTTGTAAAAATTTTTTCAGTAATGTGTGAGGCAGTAGTAGTAGTGAGGGAAGTGTTATAATAGGTTAGCTAATAAATTAAGATTTTTCTCAAGTCCATGTGGTCGGCTTGCATTGGGAGTAGAAGAATGAATGATGTAACGAACCAACTAATCCGTTTGCTTTGTTATTATTTATTATTTGGAAGGATGAGACGACTGTATGAATGTAAAAATGAAAAACATATTTTTAAATCCTTTGTTTCAACGTAATAATGAGTTTCAATGTGTTGAGTTGAGGCATAAGAGTGAGTGCGTGTGGGATTGATTCTGATTCTGTGTCTGATTATAATAGTGTGATGTGAAACTTCTCAATAGTGAAATTGATATGTTTGTTAATTATTAATTATTTGTCATTTTGGGAAAGGATTATTTCGTATAAAAAATTGACATTATGAGAAAATACACACAATAGTTAATTTCAATTCCAACATTTGATACTATGGATATTTAATGATGTCATTTCCATTTGTGTTTGTACATTTTTTTTTTTTTTTTTTTGCATAATTTTGACACTTTTTGTGTAGATTGACATTTATTTAAATGGACTTAGCCTATTGGTGCAATAGGGAAAGTGAATGAAGAGGTTTATGTCATCTATAGTTAATCAATCACAGTTTTACTCTAGTACAATGGAATAGGTGTGTCAGTGAGTCATAGTCAAGATGTAGAAAAAATTTTTTTTTTTTTTTTTTTTGTAATGTTGCGAATTTTTTATCTATGAGAGACAAATACGGAAGAATAGACCAATTGTTAATGAGCCATTACAAAAAGGTGGATTTGGGAATTTGCTAAGCTTGGGTTTAAAAACAGAGTTGTGTTATGGTTAGATCAAATGTAAACTTTATTTGGCACATGCTGATTTTTAGAATTGGATTTCTCTCATTGTGATTTTTAATAGGAAGACAGTGGTGGTTGTTTATGGATTCAGGCTTTGTTTCATGTGAAAGTATAAAAAGGGTTCAATGGGTTTTTTTTCAGCTATTAAATTACATTTTAATAAAGTAACTGTATCTCCTCTGTTGGTNTCAGCTATTAAATTACATTTTAATAAAGTAACTGTATCTCCTCTGTTGGTTTCTTTTTTTTTGTTTGATTTTATGAGTATGAGGCAATTTAGAGTGGTTTCTTAAATCTTACAATTTAAATGTAATGAATAATTCTTCTTAAATTCTACAATTATTTTGAATTTGAGTTTTAGACAAAAGTTCTCTACAGCTTTCTNAGACAGTGGTGGTTGTTTATGGATTCAGGCTTTGTTTCATGTGAAAGTATAAAAAGGGTTCAATGGGTTTTTTTTCAGCTATTAAATTACATTTTAATAAAGTAACTGTATCTCCTCTGTTGGTTTCTTTTTTTTTTGTTTGATTTTATGAGTATGAGGCAATTTAGAGTGATTTCTTAAATCTTACAATTTAAATGTAATGAATAATTCTTCTTAAATTCTACAATTATTTTGAATTTGAGTTTTAGACAAAAGTTCTCTACAGCTTTCTATTAGTATTCAAAATTTTTAGTGGCAGAATGAGATAATATTTACAATAGTGTAAATTCAAAATTAGGAAAAAGACCTCCATATTATGGTTAGTTTAGTTGAAAAAGCTATGCGTTGATGCCTGAGTTTTACGAAAGCAAAAGGATGAAAAAAAAAATACAAATAATAATACTTATTATTATTGTAATTAAATGTAAGAATTTGATGGTAACAACGTAAGATGAAAATTTGAAAGCGTTTCACTCCAAGCCACACTGACTGACTATATNATGGTTAGTTTAGTTGAAAAAGCTATGCGTTGATGCCTGAGTTTTACGAAAGCAAAAGGATGAAAAAAAAAATAGAAATAATAATAATTATTATTATTGTAATTAAATGCAAGAATTTGATGGTAACAACGTAAGATGAAAATTTGAAAGCGTTTCACTCCAAGCCACACTGACTGACTATATGAAATTGTAAACTGATTTAGTTTTGTGAATATTAACTTTAGCCTTCACTCAGGGTCTGTACATAAAGATTTAGTTAATTTAATTAACTATTTTTATACTGCAATTAGGAAAGGTAACAAGAAGTTGACATTTATCTTCTTTTGTGTTAATTTTGTGTTAATTTTGCGTTAATTTTGCATAGAAATGTAGAAAACTATCTTATTTTTTTTTCTATAATAAAGCTTGTTAATAACTTGGATTTGGTAGAGGTCAATTACTAAGAATGAAATGGTTTGATTTTGATTGAAGAACGCATAACACGATTTAACTCAAACATATTCATCAAAAATTACAGCATAAGTCAAAATAATTATAAATGTCACTCTTTCCATTGCCAATGTCATTTTGTAAACTCGTTTGTTGTCAAGTTACGCAGTAGGTTTGTAATTCTATTACATATTTTAACTACAGTAGGTGATTAGGATCAGAAGCATATAATTCTTGTATAATTGAGAAACAAGAGAGAGAGAAAACGAATCTTGTCTGCTTATAATAATACGGAGGACTCGAATTAACTATTGTTATTTAAGAATAGAGTCTGATGAAAGGATGGTGTAGTGATGTACCGTTTGCCATTTGATTTCTAAAATGACAAGCCTGGTTTTTTTTTATATATGGAAACCTTTTGAATAATTTAAATTTAAATCTAAGGGACAGAAGAAAGGTGAAAAAAGGGGTAGAAAGGATGTTGATTGTAGATAATATTAAATTGACAAATAAATAATAAGAAATCAACCCTGAAGATACTGTACTGATGTGAGGCGTCACTTTTAATTCTATTCCTTCTCTTGTATTTTTGTATACGTTTAAAAACCAAACCCATCATCATTTTAAAGAAATATTGACATTCAATATGATAATGAGTTTTACAGGAGGATGATTGCTTTTGGATTTGTAATTTGGAATTGGCAATAATTGGTCATAGGGTTATAGTTTTTTAGTTAACTTGAAAACAATAATTGCAGTAAGAGCGGTGACAAGAATAATGACGAAAAAAAAAAAAAAAAAGTAGTCAAGTCCTTACTGCAATAAGTCGTTAATCCTGCTAGGTAGTGCAATAATTTATCAATCCTTGTATTATAAACCAATTCTTTCAAAATTCTTATTGAAATTAAAAGATTATTCTGAATTATGTAATATTAGAGTTGTAAAATAAGATATATTTTTTTTTTACCTGTTGTCTCTGGTTGTAAAGTTCCATCATTTACTACTATTTCCAAGGTGTGTAGTTCCTTTTAATTAATTAGATGCTAGGTCTCTCTTTTGATTGTTTCCACAGGAAATAATAATTCATCAACCAACTTGATTCTGGTCGTTATAGAACATAGTTTTGTTTTATGTTTTAATTATTGATTTTCACTTATTGAGAACTACAACTGGTTGATTAGAAGAGTTGTTAATATTGATTTTATTTCGTTTGTTACACAGGGTTGATTTTTGATGATTTCGTTATAATTTGATTACTAGAGAGAACGGACGTTTGAAGTTGTGTTCCCTGGAACTGTGGTTTTTAAAATGACGCCATAATAATAAGGTTTAGAAGCTAAGGATTACCATATAAAAGATTTTTAGTTTGTAAGGGAACAGTTGTTAAAGACTTGGAGTTGTTTTAGTTTTAAGATAAATTTATACATAAAAGAATCCAGGTGAGGAGGGTAAACCCCAAGTTCAAGTTCATTTGGTTGATTGATAAAAGGAAATGTCTAGGTAGACTCAGTTTTTTTTTTTTTTTCAACTTTGCTTTCTCATGGTTTTCGTGACCTAGAGTCATATTCTTTGAAATTGAGATTTAAATTTTTTTTTTTTTTTTTTTGTTTTTTTTTTTTTGTTTGACAAAGGTCAAGGATCTGGAAGGGTTTTCTACATTTTGTGAAACTTTTTCAATTTTTATATTCATTTCGAAGGGTTTGGTTTCTTCAATTTTGGTTGGCATTGACCTCATTTTCTTGTCAATATTAGAAAAAAAAATTCCCTTTCGCTGATTCCTTTACGCAGATTAGAGATTGTTTATGGTTAATAATAAAGAAAATAAATGGAAATCTCTTATCAGGCAGAGTTATTGTTAGTCACAACGTAATGTGAGTTTTGAGTTTTTTTTTATGTTGAAATCTTAGGTAATAGTGATAGTCCTCTGTGTATTCAAAAATGTGACCTGAGTCTTTATAAACTAAAAATAATGTTTTGACGTTTTTTTTTTGCAATGCAATTATAAGAATATCTTATGCACTCTTGTTGGGCCTTCCGTGTGTGACTAATTTTAATAGGGAAATATTTATAACGTGATTTTTTTTTTGTAGTTAGTAAGTGAACAGGATAGGAGACGGAGACGGAGACGCCTGACGACGCGGTGCTCATTTTTTTTTAAAGTTACTATGAATTATCACGAATTATGTAAATGACCTCGTGAATAATTTCATTATGGGTTGATTAGAATCTAATCACTACATTAAAGCTAATTTCTATAGGTTATGAATTTGAGCCGTATTGAGACGATTATCGTGTTGAAAGTTATAGCGATTCTACAATTAAGTTTTTTTTTNGTTATGAATTTGAGCCGTATTGAGACGATTATCGTGTTGAAAGTTATAGCGATTCTACAATTAAGTTTTTTTTTCTTTTTTAGAAATCAGTATCGAAAGTAATGATATAATTGAGTTTTTTTTAATTTTTTTTTATAGNGTTTTTTTTTCTTTTTTAGAAATCAGTATCGAAAGTAATGATATAATTGAGTTTTTTTTAATTTTTTTTTATAGCTCCGTGTACCACTGGTAAAATATTACCCACTCAAATCCAATGCATTGGTGGTTGATTTGAAGAAACGTCATTTGAAAGTTGGAGTAAAGAATGAAGCACCTGTAATTGATTCAGAACTCTCTCATGAAATCAAATTAGAAGAGTCATCATGGGTTATCGAAGATAGAAAAACTATTTTGATAACAATGGAAAAAATTAACAAAATGGAATGGTGGAATCGTCTCATTTTATCTGACCCTGAAATAGCAACTAGAAAAATTAACCCAGAACCATCAAAATTGTCAGATTTAGATGGTGAAACACGATCAATGGTAGAGAAAATGATGTATGATCAACGTCAGAAGGAAATGGGAAAACCAACTTCTGAAGAACAAAAGAAACAAGATATGATGAAGAAGTTTATGGAATCACATCCTGAAATGGATTTTTCTAATTGTAAATTTAACTAATTGAGAAGGAAATATGAAACGGGAGGAAGTAAGGTAATATACACTTTTGTCATTGAATTATTTGAGTTGTTATTATTATTAATATTTTTTTTTTCTGAATTAATTGTCAACTTAATATTTCCTGTGAGTTTGATTGAATTAAATGATAGGATTTCTATTCCAAAATTTGAGGATTAAAATAAGAAGTTTGTATTGTTTTACTTTTGATGTTCGTAGAGTGAGATCTGTTCCTGTACCATAGATTTGAGGATACAATGTTCCATAACTCCAATTTCAACATCCATGTCACTAANAATGTTCCATAACTCCAATTTCAACATCCATGTCACTAATTTCTTTCTTTAGAGTTGCTAAATCTTTTCTTGCTTGTGCAACAGGAGCTGAAAGAACCAATCAAGTGGGGGGTTTTTTTTTAGTTTTTAGTTGTATAGTAGTTATTGTCTAAAACGTGAATAATTAATAAGTATCAAGAGTTACCTCCGTCTGCCATCATATTTCCACNATAGTAGTTATTGTCTAAAACGTGAATAATTAATAAGTATCAAGAGTTACCTCCGTCTGCCATCATATTTCCACGCTCATCTAACTTTCTTCTAGCTGTCTCAACATCATCAGAAAATTTTGCCAAAAGTTTGTTCTTTTCATTGACTTCACTCATTATCTTTCGTTGCTTCTCACGAAGTTCTAGAACCCTTTTCTAAACGTGAAGAAAGAATTAAAAAAAATATTTTTTTAAGTTTTTTTTTTTTGTTATAAAAGAATTATTGAAGTTGAAGTTGAAGGGATTGGGTTTTACGTTGTTAATTGAAAATTCCGTCATGACACTTTCCATGTGTGAATTGAGGTTAGACTCTCTCCCATGTACTTTCTCTACAGATTCTTTCACCTCATTCTTGAGTCGCAGGAGGGGATTTTTAAGCTCACCCAATACGTCTCTGATCTCTTCCATACAAGCTCTCATTTGCATTGTACGAGTTTTCCAACTGAAGCTATCTATATATTAGTAATATTTTAATTTTTTTTTTGTTTAGTTTTGAAATAAAATGGTAGAATACCTTCCATATTGATTGGCTGAGAGAGTTGTGGAAGAACTCGCTCTAGTTCCAGACGCCATTCTTCAATAGAAACGTTTGACTCAATGAGACGCTGCTCTTCTGCCTGAATGTTATAAGAATAAGATTAAGACGGAATATTTAGTAAGCATGAAGATTTTTTTTTTTTCAATACTTTTTCTAAGGTTTGAACAATACTGAGTGATTTTGTTAGAACAGAAACTGGTTGCTGTTGAGGTTCTTCTTCTTTCCAATCCTCTTCAAATTGAAGTGCCATTTCCTCTTCAATAAGTGCGAGATTGACTTCTTTGTCATCTGGTTCTTCCACTTGGACAGTCGTATCTTCTGGAATAACTGGACTGTGAAAAGTTAATAAAATGTATACTTTTGTTTTGGAGAAAATCACATTAGGAAAGTTCATACGGTTCATAAATGTATCCATGGAGTGCACGATCAGTCAAAAAGTCCAAAACTGTAATCACATCTGGACCAAATCCAGGTTTTAGTTTACTAGATGGAAAATCTATGAGGCCTCCCTAAAAGAAAGATTTAGTTTCAAAAAATTTGGTCCAATCGGAATAATTTGTTGATAGTTGCTTAGTGGGGAAAAAAAAAATGAATGGTTTGTGTGTATATTTTTTTAACTCTACCATTTCCTTAGTATGGATGAGGATTCTATTGATAACTTCATTAGGATCGTCGTACTCATGTGGGACTTCCATTCGACGACTAGATTTGTTAATGAGCCAGGCGCAAAGCATCACGAAATTGTAATATTGTTCTCCTAAAAAGTAAAAAAAGAAACCAAGTTAGAATGATTGAATTTTGTCATTTAAACCCATCTAAAGGATTTTATCATCTAAAGAATTAGGAATTGAAATCAGGAAATAAGTAACACATTTCTATGTCATTTTGAATAATTTCTTGAGGATATCTTAATTAAATGGGAGTGAAAGAGGGAATTTCACCCAAAGTGCACCTTGTTGCCATGAAAAAATTTATTGACGAGTCTAAAGTCAAAACCTGGATTAGTGGGATAAGCAAAGTAGAGACGATGAAGTCTTGGGAGCTTCGTCATTTTGATAAAATCCTCTTCATAGTTGAGGAGATGGAGTTTGTCATGAATCTTGAACATTTTTTCGATTGGCAGATACGCTGCAGCTGGAATCCAATCAAAAGTTGATATTATTTATTAGCTAAATTATTATATCTATTTCGTCAAGTAATATACTCACTGTTTGCATTAAAATCGTTTTCGCTTTCTAATCCAAAGTCCGCCATTTAGTTGTAGTTAATAAATACAATCTCACTCTTACTCATTACTTCCTGCACCTCTACTAATAAGGACGTAATTTTTAAATCAAATTTGCTAAAAAGTTAAATTCAGACATCTAAAATATTACGAACCTTCTAGTGGATATGGAAAAAAAATAAACAACAAACCGTTTCCTTGACTACAGGGACATGTTACTAACAACTTTACAGAAAATAGTCGTGTTTAAAAGAAAGAATACAGATGTTGTTGGCGAACTCTACGAGAAACTAGAGAAATACAGGGTCCATGGAGAAATATTAAGTAAGAAAGAATTCAAACTTTTTCTCTATTAAGGGATGATTGTAGAATAAAAATTTTAATATTAATATTTTAGGAACAACTAACAAGAATAATTTACAGGAAGTAGTGGAAAGGTAGAGTATTCGATGAACAAGCTTTAGAAGCGTTGATTTAAATTAAATAAATATTTCTACAGAATATATGTTTCACATAATTCTTGGTGTTTCCGAATCGTCTAGCTCTTCCATGAAAAGAATAGATCCATTTCCCATAGATAGAAATTATTTCTATATACTTTGTAGTATTCCTGTGATGCTCTAGCTATAGTCTATTCATCGTGCTCGATTGGTAAAATTCTCAAAAGGATTTTGTTCATTAGGTTCCACTTCTCCTTCTCGTCCATACATATCATGTTTCCATGGTCCACGACGAGGCATAGCTGAAGCTGACAAGAAGGTATCATTGTAGACTACTTTTTACTTTAAATTAATTTTATTAAAATAAATCTTACGTTTTCTAATTGTAAATCCAATCCCACGTGATGGTGGACCTCTTCCTCTAAAGCTACCAGCACCAGGATTCCGATAAACCTATATAACAAAGACAAAACATAAAACTCAATGAATTCACCTCAAATTTTTATATCTCGTTTCAATTTCTCCTAAACAGAAAGAAATTTCTACCTAACTCATCCTCTTCCTCACTAAAAAATAAAATGTATCGTAGAGTCTCTGAATGTAAGAAATTTATTCAAAACAGTGGTACAGGTTGAAGAAGATTTACATTGGAGTTAGTCTCCAAATTAACAAATAAACAAATCAAGTTGAAATTCTACAACTAGTAAGTATCCTACTAACTAAAAGTTTCTTCATTCAATAACTAAAATCTAAATTGAATTTAGAAACTGTACAAGTTATAATTTACAGATCAATATTTTTAATTTAAAAATTTCTTCCAATGAGATTTTCTTCGTAATCAGTTGGAAGGAGCAGAAATATTTAGACTACATGTCCTTTTCCAAATTTCTTCATTGACTTCACACCAGTGCCTTTATGCCAACAGTTTTCACTGAAGTGTCCCATTTTACCACAATGGATGCAATTTGTGNGAAGATTTACATTGGAGTTAGTCTCCAAATTAACAAATAAACAAATCAAGTTGAAATTCTACAACTAGTAAGTATCCTACTAACTAAAAGTTTCTTCATTCAATAACTAAAATCTAAATTGAATTTAGAAACTGTACAAGTTATAATTTACAGATCAATATTTTTAATTTAAAAATTTCTTCCAATGAGATTTTCTTCGTAATCAGTTGGAAGGAGCAGAAATATTTAGACTACATTTCCTTTTCCAAATTTCTTCATTGACTTCACACCAGTGCCTTTATGCCAACAGTTTTCACTGAAGTGTCCCATTTTACCACAATGGATGCAATTTGTGGTAGTCCACACTCTCCCACCTTTTACTCCACTTTCTCTTTTCCAGATAGTGCAATTTCTCTGAATATGTCCAGATTTGTTACAGCGACGACAAAACAATCCTTCCAGTAACAACGGGCTAGCATTCTACAAACGAAACAAAAAAATTATACAGAATTGACGAATGACATTTAAAAAAAAATTAAAAGTTGTAGAGAAAGGTCATGTCATGTAACACTTTTAGTCACTTGAGATTCTCCCGCTATGAAAGTGAAGATAAATAGAGAGAAATAGGAAATGCCTTCCAGACAACATGCAACTACTCATGAATGATTATCAGAAGCTCATTATAAATAACAATGCACAATGCACTGAGAGCAAGCCAAGGAATGTGATGTGATGTTTGAGTTTCGTTAATCCCTTCTTCAACTTTGACCTTCATTATCTCCATATTTCTGGGTTTCACATTCACGTCTTCAATTCTACTTTAATTCTATTTGGCAAAGATGATCCTTATCCATGAGAAATGTCCATGATTCCTAATGATTAGATGTACAAAGTAATTTATATCAACTTAAGAGCAAAAAGAAATTTACTAATAAAAAATTAAAGAGGTGGACGTACCACACTGACCGTAGAAGCAGAAGGGGGACCTTGTATTCTTTGTCCTATGTTAAAATTTCTCTCAAATTTGGAATTTTCTTAAATTTCTTTCTTCCTTTCTCGACATCAAATGCTTTAGGTTTAAACCAAGATATTGCCAAACATTTCACAATTTACTCAGAGCACAAAGTAATCCTCATGAAATGTAGAATGAGTCACATGTAATGAAACCCCAAAAATTGACCATTTTAGTCAAACCCTTCCCCATTATGTCGAATGAAAACAAAATAAACCCAATCATCTCTTTACGAAAAAGAATTAAATACGTAAAATTGGAATATGTCACTTCATTATGTAACGAAGATGAAGAGACACTTAAAGCTTCAATACTTTAAAAGCATTAGTAATTTTATGCCCATGAAGAAGTGCATCCTAGAAGTAAAAGTGCTGGAGCAATTTTTAAAATGTGATTCCCCCATGACCATGACTATCTCAGAAAACGTCACGGACAGAGTTAAGTTAAGGAATCAACGAACCTCAGCTTGTGCCTTGGCAAGTTGATGTCGAATAAGACTGTCTCTCAGGTCCTCTCCGGAATAGCTATTTCTGCCTAATTCTGCGTGGGAACTATGGCTTGGAGTGACAGAACGCAAGTTATAGTTCACAATCCTTACTCGTTCAACACGGGATGGTGAGCGGGTCCTGGATCTACTGCTCCGTCGAGGCGTGCGTTGTTGTTCCGGAGCAATCCGACGTTCTCGGCGATCTCGATTTGGTGAGCCTAGATGCCTTCCTCGCCCACGGTCTCGTCGACTATGTTCAGTTGAATGAGAACGTGAACGTTTCGGAAATGTGTAAGATACGCCTGAAGCGGTTTCAAATCTATCATGTGGAATCTGTTGCATCATTCCCTCCGGCATAAATTGCGGCAGTATTGGAATTATCTCTTGAACTGGCTGAATGAATTGCTGTTGCATCGGTTCCCTAGGGATAAAATAAATAAGTGAATTCGAAAGAAGTAAAGTGATTGATAAGTTTGTGTAAGTGTACCTTATGATTGCAACAACACGTTGATCTGTATGCGTTGGATTCTGCTCGTTGTCACCACTTTGCATTCGTCGTTGAATTCCTTCACGGAGTTCATCACGTTCAAAAATTGGACGTAGCCCTTCATTCTCCCGACGTGGAATTCTCACATTTTCTGGACTCAGGATGGTACGGACTATCGTAGACTTGTTTGGGTCTTGCGGTGTAATTCGACTGATGTGAGGTTGGTTGGATGCTCTTCCTTGTAAATCGTGAGTAGGGCCACCATATGATGCATTCATATTCGAAGAACTAGGTTCTTCTTTCACACTGGTGGAAGATCTTGAATTACAGATACAGTTTCGTTCTAATTTTTACTCTACTTCATTAGAATTTTACCTGTAAGGACTGCGAGACTTTCGACGACCCGGATCTCGTCGATCATCCACATAGCGACTATTGCGCGCATCTTCGTAGCGAGATCCGCCCCGGCGATTTGGTGACCGAGATCTTGAACGAGATCGACTTCGACCACGTCTATAAAATAGTACAGAAATTCATAACTCATAAATTCATCTGTTTTTTTTTTCTTCATATAACCAATTCCAAAAGCATTAATTAATCCTGGTGGTAAGCTATCGCACTAAGGTTTCTAAAAACTTACAAATTCCATTATCATGAAACCACGGTATTCAGTATGCCATATTCTATCTACAAGAGTATTCGCAAGTCTGACTATGTTAGATTCGAACCCATGCCTGTAAGTTCTCAAATTGCTGAGATGTTTCGAATCCGAATACATAACAAAATTAAAGACATTCACTGGCGAAATTTCCCTTCTTAATAAAAATCATGCGGTCATGTTCTCATTTAGAATTGAAAATATACAAACATTTCTAACATGAATTCGTTTTTCTGAACTCGCCCCTTTGATATATGAGACATACCTTTGCCTGGAATGGGCAACAAGCGCTGGAGCCGGTGGTGCTGGTGGAATACCGCCTCGCATCATATGGTAAGACATACTTGAATAGGCTCGAGAACGTTACAAGTTTTCCTAATCAAACAAATCAACTAATATAACGTTTAGATAAGCAGATCAGAGAGCCTAAGTGGATTCGATTGTGACAAACCTAACAACTCTCCTCCACCCAAAGGTCGGCGGTAAACCCCCCGCTCCGCTCCCGCTCCCGCTCCCAAAAAGTATTTTGGTCTCGCTTCATAAAAATATTTTGGTCTCGCTTCCTAAAAATATTTTGGTCTCGCTTCCTAAAAATAATTTATCCTCGCTCCGCTCAGTAAACATATTTTATCCTCGCTCCGCTCCGTAAAGATAATTTGCCCTCGCTCCGCTCCATAAAAATATACCACCTCGCTCCACTCTCGCTTTCGCTCGTTAAAAATATTGTCGTTTCGCTCCGCTCTCGCTCCCAAACTTTTATTGTTCTCCCGCTTTCGCTCCCAAATTTATGCGCCATCCGCTACACTCTCACTCCAAAAAGTTTTCCCGTTCCGCTCTCGGTTTCAATAATTTTCCACCACACGCTTGCTTCACTGTCGCTCCCGCTCCAAAAATTTCATCCGTTCCGCTCTTGCTCTGGCATAGGACTTTTGTATGCGCAANTCAATAATTTTGCACCACACGCTTGCTTCACTGTCGCTCCCGCTCCAAAAATTTCATCCGTTCCGCTCTTGCTCTTGCTCTTGCATAGGACTTTTGTATGCGCAGTGGGCGTTTACGTGTACAGTACACATTGTACGTTAGTAGTGGACCTATTATGCGCAGTACGAACTGAGCATGGGCAGAGGATATTGTGTGAGCAATGCGCATTGTACGTTGCGGTGGAGGGAACATTTGTAGAATAGCCCCAGCTTCGGGTAAGTGACACGTTAATCGACTGGAAATTTAGCGCAGATTACGAATCTGATATACACTGTCGGTCAACCTTAAAAAAAAAATTTTTTTTCGCTCTCGCTCACTGATTGTTTTCCCACATTCAATCCAAAAATTTCTTTAGTATCTCTCCGCTCTCGTTCACAATAATTTCTTTAGTATCGCTACGCTCTCGCCCTCGCTCCCAAAAATTTCTTTAGTATCGCTCCGCTCTTGTCCACAATAATTTCTTTAGTATCGCTCCGCTCTCGCTCCGCTCTCGCGCCCAAAAACTTTGTTCGCATCGCTTCGCTCCACTCTCGCTCCCTGAGTTGTTTTGTTTCATTTCGCTTCCGCTCCAACTTTTTGTGGGAGTTCAGCGGGAGCGAATATTGCCGAGCGTTGCCCCCAACATTCCGCAGAGCTCAGTAATTATTAAGTCAAAATACCCGACCTTTCACACCATTCCTAACACCGAAACGTCACGCCCATTGCCGGGCCGACAGTACAGTTTGGTTATAAAGGTTGGGGTAGGAATAATGCACCTTCCGCTTATGGTATCAGCCATATCTTAATGATGGGTTTTTAACTTAGGTAATTGGGTTAGGTTTAAGAATTAGTGGTGGCTAAAATTTGAATCGGCCGATGCGCCAATGCAGCAGACTATTGAATCGGCCGATTTTTTCTACTCAAAAAGCTGTTTTTTAATTGATCTTGGGATTAAGGCAAATTTCAAGTAAACTTTAAGCAAAATAAATACAATAAACTAAATTTTATTTTTTTGAATCAGCAACTGCATCGGCCAACTGGCCGATTCAACTTTTGTCAATATGGATGACACTCCGATGCGACTAGACGATCGTATCGACGGCCGATTCATCGGGGCAAGACTAATTAATACCATAACCAAACGTAACTAAACCTAATTTAATACCTTGCCCTAATTAAACGTAGCTAAACGCAACCTAATGACCTATCTAAAAGTCTCGACTTATATAACAAAACAAGGCTGAAGTATTTTAACATTGTATCTCCTATCTCGAATTTTTTCTAAGTTTTTGACGATTTCGGTTACCTTATAAACAGAAAATTTGACCTCTACAAAAGTTTTTGTAAACATCGCCACAAGCAACTTTTGTGGGAAAGATTTTTCTCTGCGGTGACTTCATGAGGTCAGAGGTCAAGGTGACCTCTGAGATACATTATAGTGGTTGATAATGGTAATAGTGGTTGTTCAATAATTCTCGTAGCAACCTTGGGAGATACAATGTTAAAAAACTTAGAAAATTTCAATGCGCACCTAAGGCCCGAATCCAACCAACAAGGCTGATAACCATAAGTGGATGGTGCTTGATCTCCTACCTCGCACGGGATGTCACTCCTACAACGAAACTGTACTGTCGGCCCGACCGTGGGAGTGAAGTTTCGGTGTTGGGACAGGTGCTAAAAGTCGAGTATTTTGACTGGTTCTAGTGTAATTATTGATGTGCCCTTAGGGTACAAGATTTGTGAATAAACTTACGTCAGCGCTGGAGAAGCAATTTAGATTCAACAGAAAGTCAATAAAAACTTGATTACTTCCAATGATCTGGTGGATGACTAAATACTATTTAATCGTTTTCTCTATCTGATTTTGATAATCTGATTCTGCTTCGTTTTAATTTACAATAAGATCCATCTAAAGTATCCGATTCAAATTAAATCATTTCGAACTTCGAAGGTTCGAACGAAGTCGAACAACTCGTCTCCAGTAAATATTTTCAATTTTCGAAAAAAAAANTTTCGAACTTCGAAGGTTCGAACGAAGTCGAACAACTCGTCTCCAGTAAATATTTTCAATTTTCGAAAAAAAAATTGAAATTCATTACGGAATTGTCCGAAATTCTAAAATAAATGTTTTCAAATAACACTTGCCATATTTTTCATTTTACGTTAAAGCATTACACGTAAACAGATATAATGTGATAAGTTGATTGTTATTATCAGGTAATTCAAAAATGAAAGAAACATTACTTTAAATTACAAAATAGAAATTTCGCGTCCAAAAATTAACAATAAATAAAATTTTATACATTTTTGATTATCTTTCTGTTGTTAAGCTAAAATTCCTTAATATCATCAAGATAATAAATTCAAGTAGTTTGACCCTCATTTGGAACAATGTCCTTTGTTCTGGCTAATGGAATTGGTACACATAGGAGAGCTAATCCTATTCATTATCAACAACTAGCAACAAACAGCGCCGAATTGTATGCGATAAGTTGCTTCTGTTTATCCGACTGGCTGACAGCGTCAAGTCAACTACTAAATTATACTACAGCTACAGCTGCCCGGGTTTGGAGTGAATTATTTTAAATCTATAATCTGCAGATGATAATTTGTCAAGAACCGAGGAGAATTAGAAATAATACCTAAGTGGATAACGCCACCCAGGAAAGCTAGAGGCACCGAAAGAGAAAGATTAAAGTAACAATAATGATGTGTCTAGTAGGTATTGAAGCTTAATTATAATCTTGATATGTTGTAGTTTTCTTCAATTTTTATGTCACAGCTAATTCCCGCCAAATGACATGCTTGGGAAAACTATGATTTGATTTTTTTTTGAATTTCAGAAAGCGCAACATTTTGGAAACAATTTCGGAATTTCGGAATTCGTACGCTGAACTCGTCAAACTTGAATTAAATGCAACTTTCATATTTCCCTCCATCTGTTAACAAATTCCATGTGGCGCAAACTCCCATAAAACAAGACCTTAATAACAATAAATAACCCAAAATAGCCGATTCATACCCTACCACCTTCCAACACCAACCCGTGCACTCGAAAACAAAAAACAAAATTTGCTAAAATCCTGCAACTCCTACAGTCCTACACACATTCTATTTCAATTCTTTCGTTTTAGTTTAGAGTTTTAGTAAAAATTTTGTAGAAAGTGTTTTATTTATTTCCGATTGCTCATTTTGGTATTGAGCTGAGTTTACTGTATGAGTATGAATCGTGTATTTTGATACCTGTACACTTGTGTGCTTTATGGGCATAGTTAATTTAATTAAATGCAAAGCATTATTTGGGGAATAGTAATTTAGATTGAGATCCTCATTAGCACGATGATGCTAAGTTTGGTAATGCTGAGCAGAGTAGTAAACTTAGCGTCATTCTCCTTATGAGGAATTCGATTACCATTTCCCAAATAACTCTGTTACAGTTAATATGTTAATACCTAATATTGTCCCAGGGTTAGCACTTAGCAGCAGCACAAGAAGTTATGTAAAGAATAGTGAAATGGTACTCTCTCGGTCTCTCCTATGGATAAAAAGTCTTTATCCATAGGAGATAACCTGAGTCTTTATTAAAGACTTAGGTTTTGAGTTCAAGTTTTACAACTTTTTACGATGTGCGTCTATGCTATGCACTGATTTCGGGTTCGATTCGGTTATTTTGACTTTGTTGACTTATTGTTTTAAGAATTATTGAAAATTGATTGAGTTAATGAGTTATTTACATTTTATAAATTACTTTTGAAATTTAAAGATAGGTTCTGTGGAAATTGAAATTTCCTAACTTACGTAATTATTGTCAAATTTGAAGATGAGTCCAGCTGTTGGAAGATTTGGAGTTCTGTTGGGTATGACCTTTCTCTTTCACACTGGCTATTCTGTGTCACAACGTAAGTTAATTACTTTTAGGAACGTTTGATGATATTTTTTATCTAAATCTACCGTCTAACCAAACTGTTATTTGTATTTCTACTTCTTTTGTTTGAATCTAGACCTGTCATTTCTCAGATATAATGAAGAGGAGTTTACATCACTTCCACTTGATGTACGTAACACAAAATTACATTCTTTGACACACAAATACACAAATACCCCGTACCTTAAAATTCGGAATACCTTTTGGATTTTTAGATGATGCTCGAAGGACTGATTGGTGTGGCCTTAGCCATTTGGGGAGCTACAGGAATTAAGCCTTTTAGGGAGATCCGTGCAATTGAGGATCTTGCTTGCAAATCTTACGAATCATTCCTGCATCGACCCAGCTTCATCACTTTCAATCACCGAGGAAAAAACTTATTTGGTAGCGAATAGAATTGTCCTGTAAGTTTGATTTAAGCAAACAGACAAAGTATAATAATTTTATTGTGAATCCTTACTGAAAAATAAGCAAAATACCTGCAGAAAGCCTTACTTTCAACAGTAGTAGAAACAAGTCAGGATAGGCTTTGAAGTCTGTCTATTTACGACACGAAGGTCAATTTAGTACGGTTCTGGTTGATGTGCCACATGTCCATATTCTCACTTTCCTCGAGACATCTCTCCACTTGTTCATTGGAATAGCCAGCGCTAATGCACTTCACCCTAATGTCCTTAATCTTGAGTGATGTATCGCCTTCTGGAAGAGACATTCTCATTTTTCTAATAACTTGTTCAACAGCTGCACGAATACCAGCAGTGCCCTTCGAACCATGTGTGGCTGTTTCTAAACAAACAAAATACATCACAAATATAATATTAGAACTAAAACAATAACTAAATCATACCAGGCTTCACTGAATCTCGAGAGTGTTCCACCAAGCGAATGGCTTCAGCCACATCTTCCTCGATCACTTCATCTGCCAATCGAAGACGAGCCTTTGAAAAAAAAAAAAAAAAAATTTTATCATTTCCTTTTCGGTAAAACGCAATCTCATTATTCTTCCAAAAAATTACCAAAGCAGTGGACAGACGTAAAATTGCCAAAAGGCTTCGCGGGGAAGTGAATGTTGTATCGTGATTATTCCTGGCGTCATTTCGTAGCTCAACATAAGCTTGGACGAGTCGTTGACTGAGAGATTCGGGAACTGTTGGATTCTTTTTGCGACAGGCAATGAGGTAGCGCCGCATGAGTTTCATGTCCAAAGGTTTGATTAGTGTTGGTGGTTCTTTAGAATGTTGGTGGACGAAGGTTATGTGTTTGGCCAACCTCAGATCTACCTCTTTGTCGGGTTTGTCCTTAAAATGACAAATTCGAATTGATAATCATTTGAAGGAGCGTATAATTTCTTATGTTCACTTTGCTAGAGTTGTACTAGATAGCATACCCTGATGAGCCAGAGAATGTCAAAACGTGAAAGTAGGGCTGCAGGTAAAGCGATGTTATCTTGAATACTTTTGCTAGGGTTGTAGCGTCCGTAAGCAGGATTAGCAGCAGCTAACACAGCAGTTCGAGCGTGGAGAGTAGTCAAAATCCCAGCTTTCGCAATAGAAATAGTTTGTTGCTCCATAACTTCATGCAAAGAAGTTCGATCAGACTCGTTCATTTTGTCAAATTCGTCAATACAACAAACACCTTAGAAAAAAGTATAAGTAAGAGAGATTTTAAAAGTAAAGTTTGAGTCTCTCACCTTGGTCAGCTAACATAAGCGCTCCAGCTTCCAATGTCATGAGTTGCGTCACAGGGTCTCTCATAATGGAAGCAGTTAGACCAACGCCGGTTGACCCTCGTCCAGAGGTCAGTTGACCTATAGAAAATACAAGTGTAAGACAATCTTTTGTTTCAGACTCTATAACTTACTTCGTGGTGCCAAGCGATCTACATAAGAAAGAAGCTGAGATTTGGCGACTCCTGGGTCCCCCATAAGACAGATGTTGATGGTTCCACGAATTTTTAGCCCTCCAACATTTCTCTCCACTCCACTTACCTATAAATACAAAGTAAAGCTGCTGAATCATTATTACGTAACTTTATGATTAAAAGAATAATTAGACTTGTCGGTTGAATATGCTCATTTTCAATTTAAATTGAACTTACCAACATCAAGAGCAATGACTTTTTCACATCCTCGTGACCATATACTTCTGGAGCGATAGAAGCTGCGAGCTTGTCATAGAAATCAACTTCCGACATTTCGAGAATCTCCTCTTCAGTTAATTCATCGCCAATTTCTCCATCATCCCATTTCGACAGATGAATAATACGCTGAAAAATAATAAAACTCAAGAATGCAATGAATTTTTTAAAGAAATTTTAGTTAGCTTACTTGTGCCTCGAGATAAGTTTCAGTGAGGAGACCTTGAGCAATCTGCTGAAACGCTGTGCTTTTTGATAATGGCAGAAAAATTCCAGTAATAGCTACATGATCACCAGCAGCAGCCAGACGTGTATTTTCTCCTTGGCAATGAATAGTAATGGCCCTTGGAACGTGTCCAGCAGGTACATCTACAGTCTGCTCCTGTATCTTAAGTTCTTGAAACTTCCGAAATTTAGAACCTCTAGTTTGAAGTTGGAGTCTCCCACCAGTTTTGTTACTCTTGCAAAAGTCCGATATGCAACCAACCAATGGTACAAAACTCCGTCCAGATATTGGTTGAAATGTTTCAGCCGAACACATGTCACAGGAGTACGTCACCACACTGAGAAGTGGTCTAACTTCTGATGAACGAATTACAGTTCCATGAATTGTCACTAATTTTCCAATCTGTATAATAATAAATATTACTTAACAACTTTCAAATATAATTTCAAAATAACTATAATTGCATTCAATTACCTTATTTGCTTTGAGGTCGCGAATTTTAGTGACTGGTTCTGAACTCCTCGCTTTCCAATAAATTTCAAAGCGGTGAAGTAACTCAGGTGGAAATTGAGCTGATACTTCAGGTTGATTCAGTAAATCATCTTCATGTTGACGTGCAGTTTCAAGACGATGTTCAAGAAAAATATCCAACGCATTCTTAGAAGCAGAGTCTCTGGTTTTATGGTCGGGTGATATTTCTGAAACTGCTTCTGCCATGATTTGTGAATATCTTGAGAGAAAATATCAACAAAGATAAAAAAATAGATCAATACTTCATTAATCATTAATAATAATTATTAATGATTACTTCCACAAACCTTTTAGCATTGTTCTCAACCCTTTCAATCAGTTCTTCCTTATCAAGAAATTCTTCTAACTCATCTAACTCTACGACCATCGACACTTGCTCCCGATTTGCAACTGCTGTAAGTTGACGACAATATTTGTAGTCTTTCCCACCCTCCGGACCAGTTCCATCGGTGTAAAATGTATTGAGAAAATCTTTAAATTTCTCTAAAATTGAGAATGAAATAATTATTGTTGCTTACATGTCAACGTAGAATAAATTGAATAACGATAGTCATGGAGTTACCTTTATCAGCTTCGTAGTCCAGTGCCATTACCCTCACCACAGATCTTTATGAGCGTGAAGTGATAATAAGATTACAAGAGAAATTTAATTTCAAAATTCAAATAAGCAAATTTCCAGAAAAATCAATTAATCTACAAATAAACTCGTAAGATTAACTCTTCTGGTGTTAATTTAAATGAAATGAGTGTCACCAGGTACTGACAAAAGCATAAAAGCACCCCTACCACCACTGCACTGCACTGCACTGCAGTAAAACAACTAAACAAAAGAAATCAAAAGAATTCGTAAGAGAAAAAAAAACACAAAGGAAATTAATAAAAAGTAAGTTTAGACTAAAGTGACAGAAGTTGAGGTTCCCACCTGTTTCAAAAAATTCCCGCCAAAAAATTCATTTCATATTTCAACTCGCCTATATTTCAAACATTGGAAATAATATTACAAATAAATATTAATTAATTAATACTCAAACTCAAATCAATTAAATTTTAGTATAAAATTAATTAATCTAACGAAAACCATATTATCTATTAATTTTAGAATAAATGTTTTATGATCCTAATCAAAATAACTCCTAATAACATGGAAAGTATAAATGAGAAAAGATGAGTCATGTGAGTTGAAATGAGNATCCTAATCAAAATAACTCCTAATAACATGGAAAGTATAAATGAGAAAAGATGAGTCATGTGAGTTGAAATGAGAAATGTTCATTAAACCCATTTGCGCCTGCGCATTGAAAAGGTTAATGACTCCTACATATGCCCAATGGCCATATTCTTTAAATTCCTCTCCACCAATCAATGTCAATGAACTCTATTACCGTTTATAACTTACTATTATTACTGGTCCATTAATTTCGTTCAATAGTTTGTCTCCACACTATTCGTCTGAGAGAGTGCTCATTATAACTGCCTGACCAGATAGGTCAATGAACTTTAACAATAATTCCATCAAGAACTTTCTCGACATACAGGAAAACCAACTACAGTATTTCCTATAATAGTACCATGCCGCTTTTAAGTACCCAGGACTCTAACAGTACTCGGATCACTCGGATCTATCTTTCCAAATGAAGGAATAGTACCTTCTCTCCAATAGTACCCTACGAGTTTCATGGTTTCTTCTTACACTAAATTCAAATAAACAAATATTCAAACCATTTCCTATTAGAATCTAGGTTGTTACATAGATGGGCACGANTTTTTAAATAAAACAGCTTGTTTTAAACATGTTTTAAACAGTGTTTAAAACAGCGGTGTTTTTTTTGTGCCATCTCTGACTCTAACAGTACTCGGATCACTCGGATCTATCTTTCCAAATGAAGGAATAGTACCTTCTCTCCAATAGTACCCTACGAGTTTCATGGTTTCTTCTCACACTAAATTCAAATAAACAAATATTCAAACCATTTCCTATTAGAATCTAGGTTGTTACATAGATGGGCACGACTGTGACTGGGTCCATCTCATCATCTACACTCCGTTTTATTATTTTAAGGCACCCCCACATCTTTGTCTTGTTCGGATTTCCAACCGATGCGATGTATTAGGCCAAATTTATGGACAAGTTCTACAAACGATTAGAAACCTGTGTGGAAAATTTCTAATTTATTTGTTGAAACGATGCCAAGAAAGTGACATTTTTTAAAGAAGTTGATGGGAGAAAGTGTTCCAAAATTTTAAGGTACTTTTAGAGAAAAAAAAATTGAAATTTTCTCAATTTAGGAATTTTATCAATCTAAATTATCACGATTTACTTAATTACTCCTATTTGATATTTTAACTTAAAGTTTTTGTTATAAGAATCCATTACTGATTTCTCAGGCGGTGATAAAAGTGAAAGCTTTCCAAAAGTTCAAATCTGTACAATGAAGTAACACAGCTATTTAGAGACCGAAATTTCAAAGATGACGAATAAATAATATAAGTGCACTACATATCCATAATTTTTTCAAAAATAATGAAAATAAATAATGAGCAATAGTGCAAAAACAAAAATTTTCTCCAACTGAGAAATGTCATAATTCTTCGAACGGTAGGTAAAAAATCCATCGCTTTGAAAAAAATCATCAGCGATTTGAGCTTGAAAGTGGACAAACAAACAATCATGTCTCTGGGAAACTTATTGCAACTTCTCTAACAGCTATCGATGCTTATCATATCTACAGGACTATTGCAAGTCGTTAGTCAGAAAGAAATTCTTCTATCCAGCGTTTTTACAAAATCCGTCTCACTGAAAAAAAAAGGAAAGATACCATCAATTTGTTTAGACCAAATCATACAAAATAATTCAAAATATTTTTAATTAGAAATTAACCAATCAAACCTTTAAAATTTCTCAAGTTGGTTCCCAGTTGGTTCCCCCTCAACGCTAATAGCTTTTCTTACATATTTTTTTTACATCCTTGGACGTCACTTTATTTTTAGTTTCTCAACAGCTCATTAAGAATTTTATCCGGTTCTTATAGTTATTTGCAGTGATTTTTCGATTTTTCGACTATTGCAATAATAATTATTCTACTGATGATAATCTCATTTGAATAAGTTCAAAAAAAAAATATAGTATAAGTACACAAAAAGACTAATTCACGGAACTAAAATAGTGATAAAATAGCGCCTGTCTCGAAATTCGATAAGAAGTGAAGAAGAAGTTCCTGTCGGTAAAAACTGTAGATGAAATCGGACCAAGTTTTGGCCAATTTTCATTTGGAATTTTCAGGTAATCAAAAATAGATTAAATTATGATAATTATAAGTAACAAGTCTAGAAACTATGAATTTTATAATTAATTAGTTAATTTCTACTTATTACTTGGAATGGATATCCATCAGTGAGTGTTCACAGATGGTTCAAAGGCATAAAATTATTTGGATATATTCTTACAATTCAAACTTTATAATTTTTTAGCAGCTACTGTAGCACTTTCTGTTGTTAAAATCCAGTCACTTTACCAAAATCATTTCAACGAAATGCACTTTCTCTGGGAGGAAGTATTAGATTTTTAAGACTAAAACTCTACTGTCATTTACACACTGGCCTATTTTTTTTAAATAACGATTAACAATAAAATCTTACGAACGACTCATACAAATTTAAAATTTACAATAATTAAAAAACTACAGAAGAAAGATAATAATAAACTTTGTTTCATTTTGTAAATCGGAATTCGAGGCACTTTTCTATCGCTTCAAATTCTTCTCTTATAATTAATATTTTGCATTTTTTTTTGTTTGAAAAGTCAGTTTCTTAAGAGGCTAGAATTAATTATTACTATGAATTACTTATTCTTAGGATTATGTAAGGGGTACTGAAGTGAAAGTATTCGTTTGTTCGAAGTCTATATATGTGAAATTACTTTGTGAAATTAGTTTCAAAATCTTGTTCGGAATCTTTTGTCTTCGTATAAGTGTTTTACTAATCTGACTCATCTTCATTGTTGTTGTTCGTAGGAGGTGATCCTGGTGTTTCAATTTCTCTCTGTGCCTTTGAAGTTTTCATTTTATCCTTAGGAGTATTTGCCTCACCAGATTCCATTGCAAACCTACTCCGATATAAATTACCAATGAAAATGAAACAATCTATTCCTGAGAATGATTAACTTATTATAACAATAAACATACATTTTCATCTTTTCTTTAAAAGTCAGTTTTTCTGGCTTGGGCGTTGTTTGTTTCTGTTGTTGTTGCTCTGCTAATCGTCTCCACCTTGGATCCTTATAAACTTCTTGAGCTCCTATGACACCCGGTGTACCACCTCCAATTCCTCCAACTGTTCCATCGGGACTCCTAGGACTTGAAAGCATGGCCGTAGCTTCGGAAAGGAACACCTAAAAAAAACAATTTTCAGCATTATTTTCATTACACAGTAATTTAGTACTAATCTAGCCAGTTTTAGATGAAATCCTGCCTTTTAGCAAAAAAAAGAAATACTTGAAGATAAACGAAACATTTTAGAGCAGCTTGAAAAAAATTCAAAGCAAATTTCATATTGATTATTTTAAATATGATTACTATTATTTGCAGCTGAAAAATAAACCTGAGGATATTACGAAAGCAAAAAAAAATTTGTTAACGGCAATGAGATTTATTAAAAAATTAATATGACTTACGTTTGGATCTTCATGAACTCTCTCTGTTTCTATTGGAGAGGGTGAAGACGGTTCATTTGTATCCACAGTTTCGTTGAAAGAAACTGTTTTCTTGTCATGTTTTGGTCTCATTGGAGACGTCTGTGGTGGACTGACTGGTGATTTTTGAGGAGAAGTGGATCCATGGCTTCGATAGAGACCAGGTGGTGGTGACTTTGGAAGTGGTGGAGCTTCGTGGATTCCAGATATTGTACTTGATGTACTCGTAGGAGAGGCTAGTTTTGGAGGATATGAGGTACGATATTGTTGAGGTTGTTGTGGATAGTTAAAATGTTGTTGATGCTGAATCAACTGACTCTGACGTTTAAGCTCTTCTTGTTCCTATGAAATTGGTAATTCAAATAATAATTCCAAGTCATATCTACAACTTTACTTATTGTCTCCAGCTCGCGTTGTTATCTTTAAAAATTTACCCGTCGTTTGTGTGCTTCAAGGACAAGCCGCTCTTCGGCAGCTTGTGTTGCTTCTAATTCTAATTTCTTCCGCCGCATTTCTTCAATCTTCCTCGCTCGTTCGTCTTCCTTAGAAATCCCATTCATACCACCCGTGTTCTGATGATTGAGTCTCGTTCTCTCTAAATCCTCTTGAATTCGCTTTACCATTACTTTTCTTTCGTCTTCTTCTTCATCATCTGGGTCAACACCTTCATAATCCTCGTCTCGTTTACTAAGCTCCTCAGCTCTTCGCTGAAATTCTCTCTCCATTCTATAAGAAAATTTATAATCATTACTACTACTCTTGTTTATTAACAGTATCAAATCGACGTTTCTTACTTTAATGATTTAAATTGTTCCTCTTGTGAAGCGTTTCGATTAGGTCCCATTATGTCTAATTCATGAATTTGTTGTTCTCGCCAGTACTTGGTCGCTTCAATTCTTCGCTGAACTTCTCGTTCCTTCTCTTCACGATCCCATGGATTAGAAGCATTTTGAATCTGAGGATTTTTATTATTATTGAAAATATAAGAACCTCGATACTCTTCTGGAAGAGGTGGACGTCCTGGTGGTTGATCTTGTGGAGCATCGAGTCCAGGACGATAAGGCTTAGGTGCAGGAGGAGGAGGTGGTCCCATATTCGTCACTCGATTAGATTGTTGAGGTGGCAAGTATCGACTCGGTGGCATATTGAACCGTTGATTTGATCGATCTACTCATGTTTACAAGAAACATCAAAACCAAGTCAAACTGGAAACAATTAAAAAAAAAAGTTTTAAGCCTTGCCTGGAAAATTCTGATGTTGAGCTTTACTCATCATGAGTGCTGCTCTTTCTTCTCGTCGCCTCAATTCATCCTGCATTTCCAACATCTTAGCTTCTTGTCTCAATAGGTTTTGGCTCATATGTGGATGAGATGTGTGTAACTGGGAACGCTGCCATTGTTGTTGTTGCTGCAACAATTGTTGAGAAATACCATTAGGATTTGGTGGCATTGATGTCGTAAGATTCGGTGGAGGTCCCCTGGGGAACATGGAGTTTGAATGAGGACTTCTTGACGAGACAGATGAGGGAATATTTCCTGCAGAACTGCTGTATGGAATGTATGTTCTCACTGGTATATTCGCTGGATTTACAGGTGGTGGCGGAGGAGCTGCGTAGTAGGCTAAATTCTGATAGAATCGATCCTCCTCTGGATGTAAATGAAGAGCAGGAGTAGAGGGTTGCTTCATACCAACGTCAGGCCGATGGGGTGGGTCTGTCAAACTTTGAATTGATCTATAGATTAAATTACAACTGTCTCAGTTGAATATAAAATTTTCCTATCATCCTATAAAAAAAAACAAGCTATTATTTACAATAAATACCTTGACCTATGCGCAGCTGAGTGCTGATGCTGACTTTGGATGTTACTATGTGAGGGCATAGTCATGGACATGGATGAAGGATAGTTTTGTGGATACCGCTGACTTGTTGATGGTTCTACCGATGATCTTACTCCATCACCTGCATTCTGAATCCCACCAATGGAGCTATCACTATTGAGAGAAGGGACAGACTTAGAGGATTGGATTCTTGGTTGAACGAGAGGATGACCATGATGGAAGCCTGATTCAGTTGGATCTTGATTTTGTTCACGCAAAACTTTTGACGGAAGGTCACGCTCACTCATTCGACGTGGAGCGGTAAAGCCCCCTGAGAGAGAAAAAAAAACGAAAAAAAAATTATATCCAACAATTTGTCAAAAAAATCAAGAGTTAATTTAAATCACCACAGATAAAAACCAAAAAAAAAAAAGGCCATACATGTAAAAATTCTCTGAAAACTGAAAATAAAAATAGTTTTTTTTTCTTCATACTTGTCAGAGAATTTGAAACTGAAAATATTTTTCTAGACTGAAAATAACAATAGTATGAAGAGAAGAAACTGCGTGCGAGGGACCCATGCTCAACTTATAGCAACCATGAACTCAACGACGGAAAGAAAAGTGTGATCAACAGTTTTTGATATTAGATTCCAAAAATTGCAAAAAAAAAATATATATATAATATATAAAAATTATAAAAAAACAACCCAAAGTCATCTAATAAAACAAATTGAGTGCTGTGAAAAACATGGAGAGTTTCTATTGGAAAAGGTGTAGTAGACCTTGGTTCCTTACAAGGAGTGGAGTTGAGACTTTTTAATCTGTACTCCTTGCCTGAACCGGAACTAAGATCCCCCTCACTTCTGCTACTATTTTGTTTCGGAAGAAAAAATTTAAGGAGACGTGATGAGCCAATGACACGTGGAACACCGAGAGCAGATTCACTCAGGCCTCGCCGACTTAAAGCTTCTAATGACTTGACACGAGACAAGGACCCTTCACTTTGAGCAGAGCGGAGACTACCAATTCCACCACCAAATCCCCAATGACTTCCATCAGTCCTTGGAGAATTGAGTTCTGATGAACCCTTCCAAGACCTTGTACACTCCTTCTCGTCAAACACTTCCAAATCTAATCAAGCGAGGCATAAGGGTTACAGCAATTTATTATACCTAAATTACTCTTGACAATTTAGTCAAGTCACAAACAATTCTCTTTCCATTCACACGCTTTCAACATTTAAAAATATCAGTCTCAACGGTCACCATTGAATAAATGAACCATCAAGAATGAAATTACATTGAAACTAATATCCCTTACCTCTTGAGAGCACAGGCGAAGGTTGTGACAACATAGTTGCTAGTCCTTGGTAAATGGCCGCTTGTTTGGCCACTTCAAGGGAAACGATAGTTCCTGTTCTAACCAAGAACTCAGCAGCTCTAAAATCAAATCACAAAAATTATTATTACTTTTTTTTTCTCAAGCTATTTACCAAATTTTACAACTAATGCTGAAGTACCTATCCTGTGGAATCCCAACGAGACTCTGTCCATCGACACTCAGAAGTTGATCACCAGCAGCAAGTCGTCCGTCCTAAAAAAAAATAAATTGGTAAACAAAAAACTGACATCACAGAAACAACCCTTTGTAATTGGATATCCAACTAACTTATGAAAAATTCAAGATGATTCACACCTTGGTAAAACCTGAAATTCTAAACTTCANAATCCCAACGAGACTCTGTCCATCGACACTCAGAAGTTGATCACCAGCAGCAAGTCGTCCGTCCTAAAAAAAAAAAAAATTGGTAAACAAAAAACTGACATCACAGAAACAACCCTTTGTATTTGGATATCCAACTAACTTATGAAAAATTCAAGATGATTCACACCTTGGTAAAACCTGAAATTCTAAACTTCANTTTGGATATCCAACTAACTTATGAAAAATTCAAGATGATTCACACCTTGGTAAAACCTGAAATTCTAAACTTCAACAAACTAGTATAAACTTTTAACAGATGATAAAACAAAAGGGATAAAAGTAAAAACTTTAGTTATTTCATGTAATGCAAATTTTCTTAATTTGCAAATACGGGTAAAATTAATTCACTAATCTTCTAAGCACTAAGTTTTGACTTTGGTGGATGAAGACTTATCCATTATTCAGCAAAGACAAACAAACCTGAAATCAAATAAAAACCATTCATTCTATTCAAATATTGACAAAAAAAGTGTCCACAAAATCTCCGAACGATGATGCTAGCTATAAAGTGGTAAAGTGAAAGTTATCAAAAAAAAAATTTTTATAGAAAATGAAAAACTTTCTGCTTACTATATTAATAAAGACGAGTCATTCCCATGTTTACATTAAAAATTAAGCCACGTTTACAAAGAAAGTTTGAAAAGTTTTTGGTAATTTTTTTTTTACACAAAAAAAAAAGAATTTTACTAACAAAGTTAGTTTGTGGAAACTAAAATACAATTAACAATTGATATCCACCTCACAAGGGAATAGAAGAAGAAAAGTTAACTCCTTAAAAATGAACATGAAATTCGTTCATTACTAATTTAAAGTTCATTACTAATTTAAAGTTCATTAAAAATGAGCTAAAGACCTACCTTGTCTACTCTACTCATTGTTGTAACAATCTCTAGTCTCAAATTTAAAATTCGCAATAAACTCCGCAGGNCTACCTTGTCTACTCTACTCATTGTTGTAACAATCTCTAGTCTCAAATTTAAAATTCGCAATAAACTCCGCAGGTTATAATAACAAGAATCAACTTTGAAGTTTGAAAGCTGAAAAAGTCGCAAGACAAGAAATGAATATCCTATCAAAAAAAAAATTCACATGTCTCCTACTGTCACAACGAAGTACTACGTAAGAAGCTAAGGAAATCCTCCTGAGTNCTACCTTGTCTACTCTACTCATTGTTGTAACAATCTCTAGTCTCAAATTTAAAATTCGCAATAAACTCCGCAGGCTATAATAACAAGAATCAACTTTGAAGTTTGAAAGCTGAAAAAGTCGCAAGACAAGAAATGAATATCCTATCAAAAAAAAAAATTCACATGTCTCCTACTGTCACAACGAAGTACTACGTAAGAAGCTAAGGAAATCCTCCTGAGTANAAAAAAAAAATTCACATGTCTCCTACTGTCACAACGAAGTACTACGTAAGAAGCTAAGGAAATCCTCCTGAGTATACTAGAAATCATCCCAACGAAAAAAAAATGAAGGGATGAATGCATGGATGATTTTTATACCTTTGACAACCATCACCTTGCATACTAAACAACTTCAACATGAAAATAAAGTTTACGTAACGTCAAGTGGAGCTTTCAACCATTTACTTTTCACTTCACATTACTATTCAAAAAAAAAAACTTCTCAGGATTTAAGGTGGAATGGATTTGAAAGCACAATAAGAGAAGAGAATACAAAAAAAAAAAAAAAAAAAAAAAACTGGACGAATTCAACATAAGAAATAAAAAAAAAACTGCGGAATCACAAGCATATCCAATTTCTCAACATCAGTCAACTCACGATCCAACAATTCAAATTATCTACATCTGGAGCATCTAACACCAATATTCTCTTCTCATTGTTACCTGAACCCTTCCAAACCACTTGCAAATAAGATGAAAATCTATCAGTGTCACTGTTTTTATATGAACAAAAAACTCTTTCATCAATCCCCTCTTACTAATCAATCTTACCCCCTTCTGATTCAATCTTCAAAAGAATCATCCCTACTTAATCTTATTATAAGAGAATTATGACAGTACTAATTGACTCTTCTTCGGCACTCTCTCTATGAGAGTGATGACTAACCACATTCCATAGAGCTTAGAACTAAGATTTCCATCCCAATGCTCCTGTTCGAAGACTAATTGAGTTAATTCTACAGGTGAGGTGATGAATGACTTACCTTATCTGCTGATCCACCTTTCACGACGGATTTGATATAAATTCCCAATCCATCTTGTCCAACTCCCTATAGAAAAAAAAACAACAATCATATCAATATCAACATCCCACTATCACTTAGAGATCATATCATTTTATCATCCTCAATAATAAACCAAGCACCAAAGCAATAGGAAAACCAACCCCAGACGNTTAGAGATCATATCATTTTATCATCCTCAATAATAAACCAAGCACCAAAGCAATAGGAAAACCAACCCCAGACGCTCAAAATATCATTGATTTTTATGTAATTTTCATGAAAAGTATTTTTTTTTTCAAATGCTTTCACCAAAAGGCTTAATTATCAACTATGGGAAGTGAAGGAACCTAAAGTTTTAGACTNTTAGAGATCATATCATTTTATCATCCTCAATAATAAACCAAGCACCAAAGCAATAGGAAAACCAACCCCAGACGTTCAAAATCTCATTGATTTTTATGTAATTTTCATGAAAAGTATTTATTTTTTTCAAATGCTTTCACCAAAAGGCTTAATTATCAACTATGGGAAGTGAAGGAACCTAAAGTTTTAGACTCTGCATAAACCTCATATAATAATACCTGACAGAATGTGGTGAGTCGTGAGTGTCACTGAACTTGTGCAAATCTCATCTCATCCTCCCTATTTTCCATTGTTCTAAAATTGCACATTTACAATACGAAGAATAATAAAAACTCATTTTGTTCCAAAAAAAAATCTCTTTAAACAAAGAAGGTTAAATAAAAAAACTTGAGACAAAAGGAAATGGTTAAGATCAGAGGTTAAGGAATAATAGAAAAAAAGTAATTTTTGTAATGGAAGGTTTAATAGTTTGGAGTAGAGAGTTTTTGGTCCCAATGGGAACTTAAAAGAACAAGACCACAAAATATTATTATGCGTATGTTGCATAATATGAACACGCTATTCCTACATTTCCCATCAAACCAACAATAAAAATACTGAGAACTCTCCTATTGGGTAGGAAAGAACACAATGACATCGTCTCTTTAGATAATTCATTTCTATATCAAAACTAATTTAAAATTTTTTAATTCTAAGAACAGAAACTAAAAAGAATTCAACTATGGAATGGAAACTTATGACACTACTATAAATATGAATTATTAGTTTATAATTCA
Organism: Holacanthella duospinosa; assembly: GCA_002738285.1. Lineage (NCBI taxonomy): Eukaryota > Metazoa > Arthropoda > Collembola > Poduromorpha > Neanuridae > Holacanthella > Holacanthella duospinosa. Next base: position 315,524 of record NIPM01000045.1, on the reverse strand, counting down.
GACTACAACTCTTAAAAAACTTTTAGACCTCAATACTAAACATTATTTACTCTATTTAAAATTAAAAATCTTAATCTTCAACAATGGAGAAGAACATAATATAACAGAGACATAACGCACACAATTCCAATAACCTACTCATCTCTATAGAAAAAAATCTACGTTTATTAAAAAGTTTCCTACCGGTATTAATTTTTTCATCGTAGTAGAAAAATTCTGTTCCTCCTCAACAATATACGCAGTTGGATTGGGTTGTATACAAGAAATTGCAAAATTTCCAATACTTTTTCGTTTTTCCAACTGTTGCTGTGATCGGAGGTGACAAATTCTTGCTTCCAGATCACTTATTGCATATCCATTATAATTTTCCACTCCACTTGTAATTTTCCCACGACCAATACTAGTCCCTGGTTCACATGTGACTAAATTCTCATCATCAAAAACCTTACTCCCATTGTTGACTAGAATCCCATTTCCNGTCCCTGGTTCACATGTGACTAAATTCTCATCATCAAAAACCTTACTCCCATTGTTGACTAGAATCCCATTTCCTCTGTAATCATACTCACTGTCAATAGAAATTCCACTTTGTCCATTTTCGCAAAGACTAAAACTAAGTCTCGTCCTTCCATTCCTATGAGCTGGTTCTGCATAACTTCTCGGTCGGATTCGTCCATGTTTCAAATGATATACATCAGTTGGTAAGAATTCATCCTCATTTCTTATAGTATTTCGTCTACCCGAACCATCATTATTGTAGTGACGACGAGGATAATATTGTGGAAAATCCTGGTTTGCTAAATTTTGTGTTTCCATATAATGATCATGATCACACCGTGGTACTTCATTTGGTAAACTCTGCCTCATCAGTCTCACCGTAGTTTCACCCTCACTCTGACATTGCTCAGTATTATGATTGTTAAAACCCTGTCGTCTACTACGAAATCCACTCCGATTCATTCTCATTAAATTATTTATGGAGTAACAGACGATTAACTCTAAACTTCCATTTCACAAATATTTGCCAAAATTTTGAGATTNTAAATTATTTATGGAGTAACAGACGATTAACTCTAAACTTCCATTTCACAAATATTTGCCAAAATTTTGAGATTATAGCCTGACACTAGAGGATTCGGTTGAGTTGATGATTCAAGGCCTAAGAATACGATTCCCTTCATTAAGCCTACAGACTAAAGAGACTCTAGCTTCAACAACTGAAAACAATAGAAGAACTTCTTTCACCTGTGACTTCCTGTNTAAATTATTTATGGAGTAACAGACGATTAACTCTAAACTTCCATTTCACAAATATTTGCCAAAATTTTGAGATTGTAGCCTGACACTAGAGGATTCGGTTGAGTTGATGATTCAAGGCCTAAGAATACGATTCCCTTCATTAAGCCTACAGACTAAAGAGACTCTAGCTTCAACAACTGAAAACAATAGAAGAACTTCTTTCACCTGTGACTTCCTGTCTAATACTACACCTTCTTTACATTATTCTCATCAACAGTACTTCTTATCTTAGATCAAAAAAAACTTTTCTTCTAACTCAACATTCTATATAACGTACAAAGACACTAATTTCCGTTTTCCTCTCAAATCCGGATTTTCTTCGCACGCCCTATCCATTTCCCAAATCAAAAAAAAATATTACTTTTCTCAATGAAAACCAAATTTACATATTCATCCCTCCAGCAAAATTCACAAGGAATTGCGTTATTCATATTCAAAAGTTTGGTTCTTAAAATTACTCTAGTTTACCCTCTGGTTACTTTTACCAAACCACATCCCTTGAATATCTCACGAAGGAAAGTAAAAATTTTGCAAAGCAATCTAACAATGTAAAAAAAAAATTACCACACACAATCAAATTCTCAAGCCTGCGTATTGGCCAATTTTAAATTCTGCACACAAAATTATTCTTTATCATTTGTTAATGCACGGTTCAAATCAAAATATCACTATGTTCTGAATTGTCAATGTGAAATGACAATAACCAAACTAAAAAAATCAAATTTGTTTCACCAATATGAACTAACGAGACCCTTAAACAAACTGCCGGAGTTTTCAACATGAACAACTTGCATAACTCAATACGTCGATTTAAAAAAAATTTTTTGTTAAAATGTTTTTTGTTTTCATCCGTTACTAAATATAAAAAAAAAAAAAAAATTTCGTTACAAACTCTTTATGATTTATTTGCACACCTAGCGAGGTGTACTTAATATTGCTTAGAATTTTCTACACATCCGCTTACAAAAATCAACATCATCTCACCTCGTTCCTTCATAATTTTTTTTTTCTTACATTTTTAATACAAAAGTAAAGAAAATTCGGGAGTTGTAATTTTTTACACAAAAGCCTCTAACATCCAAAGTCGTGCAGATTATGTGAAAGTTATTATGAAATTTTGAAAGATGAGATTCTACCTCATCTGGCATAAATTTGTTATATAAAAAAAAACATCCCCCTCCCTCACTTCATTACCTAAATTCTTTTAACAACTATCCATTATAACCACCTTTATGGAAACTTAACACTCATTATTACCAAACTGCCAAATACAAAAGCAAGCTTTTAGCAGATTAACACTAAAACATTTAACCATTACACACACACACAAAAAAAAAACCTGGCGGCATGTCCCACACATACTCCCAAATTTAGTTAAACTTTATTATATAAAAATAAATTTGAATCAGAGAGTAATCACTCACCTTGGTCGCCACAATGGAGAGACCTAGTCCAGTTGACATTTTATGTAGTTTGATCATTTGTACTTCTGGTTCATTACCTCTCGTCGATTGATTTGTTCCATTTGTTTGTAAATGATTAGGTGGATTGATAACCACACTCGGTGGTGGAAGATGTGAATTAGAATTTAAATTCAACTGTCCAAAATTAAGTGTATTAGGATGTGGTTGGGGATGAGTAGTTGTTGAGTTCATTGTTGCAAAAGATCGATTGCTCATGGAACTCGGAGATCTCATTGGTTCTTGGAAGAAAATTGTCCAGTATCCAACAGAACTTGGATTTGGTGTAAGACGACAGAAGGGTAAAAGAGGGGTCAAAAATTCAACGAGTCCTGACGGTACCCCACGGACAATGTCACAAGAGTAGCCGTCTTCAGGAAGAAGAAAGGCAAGACCTAGGAGTGGTTCTTCTTCGATACGAATATGACGACCGTCTGCTCGAATCACTTCATCTACAGTAGACTCAGTCACCTACAAACCAGAAGAGAGAAGAAAAAAAAAACCCATTAGCGGAGAGTTAGAAGATCGGAATAATAAAATAATACCCTTTAAGAGTGCCTAATTCATAAGAAAGAAGGGGAGGATTCGGTTTCACAAACACAAGTTTATATAGCTTAAGCTCAAGAGGTCTAAAAGATTCAAAAATCCATTGTATTCTGTCATCATCAACAAGTCTTACTCATCTCCATCCCATAAGATCCAACCAAACTCACCCTCATAGCTCATAGTAACAGACTACCCAAGACTTACAGAGGGAAGACGTAATACTTTTACTTACACGTGAGCTCATCTCTACACATTTCCACCTTTAAATCCATTTAGCATGACAGGTATCGTCTATCGACCTCAGGGTTTCCGGTCTTTTTAACTTTCAAAATACCCCACCAACTACTATTATTAGAAACTATTATTATTATTCATTTCTAAACATTCACTTACTTTAACATTTGAAATTTTCTATTAGAAAAATATTTACAATTATCAGAAACTGAATTACTTTTTCTTTCAGGCGCCAGTCTCTTCTTACACTATAGTTTTAAGATGATCTCACACTCCACACTTAAACTCGAAACTATTATTCATCAGTTCAATATCAACTTGAAAAGTTGGTACTCTTATCAAAAACTCATTTGAACTGTCAAAATCAATCAGTTGTAGAATTCCTTCTTAGCAACAACTTAAAACAACCAAAGAAACAAAGTTGGATGTTCACTGAATTACTCATCGATCCCTAATCCTTCTATGTCAGAATCTAATCGGTGCAATTACCACACAAGGAAGAAAATCTTATTCAAAGACCAGATGCAAACAAAACCCAGACTCTTCATCTTACATAAATGGACGAGTGATTTCAACTGTTTTCAGAATAAACAGTTCTATGTATTTACATTATTCCTGAGACAGAGAAAGATGAGCTTCTATAAAAGATGAGCGTCAAAAGACGTCTTCTAAACCCTCATATTCATAATAATAACAATAGAAAAAAAAAACACATCTCGTTAGATTGATCCCACCGCTCGATTCCACACTATCACCATTACTTTCAACTGCAGAACTGGCTATCACGCTCATTTATATCTAATACACAGGAGTTGACATTACCAACAACTTTTATAACTTCCTTCCCTCCTAATAAAAACTCCGCCGTGGTGGGTTGAGTCTAAAACAGAAAATTTATATTCTTTACGGATCTTTCTCATACGGAATTGGATTACTCCAGCCTCGNTTTTATAACTTCCTTCCCTCCTAATAAAAACTCCGCCGTGGTGGGTTGAGTCTAAAACAGAAAATTTATATTCTTCACGGATCTTTCTCATACGGAATTGGATTACTCCAGCCTCGTGTCTTTACTCTCCTATTGAAACAACGGAGATAACTACTTTAACATTTTATTACATTTAAACAAAATCTCATCATCGTTTTTAACGATACACATCTCACCATATTTAACTCCTTTCTATAATGTCTCCTAACCCACCTTTATATCTATTTCCAAAAGGACAATGACATTTAGTTCTTATTCTCAACCTTCAGCAGCAGAAAGTTAACAACATAATTAACCATCAACTAAATTAAATCCGAAAATTTAATACAAACTTTTAATTTAAAATTTTCATTACCTTGTCTCTTAGATTTTACTTTCTGTAACTACTAAATATGAATCATTCTTGCCTCAAGTAACAAGAGAAACAGAGTCTCATTCAGCATATATAGTATTTCTCTACTGAATTTGTAATATTGGACTATCAGTGTTATCATCCCAAGCAATATTTCCAAAAAAAGACAATAGACAGACCTAAGAACTTTATGCATAATTTAAAAGCTTTGTTGAATTACCCATAAAATAAGAGTAATATGGAAAACTGGAAGAGAAAAGAGATATTAAGGTCAATTCTCTGTAGGCACGTGAACGCATTTAGTTATGATCCTCTTTCTAAATTCCTAATGACTATTTACTTCATTTATGAGTCCGAATTAAGAGTTTTATTTTGATGTCCCTGTTTGAAGACTTAAGAGAATTGCCAAATTTCCACTAATAAACAATGAGAGTATGTTATACAAACATGGAAAGGAGAATAGACGAATAGACGAAAAGAGAAACCCAGAACATTCACACTTCCTGTTAATCCAAAAAAAACAAAAACTGAAAGCATTCAAACACCACAAAAATATTATTTTTCTAAGCACGAAATCGATCTCACTCCTACACACATTCATCATGGCTAACAATGAAGTCTATTATATTTTCGTTTCTCCAAAAATATGTTATTTCTTATAATTTATAAGGTAGAAAATGATCGAGGTCTTAGACGAGAAATTAGACTAACAGTAATTCAATTTTCGAATTGATTCCTGAATTTATGTAAGAAACATGCAAAATTTCAAAAAAAAAAAAAAAAGTTAGTATAACTTCATACTGAAGAATCAATATTCAAATGAATGAAATCGATCAGATCAAACGGAAAAACCAGTAACTTATAGGAAGAATATCACAATGGAAAAAAAAAAGAAAAGTAATTCAACAAAAATTATACCACTTAACCCTTTTAGTCTGTTACCTAACAATTTTCCCATCAAAACTTTCACCTTCCTCGCTTTTTCTTTCTATCCAAAAAATTTCCCTTACCTTTATGGGTGGGTGCAGAAATTGACTTTTTATGATAGCAAACAACAGGTTGATTTTAATGCGTGAGGCATAAAAATAGAAAAAGAAAACTCAAAGAGAAAGCTATCAGTTCTCTCATCAAAAAAGCTAGGGTAAAAATAACAAGCTTCAAAATGTTCCAACAACAATTTGAAGCATTTATTAAAATTTATCATTCGTTAAATTAAATTGAATAATTCCCTGCCTTGCTAGATTATATCATAGTTCCTGCAAAAAACTTTTTTTTTGTAAAAACAAACAAGGAATAATTGATGAATAGTAACAAATCAANTATCATAGTTCCTGCAAAAAACTTTTTTTTTGTAAAAACAAACAAGGAATAATTGATGAATAGTAACAAATCAACGACAAAAAGTCTTACCCGAATAACACTTTCGAGGACATCCGGCGAAATTGGTATTTCGTCTGACTCAAACTGATACTTCATAAGGAGACAACGGAGTTGAAGTGAGTTCAATTTGAAACAACTATGAGCTGCAGTCGCAACTTCCTCTCCGTTATTTTTAGGAGACTAGAAAATAGCAAAACAAGAAGACAAATTCAATTAAGTCTTTGACTACTTTCGGGACATCCATAGTAGTTTAGAGAATACCTGAAGTAAATGAGCTCCTTGTACAACACGAACCAAATGACAATCTGCTGCCAGCTCAAGTCCTTGTTTCTCTGCCCACAATTCTATACGGTTGAGTCTTCGACGAAGACGATTTCCCCATGCTCTACTACAGTAATTACGTCCGTCCATCCCAATTAACTGAAATATATTGAACAAGTCAAAACCATCATCATAATTTCTCTCTTACAAAGGCAATAGCATTANTCTTCGACGAAGACGATTTCCCCATGCTCTACTACAGTAATTACGTCCGTCCATCCCAATTAACTGAAATATATTAAACAAGTCAAAACCATCATCATAATTTCTCTCTTACAAAGGCAATAGCATTAAAAAAAAAGCCAAATTACAATCTTCTTATTCAACTTACCTTGTTGAAAATTGCCATATTGATGAAATGAAAAANAAAAAAAAAGCCAAATTACAATCTTCTTATTCAACTTACCTTGTTGAAAATTGCCATATTGATGAAATGAAAAAGTTGTGAGAACAGTTGAATCGTGAGTGCAGCGTTGACACGGCATCGTCTCAAAAGGGTCATTCCAGAACTCAGGACAGCCATCATCTAAAATTAACGAAGAATCATATAAATAAATTAATAAATAAAATTTCAATTATGACATATTTCTTATAAATTTTTTATGCTTTGACCATGAAATTTTTCGAAATTTTCATTTCTTTGTATTTTAATCCCCTTCTCTTACAAAGCATAACACGTTAAATTTACTACTTTCTGATTTTCGGAAAATTCAAAAAAAAGGGTTGAGTTTTTGATTTTACAAGTCTCTAGCATATCTCTTTTAATTATTGAGCCCAAAAAATGCCATATGTCACCAAGTCTTACGTAAACATCATCTCTCTATTGATAACATCAAGCTTTCAGCATGTCATAAATTTATACCACCAACCAGCCTCAGATTGTCCCAAAAAAAGTTGACAATAAAAGTAGGACTCATGCATATAGATAGGCTTTACGCCTAAAAATTAGGTTATCCGCTCTCCCATTGTTTGGGTTATAAAAAATTTTCACATATGCGCATCCACTTATGTTAAAATAATAAATTTTGAATTTTTCAATCCTTCAATTTTATAAACAGAGTTCACTAAAGTCTCAATTTTTTCTCTTTCCGGTTCTAACTTTCTCCTTTAAGAAGGAAGTGAATAAAGAACAAAGAAAACTGTTCACCATACGTGTATGGAAAATAAAAACAGTAGATTCACTTGTGAACAAAAAAAAACAGGGTGACCTTTTGTTCAAATTGAAAGATCAGAAGAAACTCAAATGTCAATCAGCCGACAAGGAGCCAAAGGCTCACATATAGAATTCATTCTTTCTTGCTTATTTTCAGTTCCTAATTTATACAGGTGAACAAAATGACTCCGCCGCTTTCTCCCAATTTCAATTTCAATGTAAACTAAACCGAAAAAAAAAAAGAAATACATTCTACCGTATTTTTCTACGTACATTTTTTACAAGGACCTCGTCCCTGGGGTCTGATTCAGCTTTAAGACAATATAAACCTAAATCCAAAAATCTAACCTTTCACCGAAAAAAAAAGCAATTTTTTTTTAGAGAAACTATGTGGCAACTACTTAGTTACTTTCACTTTTATGTTGTAATTTTGACTGTTGTTCACAGCACTCAGAGTTATATTTTTTTTTAGATGTAGACCTGGAACACACGACTGACAGGATGAAGCGCAACGTATTATAAAAAAAACCCTTAAAAACATTCCCAAAAACTCTACAAAACCATTTCNACTCGAGGGTTACACTACCCTCGAGTTTCTCTCGAAATCCCGGATTTCAAACAAAAAGCTCGTAATACCAGCCTCAGAGTTATATTTTTTTTTAGATGTAGACCTGGAACACACGAGNACTCAGAGTTATATTTTTTTTTAGATGTAGACCTGGAACACACGACTGACAGGATGAAGCGCAACGTATTATAAAAAAAACCCTTAAAAACATTCCCAAAAACTCTACAAAACCATTTCCATAGGTGACATTAGGATTACAGAGTGACACAAAATGATGGATTCTAATAGAAAAGTAGAAAATCTCTTTTTAGTATCAGAGACCTTTTAGTTTCTATCATAAACCCTACATTTCCTTCTCGAGTAAGACTACAATGTTGGACTTTTACTTTGATATGGTTTACTTCAAAAAATAAAATAAAATAAAAATTTCCTACATATTTTCTCAAACTGTATCAAAAAGAGAATGTTTTTGAAATTTCTTAGATTCTTTAGATGGTTCTATTTTACGTATCCCTGTTGGAATCCAATCGGAATTGCTACCATATCAAAGGTTAAAACAACTAAAGTCCGAAATTTTGATTTTTAATTAACCTCATGCTGTGTTCCAGCTTCAGAGTTTATAAACTCCTGGTGGTGGTAATTACTTTTTGCACAAACAAATGAAATGAGCAAAAGTAAAATCAAAGTGGATCCCGCACACTATGAAACCCACTATGATTTTACAATGATGAAGTTGAAAGCAATAAGTTTAGTAATTTTAAAGTACACAATTTCAAACTTCCAAAAGAGTTGGAAACTTGTTAGCTCTTTTTTTTTCTAGCTTCTTTTTTCTTTTCAACCACTGACTCTAAAAAAAAAATAAATTTACGGTAGGCGGACTTACAGGTGCCGTTGCAGACTCATCTTCTTCGTCTCGTTCCAACATAAAATGACCCACGAGATTAGAAAGTTCTGCCTGGAGACAAATGACAAGATGGCGAAAGGAGAGTTGTACAACTTCTGCCAACACATCCTGAGCATCCAATGAAAAGGCTCCAATTTGTTTATCCGATTTTAAAAAATGGAGTAGTTCTGATGAATTTGCCATCCAGAAAGCCAGTGTATTCCCATCTGTATTTCTTTCTTGAACAACTTTCATTAGAATATGAGCTACTCTCAATAGGAACGTTGATAGAAGGTGAGCCCTTTCGTGTGGTGTGACTTCGAATCGAAAATGTGTTGTGGCTCTGTATCTTGCAGCTAAATAGAGGGAATAGGTCGGTGCCAATTTGAACTGTAGTGTCGAAGGAGAGACATTGACAATTACAGCAGACAAGAATCCCTCTTCTCCTGCTTCTGGTAATTCCAATGTTGCTGGTAGAATTGCCGTTGTGTCTCCACGACCACTAATTGATCTAAAATTATGAAAATAAAAAAAATATCCCCATTAAAACAAAAATCGTCATAAAAATTAAAAAAAAACTCCAAGAGTTTAAAAATCTTCAACCTTACCTCTGCGTCATATTATCTTCGTGTGAAGGACTCAGTGGTGGAGACTGTGACACACGTCCACTTGGCCCATCTGTCACGTGCTGATGCGTCAATTGGGAGTTTTCAGCTACTTCTCTACTCGTGCAAGTGCAGGGAATATATCATCCAAGTCAAAAAATATAAAAATAAAACAAAAAAAGAAAGAAAATAAATAAATAAACAGCCAAAACTAACAAGACATTATACATCAAACAAACAACGATTAAACTAAGAAACTACTACAGTACGTTATTTTTTTGTTAATTTATTTCAGAAAATATCATATGATTATCAAAGCGTACTTGACCTTTATTCAGGTCATCAACAACCGTCGTCGATCCCAGGTTATCGGAAAAAAACTCTACACAATCAATTCCTAGATAATTCTGCATAATATAAAATACTCCCATTCCCATTCCAATTCCCTAGTGCATCCTTACTTCTGAAGTCAAACTTACAAGAAAGGTTAATAAGCATCATGTTCTTTTTTCATGCAACCAACTTATTAACTATAACATGACCTCTATCATTATTTGCATGCAATCCAATAACCTTTTACTTCATCCAGTCTATACTATATTTTCTTACCTTTCTGAGAAAGATCTTCCTCTGTGTGCAAATCGGAAGTAATGTGTTCTACCAAAACGAAGGATGGCCCCATGTTGAATAACAACAGTTTCATAGATTCTTTGTCCATTGACATAGATGTCAGAGTCCCGTGATGACGGAGTAATCGTAACAATCCCGTCAGTATGAGTAATGACACAGTGTCGTGGACGGAGGCCGTTGAGCTGAAGTCCTCCCCAGTCACTACCAACCTCAGTTACGTCTGACTCTAGAGCAATACGACGCCCTGTTTCACTTCCATCTAAATCAAATAACATCCAAAGTAATTAGATATACCTAGATTCCAAATTCCATTTAACAGCTACTCCCTATAGTATCAATTTTCACATACGATGATGATAACAATCCAATAATAATAATTCTAAAAATCAACCCTTTGCCTCATACAAGTGAACTTTATTTTCATGTATAACTCTAATAAACCTTACTAGTGCGCAACACGTAAAGAAAAATACGAAAAGGTTTACTACTCACGTTAGGAAATAAGAATAATAAGAATAGGAAAGAAGGACGTTAATTCTTCTCTTCTCATCGACAAGGATAATTTCCTTTCTCCATAAACCAACTTCTGGACATACATCTAGTTACAATAACAATTAATCCATGTCTGACACTCTAAGCTTGTGTACTCACTAGAGTCACACAAAACTAATTAATTTTTGATCATTACTACGTAGAACCTCATTCAGAAGATAATTAAATTTACGAAGAAACAACACAAAATAAAGATTGGAGAAAGTAAATTTTGTAAGAAATCAATACCTCTCTTTCCCTTCACTAGATTACTTTATCTTCCCCAATTCACCAAAACCCATGAAGTTTGACATTGTTCAAATGAATTTCCCCAGTCAACTTTCCTGTCAATATTTACTTAGACTGAAATTCCATAATGGGAAAGGATAAGAACAAATTTTTGAATTTTCTCAACTTCCCAAATGTTATGTTAGTTTAGCCATTTTCTCTTTCCCTCATTTTTTTTTTACTTTTTCCGCTTTTACTGATTTCATTATTCGGTTTTGTCAATGCATTTAACAAAAACTTTCTCTTGATGAACAAGTCATTAAAAAAAAAAAACTTTCTACCAATTCCCATTGATTTTAACAACTCTTTGAAAAATTCATTTACTTTAGAAACAAGAAGTGAGTCTTCTGTACAGACCTCATAATGCTTCTTCGGATGCCCTCGACTTCAATAAAAAAAAACCAAGTGAAAGTCAAAATCAATAGACTCAGACTGTCAATCTTCATCTTTCAATCTGTCTCGAAACAATTTCCTTTTCGTCTCCAAATGATTCGGCCGTTTCAACTTTCTCTTTCTTTAGTTCACTACATTACAGCACTAAATCCCAATTTTGATCTTTTCTTCCCTTCAACTAAACTCCTACACACACAAAAAAAAAAATTTTTTTTTTTCCTGTACTTCAATTTCCTTTTTTAATCGTAAATTTTACTACCCTATACCAAGCTGTCTTGTACCGCAAGAGANTCGAAACAATTTCCTTTTCGTCTCCAAATGATTCGGCCGTTTCAACTTTCTCTTTCTTTAGTTCACTACATTACAACACTAAATCCCAATTTTGATCTTTTCTTCCCTTCAACTAAACTCCTACACACACAAAAAAAAATTTTTTTTTTCCTGTACTTCAATTTCCTTTTTTAAATGAAATCGTAAATTTTACTACCCTATACCAAGCTGTCTTGTACCGCAAGAGAAAAAAAAAATCTCATTCAATTTCCTCAATTGATCATTGTTAACAGATTTAGATTATGCACTAACTACATGAGAGAAGAAACGCATGACAGGAGGGTTTAAGACACAAAATACTTTTCTTCTATGCTACGCTCACTTTCACTTTACTTAAGTTATGAATATATTCATGATTCCTACTGAAAGAAATTTCCGTTTTTATCTGAATCAATAATATCCTGTCGGTAACCTCTTCTTCTTTTCATCAAGTAAATAACCATTCTCCTTTTGCCTTCTGGAGGAATAAACCACAACTGAAAGACACATGTTGGTAACCTAGTGGGAGCTTTTTCGTTCTGAATATTTTCTTCAAACCATTTAACCAATACTGCACTTAAGACAAATGCCGCAAGGAAAATGAAATGGAATAGAAAAAAGAATCCTACATACTTCCCTACATTTATAAATAAGAAGAAAAAACCAAGTCTACTTTCTCTTTAACAAGTAAGAGATGATGCAATTATAAGAAACTAGGATTTCTTGAAACTTGGAAACCCATCACCACAGCTTTCTCCTTTGTAAATATTAGATGAGTCTACTCAATTCCCACGTGTCATCTACCTCACACTTTTTTTTTACTATCACTAGAACGACTATTTCCAACCAAATACTCCAACTGTAGACTTCTGAAGAGTAATAATAATAATGTACTTTAGTCAAAATCAATCAAAAACTAGGAAATGAACGCCTGTAATTATAAGTTTGAGAAAACATAAATATAATGTTTATCAAATTCATAACCAACAAAACTACTAACCACACCACACCATACGTAACAAAGAGCTGCTTATCCATCATCATCATCAACCAAATGACGAAGATGAATCTCAATTCCATCATGATGTAACTGTCTCATTAACGAAAGTACAGTGAAAGCAACCAAATAAGCAGAATTTGGTTAATTTTGACAACTTTCTCTTTCTCTTTCTCAACTTCCAATTTATATGATGTACAAATCACCAGGAAGTTGGTAAAATTATACATAATTTATTGAAGAGTCTGAAACACAAAGAAAGAGCTTTTCTCTTTAAATTTTAACTTTGTAAGAGTAGTCGAGTATGAGAAACTCCGCTTGAGGTAAATATTTAACTATACTTTTCGTTTACTTATTTCCTTTGAACAAGACAAAATTTACGTCCCTGTCTTACTCTACCATGTGTATTTCAATTTGAGTTTCTCCAAATCCATTCGCACCGACTTGTCAGACACTACTTTCTCTTAACAAAATACCCAACTCAATCATCTCTCAACTGTCAGAGTAACAACTAAAGCTAAGATATGTATGTCTTAGAAATTGTTACAAATCTTCTCCCTAGTTCCATCCAATAATTCCACTTCACTCATTTCCATAATTTTTCTCCAGTTTCAAAAAAAAAAAGTAAAAAGTAAAACAAAGTAAAGAAAGACGAGAAGAGAAAAGGTAAACTATAACTTTCTTCTCTCCAAACTTTCCTTTCTAAACTCCATACTTTTCTCAAATCCTCACTTTCTCTAAAAACTTGTTTTACTTTTTAAATCAATTATACATTGCCGTTACAGTCTCAAAGAGAAAGTACTAGAGAATCATAACTAATATAATTAAAAAACCAAAATCGTAATTGTACCGTAGAATTTGTTCGTGTACTCAAGAAGCTAATCTTCACTTTCTCTTTTCGAAATAGGAAAAATGGTGGCGTCATGAAAACTTTTAATGTTTTTCTAATTTCACAAAGATATATGTAGAAAGTGGAAAAGNAACCAAAATCGTAATTGTACCGTAGAATTTGTTCGTGTACTCAAGAAGCTAATCTTCACTTTCTCTTTTCGAAATTAGGAAAAATGGTGGCGTCATGAAAACTTTTAATGTTTTTCTAATTTCACAAAGATATATGTAGAAAGTGGAAAAGCCTGAAGAGAAAGAGAATGCTGAGAACATGATCCTTCACAATAAGTAGAATTTTACAAAAAAAAAAAAAAAAAAAGTTTCATTTTCCTGATGCTCACAAGCGACTTCTATCTTTTCGCATTGCCGTCACTTAGGTTAAAAACTTATCCTTTATGTATTTGAATACACAAAACTTCTCCAACCTCAAAATGTCAAAATTATCCAAATGAAAGCCAAAGAATAGGAAATAAATCCTCACTTCAACTCGAACAAAAGACAAAAATGTCTGTGCGGTTTAATTAGAAATTAATTCCTATCCTTAAAAAAATTAATCATAATCAACTAATCATCTCCTCTGGGCCTAATTTTTTTATACATAAAAATTTTCCATATTTCTCTTTGCTTTCTCTACACGCAAGTCACAACAACTTCCTATTCATTTAACCCTCTCCTCACAAAAATAGAATTGGGAGTATGTAGTGAAAAAAAAAGCTCTGTAATTAAATAAATTGACAGCTTCTGCCTGAGAGTATAAAACATGTTCTTCAAGAAATTTTCGGTAATAAAATTTTCGAGTTGTCTGGAAAAAAAAATTTTTTTTTTCACTTACCAGGCAAGAGTTCAATCATCAAAGGCTCCAGCTGACCATCGTAACTTCCACGATAGCCACTTGCTCTTTCATCTTCCGCTCGACGACCTGGTTTCTTTTTTCGCTTTCTCGGGTGAAAGTCCGATGGACGACGACGTACATGAAACATAATAGATCCTGAAATATTCAACCAAACAGGTACAATAATAATAATAATTAAATAATAATAATAAATTAAATTTTTATAGTTCTCATTTCATTTCATCGGATAGGTGCTTCACTTCTAATCTATTCTTATTAAATTAAAAATTTACAATTTACCCAAAACGACTTCATACTGACAATTGCGGCGACGAGTTGAGAATGACCACAAACCCATCATTTTGGTTTAGATATTGGTTACTTTAAGAAATGTGGCGAACAAAAATAAAGTCACCTGCCGTCACAATACCACAAAAAACAGTTGGGTTTTTAACAATGAACATGAGCACTAGAATTTCCCAGTGAATCATTCAGATCACAAAAAAACAGACTCAACAAAACTAAATCCTTCTTGTTCATTATTGCTTTGTGTCTATTGAGAATCTCAGATTCAATATTTTTCAACCCCATTGACCACAAGTGAGGAAGCGGAAAATCCTGAGCGTCTAATCCGTTCCGGATATTCTCCTTAGAGAGACTGACTCATAGAAAGAACTTTCTCTTGAATAACAGCGTCAGAATGAGAGAAAGTGAAATTTTGTGGTGAGTCTGCCGGAAACCCCGAGACATGTGAAACCAAAAAACGAAAAAAAAACAACTCACCCCGTCCTGGTTGCTGGTTCATAAGAATTGACAATGGAGACTCGTCATCGTCCAAAATACTTTCTCCTTCTCCTTCACACACCTGCGCAACCATCAAAAATTAAATTAATTACAACTTCCTATTTACAAACTTTAGAAATGAACATAACAATGTGATCAGAGAGTAGGCAGTTAATGGTTTGCTAATAAAAAACTAATCAATATACACCAACGAATATTTTAAATTTTGAATTTCCGATTGTGATAGTGAATATGTAAAAACAACATACTCTGCTCTAATAATAATCCATTAACTCTCTCTTCCTTCAAAATGATATCTTTTTAGGAAAAATACCCAATTTCAAAAGTTGTGAAGAAAAAATTTAATTACACGTAACAGCAGTGAAGCAAAAACTTTGAATTGTATCAAAATCAAAGTAGGTGATAAAGACACCCGTATTTCCTTCTTACAGTAGCAAGGAACAACCAGCTACCCCTACTTAATGAAGAACTTATGAACTCTGGAAACGAACCTTCGGTTATTATGTTCCACAATAATTATTATTCCATATTAGAATGATACTGTACAAAAACATTAATTTTTCAATTATTTTATAGTTCACTACTTATTTAGTTCAAGTTCAACGGATTCCTCCGACCACTTTTTTCAGCAAACATATTGGAACATGGGAGCAAGAAACTTACAAGAGGCAATAAAAACATTTTACAAGAAATTTTGAAGGAGACAAAAGTTTTAACGATGAACTACTGAATCGAGCAACTCGTTCTTTAAAATGAAATAGTACACTCCAACAAGAAATATTTCTTTAGCAACATAAGGGCCGAAGGGAACCTGTCATTTTTGAAACTTCCTAACGGAAATATACTAACATGACAAAGTAAATTACTAACACGATTGTGGTAATTGTATTTTTACCTGAACAAGGCAGTAAGACTGTGGGTCTTGGTCAACCACTCCATACTTCACTAACATTTCTTTAACGACGTAGCCTGCCGTATCATTGACAGAAAGTAGTAGTGTTTTATAAGGAACATCGCGACATAAGGATTCGCCATAAATTTTTAACGTTCCTCCAGTATCAGGACCACCGTCACGACTACGAAATTGAGCCAACTTCTTTTCTAGCTTCTGCTGTCGACGTCGCCTCATAACGGCTTCCGGATTAGAAATTGATCGAGTGAAACTTGTTTCCGGTAATTCTAAAAAAATTTAGAAAAGGAATCATTAATTATCATTGAAGNAAATTGATCGAGTGAAACTTGTTTCCGGTAATTCTAAAAAAATTTAGAAAAGGAATCATTAATTATCATTGAAGGAGCATTTACTAACGAAGCAATTACTACGACAAACGTACAATTTCAAATTATGTAAATATCATGAAGTTCCTCATTCACCAAATGTTTACCTGAGTTTTGAAATTAATATTATTTAATGCGAGAATATGATTTTCAATAATCAAGTTTTAACTTATTTTATTTGACCAGCCGGTAACTAAGAAATTAAAAAGTTTTTTTTTTTATAATAGTTCGTACGGATGAGTATGAACAATGGAGTAATCAATGACGCAGTTTTTTTTTAAAGCCTATTAGCAAGTAGTTGCAAAAATTAGCCAATTAGGAAGAGAAACCTTAAAATTGAAACTCTGTACGGAATGAGCAAATGTAGCAAACTAGGCAGTAACCAGGATAAAAATGAACCTTTGATTTCTAATAAATTAGACTACTTTCTGAATATTTTACTCACCGGTATAGAGTTTCTCTGCGACACTAGCCGCTTCTACTGCTTTTTTCTCTTGTAATTTCTTNCTATTTTACTCACCGGTATAGAGTTTCTCTGCGACACTAGCCGCTTCTACTGCTTTTTTCTCTTGTAATTTCTTCAACTGTTTCTTCTCACGTTTGCTCAGTTTACGCTTGAAACTGTTGTCTAATGGGATGTCTTGTAACCGATTGGTCTAGAATAATATCAAATTAGAACAACAAAAGAGAAAAGAGTTGATTATTCTCTTGACTTACCTTTTCATCAATACGTCGGAGGAGAAAGCGTCCTTCACGGTCATCCGAGTGCCAATTGAGCTGTACTAAAAGTGGCCTCTCATGATCCTCTAATCGTCGCTCTTCCCCATTTTCATGAATTTCGTAGAGAGCATATTGAGGTATTGAGAGCATCCGCATATCAGGACGAAATTTTTCAACAAGCGTTTCAATGACAGCTTTTGCCGTCGCTGAAGAAGCAACTCTGATACATTTTGTTGCTACTTTCGCTCCTGCTTCTTGGAAATAAAATCTCATAACACCATGGAATTCATCTTCCTAGAAAATCAAACAAATTGAAAAAAAATTATTATTCATCTCTCAAATAATAATTATTACAGAAATTGTTGTGATTTGTCGAACCTCATTAGGATTTGATATCTCAAACAGATCAAGTCTATTCGCATTCCATTGAGCTATCAACTGCTTCAAGGTATCTCTATTGTGGCCCATCTTTTGTACTAGGTCATCGTCATCCGTTCCCATTGTTATATCAGTAATAATAATAAAAATACAGAGAAGGCCACTTTAAGACACTTATCACTGAATGGTTATTCAGCTCCAAAGTTCAAATATGAAATGATCCGTCCAGAATATAAAAATAGTCAACAATATTCGCTGGCTAAATGTCCAGTTGACAAATTAAGAATATCTACAAGGACACTTTACGATTTTGTTAATAATCCATTAAGATCCACTGTAAAGTAATGTGGGAAGTGGGAGTTAAGTTCTTCCGAATGAGTCAGTTGTTCTATTGTTCTGTAAAGTAAATTAAAATTATTCAGTTAACCTTATGACCAATCCAAATATTAGTAAAGATCTTCGCTGAAACTTCTCAGCGAACAAACTAAGAGCGTGTCAGAATCTTAATACTTATTTAAAGTAGTGACTCATTCACTCAATTTGCCTATCTTACGATACGAATGAGGTCATCTACTGAACTAATTCCTTCTTTATTTGCTTCGCTATGTAACTACTAAATGTCGAGGTTAATCAGCAGCGTTGGTTTATGCTTTGTTAGCAAATTAGGTTTATGTTTTGTCAAAATGTTCAAAAGGTTAAATGATAAGCACTACCATTACCAACAAGTCCAGCTCTTCCAGATTGAGTCGAGATTTATAAATAATTTGTCAGACTGATAAATCAAAACCACAAACACACGACGAAACCTTTTAATGTGATACCGGAGTAGGTGAGGACCTTAGTAAACTTACTGATTTTGTTTAATCAATAATTATTAATTATGTTACGCGCTTACGCCGTTTGATTTGTTAAATCTTTCCAACGACTTTGGACTTACTTGTCATGTCAGATCCGATCTGCACCATGTCATGAACATATTCGTCTAACTAAATACGATTTCTGTCGTCAGTCGTGAAAGAGAAGAAGGAATGGTGATTGTTGGATTGGATTTTATTTAATTAATTAGTAGTCTTGATTCTTCTGAGGCACTTTGTATTGAACAATTGACAATTATTCTGTAGAAATAAATAAGTTTTGAATGAGAGGAGGGACGAAAGTGGAGTGGTTGGTGTGGAGAACTAGATGCACATGAGGAGGGTTGAAAGCAGAAAAACTAAATGGCTTTTTCTCACAGCAAGAAAGGAATGTGTTCCGTTTTCACATAAAATCACAATCAAAGTTTATACTAAAAATTATAGCTGTACGATTTAAAACAAAAAAAAAATTATTTCTGTTTTCTTTTTGAAAATAACAAGAACTTATTAGTTGGAGTCAGTGTTTACCAAATCCCCATTTACAATACTTGTCCCCAAGGGGTATAGCGTTTCCGAGGATATTATGGTAAATGCTAGGCTCAAAGTGGTGTCTTTTGAATCTAAATGTGGCAAAATTTTTTAAATATCTGGTAGGTTTTTTAAACCTAACAAAAATAAAATTAGAAACCTAAAGAAAAATTAAAATTAATCCAGAGAGTATCAACAACCTTATTCCTAACGATTCTGAGAATTTAATAGCAAAATTCCAATGTTTTAATAATTCATATACTTCTCAATTTTATTTCATCGAACTCTTCCTCTTACTACCTAATTTAAGCAGTAGTAGGCTACAATCCTTCTTCAATCCTTTTCTCAAATTGCTCTTCTGATGAAGATAAGGCGAGATTGATATCTTCAACTATTCCAGAAAGTGGAACTTGGCTTGGGGCACTGCTATCACCTCAACTTGGAATTTTACTGATTGATGAAGTTTTTTGAATATCTTGTGGACTTCGTCTTGGAACTCAAATTTGCTTCTCATATCTTTGTTCCTGCAGTCTTGAAGTAGACGAAACGAGATTTCACGTTCTTTCTTGTAAACGGGGAAAAGGAATTTTTTTAAGACATAATGGAATCAATGATATCATTCTCAGAGAGCTTAGATCATTAGGATTTTCGTGTATTAGAGAAGCTCCAAAACTTTCAAGATTAGATGGAAAACATCCTCATGGGATGACCCTGGTCGAGAAGAAAATCTTTGGTTTGGGGTTTCATCTGTATTAATACTTATGCTCAGTCATATCTTTCATCCATATTGAAAGATCCAGGAATAGCAGCACTAATAGCCGAAAGCAGAAGGATCCAAAAATACAAATTTGTACCGAAAAATAAGTTCTATTTTGTTCCAGTAGCAGTCGAGTCAAGCGGAATTTGGGGACCTAGAGGTCTAAACAATTTGAAGAAAATTGGAAAAATTCAAATAGCATCAGGAAAGCCAAAATCTATTTCCTTTCTAATTCAACGAATCAGTTTGGCAATTCAGCGCGATAATTCTGCATCGATTCTGGGAACACTACCAAAAGAAAACATCTAGAAGAAATAATTTACCTGTAGCTTATCACCATTTCTTGCTTCCAATTTTGAATTTAATTTTTTGTTTATAAAACAATGTTTGAAGCCTACAATTAATGCACAAGTAAATTATAAAATTTAAGTAATAAGTATTACAGAATTTATCACTAATTATAATAATTTAATAAAATCCCATTATAAAATTCAATCCATTTTCTTAAAATGACTCTGTGAGTCTGACTCCGAAAGTGCGCGGGTTACAAAAGTAAAAATAAAAAATAATTTTCTCAACCCTTTTGATTCCTTTGTAAATTATAAAAATCAATCTACTCTACTGGTAATATTAAAAAGTGGTTTTTGTTCAAAAAAATTTCTGTTAATTTTTGACACCATGTTCCTGTTTAAATTGTTGTGTAGTATAAAGGAGTATTTGTGAGTGGAGAGGGTTTGATTTAGTAGTAAAAAGGAAAGGCGTTGACTTTATGCCGGAAGGCATTGGAAACAATATAAAAAAGAGTCAGGTAGATAAGTGTAAGTTGTGAATTCTCTTGAGACGTGTCGCTAGCTCAGGTGTCATGACTCAAAAGTGGATCTCTTCAATTACATGATATCCAAGGAGATAAGGAGAGAGATGAATTGCAGGTCAAACAGGTAGGAAAAAATAGTTAAAAAAAATTATTTTTTTATCAAAAACAATGAGCCAAAAAAGTACCAATTGTGTCAACAGAGTGGAACAATCACACTGAATTCCTTTGTCCTTTGAAACAATAAAAATTCGTCACGACTCACTTAAGTCGGAGACCTTGTTATGTTAAAACAATTACAAATAAGTCTTGTTATTTTTTAACAAGACGTTAATTTTTTGAATTTGGAACCAAATTCGAATAATTTCAATTTGTCCCACATTTTTTGAAAATTTCTGTCATTTTCATTTCCTTACTTTTTTTTTATACCACTCATGTACACTTTAGACACCTGATGAACAAAACTTGTGCCTACATAAATGTCAAATATTGAATTTAAGTTTTTTTTTTTTGGCAGGATTTCAACCGTTGTGATTTCCTGACATTAAAATGAAACCATGAAACTTGAAACTTTTGATATAACATAATGAAAAAAAAACTGAAAACAAATAACCTTATGAATATGAACTACATCAACAAAAAATAATTCTTGCTGAAATTGATAACCACTTTTAATTTGATAACCATGAATCACCAAGTCCAACAATGGGATATCAATTACACTTTTGTGTTTTATTAAATTGAACAAGTGGTTTAAATTAGACCAGAAAATTATCAAAATTTGACATGATATTTGAGGAAATGATAAAAAATTGTAAACTTTGGCAAGAATTTCACACTTCCGGTTAATCTTTTTTTTTTATTAGCTTGAGTAAATATACTATATAAAAAAAGAACTCACTGCAGAGGAAGTAAAGGCGTCAAGTNGGCAAGAATTTCACACTTCCGGTTAATCTTTTTTTTTATTAGCTTGAGTAAATATACTATATAAAAAAAGAACTCACTGCAGAGGAAGTAAAGGCGTCAAGNTTTTTTTTTTATTAGCTTGAGTAAATATACTATATAAAAAAAGAACTCACTGCAGAGGAAGTAAAGGCGTCAAGTTGATAAGTTTTGTTGATTAAAAAGTTTAATTACTAATTATCCCTTTTGTAATTCTTACCTTTTGTTTCTTCATCTGTGAATTACCAATAATTAATTATAATTTACACATTTATTTATTTATTTTTAAATCTCAAATTAATTGAGCTCTTTGAAGGGATTTTGTAAATTAGAGAACATAAAAATAAACCCTGAATCACTATTCTTTGAACTTAGGACGATGAGCTTAAAATAGGATTTAAAAAATGAAGAGTACTGGCATAAATTGATAAATTAAATAAAGAGAAGTAATGCGTAAGTGAGATTACGAAGAAGCATTACAAATTACAAAAAAAAAAAAAATCTTGTCGATGTACATGAAGCAGTCTCTGACTAATACGAAATTTCGGCTGATTGATTAAAAAAAAAGTTATGACCAAGTCTTGATAATTGAAAGTGTTGATTAATTTAAGACTTTTTCAGTTGAGCTAGTTGAAGTGCAACAGTGACGTAGCGACCTTCCGTTTCTGATAAACAGTACAACCGACGTCCATCACGAGAGTACCGTAAACTAAAATTTTGTATCTTATTAGCTTTAAACTCATATAGAAAAAAAAATTTTTTTTTTTTTGTTTACCTTTTGATTTCTAGAGTCCAAATTGGTAAAACTTTGATTTTATTGACAAGTCGAACGTCCCAAGTTGAGTAAAATCTAAAAAAAAGAAAGTTAAATTTTTGTATATTTTTTATCAAGTTGATTGAAATGGAATAATTTTACAAAAATTTTATATAAATTTTGTAAAATTTTGACAAAATTGACTTACTTAATTATTCCAACGTCACAACCAATTGCAACGAGGTTGACATTTCTCCCTGGATCAACGCTAGTGAGACAAGCTGATACAATTTTCTCCTCTGGACGAATGTCACCAATTGGAAAACCATTAATTGTTTTGAGGCTTATAAAATTGTTGGTGTAACTTAGTAGCAAAATATCTCCAGTAGATCTTGAAGAATAGACATAGTCTACAGGGTCGGAGTGTTCAATTACATTAGCAAATGACATCCTTCAATAATAATTAAAATTTAACTTCAATTACTAAGTTCAAACTAAATTAAGAAAATTATGGATAGATGAATTAGAAGTGTCATCATACCTGTTCATATCCCAAATCATTGCATATGATTCCCCAGAACATGATACAGCAATTGAGAATTCTTGATTGAGGTCAATGAATTTGATTGGTTGATAGTGACCAACGAGTTCAACCGTGTTCACCACAGCATCAAGTGAATTTGTAAGGTTCAAAACAGAAATTCGTCCAGATTGATGACCCACCCACAAAGTCCTGTCAACTCCTACACAAGTGGTAATCTGTTAAGAATTGAGTAAGATTAAAAATCTATTATTAATTAATTAATCATAAGGTTAACTTACTTCATCTCCAATACAAAGATGAATTATATTGGATTTTATACGTATCCCACTGGTATCCCATGAGCCCACTACTGCATCGTTGAGAATAATTGTTTTATTGGGCCAAAAGACAATTCGACTGGGTGACTCAAAGATTTCGATAGGTTCTCGATAATCCCGTGTACTTACAAAATCAAGGTCAGGAGATGCGGGTGAGCCAAGAATTTGACCCCAACGAATTCCCCATACTGTGTCAATGACTTCAATATCACATGAATCACTTGATTGGATCTGTGATTTTGGATGTGGGAATGGAAAGAGTCGTTTTGGTGTTTGACCGTAAGTTGATACCATCGCTCGACGTGCTCTTTGGATAACTTCATCAGCTCCGTCGGCTTCAACTTCAAAACCTTCGTAAGTCTGAACATGTAGAAAAATATATCAATTTACACTAATTTTTTCAATAATTAATAAATTAGTTTGAATTTACCGAAGGATGGAAAACATTTATAGCTTGTACTGCAGACTTTCCAGTTTGTTTATATCCAAAAATTAAATCAATCCAATCACCCAGATGTTTCCGAACTTCTTGACTTTCCAGTGCCTAAAATATTTACAAGAAGATTTTTTTTTTTAATTTCAGAATACTCAATATTCAATAAAATGCTCAAAACTCACCTGTCGATTGACTAGTGTAAAAATCCGGGCATCATGTTTTGACCAAGGTGGTAAATTGACATCATCTACACGACTCTCATTCTGTCTCACACCAAGGTCAAAATGTTGAAGATTTTCTAAAAATTCTGGTAAGTATGAAAATTCTGGGATAGCTTCTTTGAAATCAGTATTTGAATCCTTCGATGCAAGTTTCCATGTTGTCTCTATACTATGGAAACTTCGATCTGGGATATCAAAACTACCATCTAGAAGTAAAAAAAAGTAATCAAAATATTTATAATAAGAAAGTACTAATCACTGATTGGTTAGTTACCTTGATATTTTAAAAAATGTTGAGTGTAAGGAGGCAATCGAACCAGAAAATGAAGCACAATTCCTGAATTTGAATAGTGTGACCCATAATGAAATGGTGTTGAGTCACATTCACGTTTGAGATACTGAAATGTACATAACAATGAATTTTTAGTTAATTATATCTAGATACCATTGTTACTAAAAATTCTATTAATTGTGTAGTGTTAGTGTTACATTGTAAGTTGAGACAAAGTGATTCTCTTTGGCAGGATCCTGAATAGCCATTGGTTTCCTCAAATCTCGATAAGAAGGTGGAGCATAGAGATCCAGAGTAGGACAGTCATACTTGGCAAGTACAAAAGGAAATACTGGATACTGCATCAGATCACAATAAGTTCTCCCAGCTGCTGTATTGAGATACATGAGGTAATCGAAATTTGACAAGGTTCCTTTTACCCACTGTGAAGTCACAGTAGTAAGGGAGGAGTTTAGTAGAAGTGAATGATTTGTGAACCAAGACGGTGAAGCATTAGTTAGTTTGGTAGAGAATACTTGAACAAAATCTTCACGATCACGATATGTTCGAAAAACAAAAAAATAACTCTGACTATCAACAAAAATTTCTGCTGCTCGATCTTCGAGTGTGTAGCGTCGTCGTAGGATTTGGTAAATGGCTGTTCTTGGGATACTGACTTTTGGACAATGATTGAGCATAATATGACATGCTTCACAAAAAAAGTAGAGTTTGTCTCCACTGAAGATGACTTCACCAGGAAGTTCCTCACCTGGTATAATTCGAATTGAAAATCTAATAAACTCAATTTCTGATTGGAGGATAGGATAATTTAAAAATTCGGACGAATCAGATAGAAATAGAAAATCTAGAGGTTGTACTGCTGCCACTGTAAAAGAGAACAATAAGATTGATCAAAACTAAATTAATCAATTGACTAAATTAAGTTGTCTTTTTTATAAACATACAATTTTCTTGGTAGCCCGTTTTGATAAAACGACTATGAATTTTCAACGGTTCTTTTCGTAGTCGTGTTCTAACTCTCGAAGGTCCTTCAGTTTGATCCAATGTCCAGAATCTAAAAGTTTCAATTTTAAGATTATATCGCTCAACAATATTTATATAAATTATATATATTACTTGGGGTATGAAGTTGGGAAATACCACGGTGCTTTAGGATGAATTAAACTTTGACGAATTTCCCACCATTTCTCTTTCGCTGTGATGTCAGCATCACGAACAGATACCCGTCGTGCAACTTCAATTTCTTGTTTCGTTCTCATCTTCGTCACCACATCTAGCACTTCTATCGAAAAGACATGTGCAGCTTCAAAAATATTGTTGAAGTAAGTCGCTGAGTTTGAGATCGTAAGAAATGGGATAGTCGATGGATTGTTCGGGATTTTTATAGATCCTGAGATACTACTCCTTCGTACTAACGACTTAGCTATAGTCCCTATCCACATCTTTTCAACTGTTATGAGACACTGACGGAGTTCAGAATGTGACACACCACTGATTGGTGTTGCTTCAAGTAAAATTTTAAATGTTTTAAAATCTGCAGCTGATGAGAACATTGAAGATGAAGGATTTGATACGAAATTATTCGTTGGTGATAAAATTCCAGCATCAATTAAAACAGTTTCAAATCTTGATCGAATAACACGATCTGATAGGTGAATATCAAGATTTGAAATTGATTGGGAATGTGGAAGGCGTGGTTCATTTAAATCACTTGGTAATCCCACTGCTGCTGCTGTTTTCAGTGTTAAAATTAAATTCCCATTGGTTGAAATAAGAGAATGAAAGGATGGACGACGGGTACGAGGATCATTTGATAATCTTCCATTCTGATGTGTTTCAGCTTCTGACATAAAAACTCGAACAAAGGCAGTGAAACATCGTTCAATTTGATCATCCGATCGAACTACTCGTGGTAACCAATGAGAAAGATTTGAGCAAGAAAGAATGAGACATCGAACAGCGTACTGTTTAAAATCCAAATCACCTTGATTTGTAGCAAACATGCGACAAAGAAAGAGTCCCATTAAATAATTCAATCTTCTTCGATTCTTTTTCACAAAATATCTCCAACCATCTGTCTCTTGTGATTCGTCCATTTCCATAATATTAACAGCAAAAATTTTGAGGAGCCATTTTTCAAATTGATTTCCAATTCTTGTACATGAGCAACGTTCTATGAGCCATAGGAGACGTGTAGACGAGTCTGTTTTCTTTAGTTCTTTACCGCTATACCTCCGAAGTATTTCTGTTGCATCTTGAAGCATTCTTGATACAATAAAATTATATTGTGGGGCGGACTCAATTCCTTGACAGAAAAGTGTTTTCCAAGTCTCATCTCTTGGATTAAGGACCAAATATTTGGTAATTGTAGAGAGAAGTATGACTAGAGACCGTGGCAACTGTTGATTCCAATAATTATTGTAAGATTTAATCACTGAAGGTAGGAAACCCGTGGAGAGAAGTGAGGATACGACGGTGTTCTCATCCTACAAAAATTCAATTTAAATTTTTCAAAAAAAAAGAGTCATACTATACATATAGTACCCTTGAAGGTACTGAATTGAATTGAATTGAATTGAATTGAACTATTACTTTTNCATCCTACAAAAATTCAATTTAAATTTTTCAAAAAAAAAGAGTCATACTATACATATAGTACCCTTGAAGGTACTATTACTTTATTTAACTTCCAGATCAACTTACGTGTTCAACCCATTGCAGTAGGGTATTAATAACTTGATTAGAATACACAAGTCCATTGATCAATGGGTATGAAAACGGTCCAAGACCAGTACAAATTTCAAGTACCAACGGTCCAAGTTCAGGATTCCCTTGAGTGTACAAACTTGTAAGGAAGAAACCACGATTTTTAATAAATTCTGTCAATACTGGATTCTTGACCCGAGTTAAGTAGGCTGTAAGGAGTTGGAGGGACAATTTTTTTAAAACAAAGTTCGGATGTGAAGTGTAAGCAACAAAGATATGGGTCACTTGATTGGGTACTAAAAAATTTCTAAATGCTTCATCTGGAAGTATTGGAAGAGAGTTGAGAAGTGTTGACATGATCCCTTCAACAATGGCCGTTTGAAATCCTTTAGTAAAATCTTCTTCAAGTTCCATATTATCTTCGGACGGTGTATTGTTATTCCCCGTACGATAGGAATGACTAATTGGTTTATTCCCATTGGTTGTCATAATTCCTATTACTTCCGGAATATCTTGATCAATTCGTTGATGACTTCGATGATGTTGTTCACTCCTGACCTCAATACTCTGACTCTCATCTTCTGATATTTCTTCTGCTTCAACTACATTACTCAAATTAAAAATTGAACTACGTTGAGTAGTATGAAAACAGAAAAATGCTTCTGACTTTCTTGGAAGTGGTGGTAATTCTCTGGGTAAGAACGGAAGGAGTCCAAATTTAATAAATGATATTGCTACTGATCCATCAGGTGGAGCCATGAGTTCACTTAAGATAGATTTCACAGTGGTAGCAATATTAATTCCATCTTCCATATTAAGATCTGTTTCAATTGCTTCAAAGACGATATTATTACATATTGATAGTAGAGCTTCAGAAAATTTGTTTGTTTTGAGCATTTCAACGTTTGATTCTCTAAATCGTCTATTTTCAACACACAAGTCAAGAATAATTTGAAGTAGACATTCAAAAAGAGTTCTATTCCCTGTAGGTGCATCACTTTCTGTACAACGACTTTGAAGAAGTCGCTTCCATGAGCAGAGTAGACAGATATATAAAAGTTGATAGTCTTCTAAACGATTTCCTTTTGGATTTAAACAAGAACGGACCAATGTTAAGAAAGTTTTAAAACCAAAAATGGATTTTGTCGAATTCAAAACAAATCTGATGAGATGTTTCATTTCATTCTCTGACCCTTCTGACCCTTTCCGCTGTGACTTCAACTGACTAAGGACCAATGACAGACATTTCGCTTGGAGTTCATCATTCTCACAAATTTCAACTACCTGTGGAATAAAAATAAATATTTAAAATTTTACATAAACTGCAAAAAAAAAAACGAACCACTAAAACTAAGACTAAACATTGAATCTCA
This sequence comes from Holacanthella duospinosa, assembly GCA_002738285.1. Classification (NCBI taxonomy): domain Eukaryota; kingdom Metazoa; phylum Arthropoda; class Collembola; order Poduromorpha; family Neanuridae; genus Holacanthella; species Holacanthella duospinosa. The sequence goes on along the minus strand of NIPM01000045.1, from coordinate 287,155 downwards.
AATCACGAATCTCAAGTCTCGACGGTAAAAATACATTATTATTATCCAGAAACAGGTTTTTTGATTTATGATACTCAAATATTTCAAGGGAGTGACTCAAATATTTTAGGTGTGTATGAATTTGGTAAGGTTAAAAAAAAAATTTATAGAATTTTGGTAAATAATAACCTAATAAGATTATTGGTTCGACCAGGACCAATCAGAAGACATAAATTTTATAAAAAAAAAAAAAATTTTTTTTTTAAATTATTACCCCAAAATCAAAAATTTTACACCTTACCCTTCCATAAAGAAATAAAATGGCGTTGAATCCACCCAATTGATGTAGAGCCCATTGGAAGTCATCATGTTTTTGTAAATTATGGATAGTTTCTAGTAGAAATTCCTGACAAAAAAAACAACCAAAAACTGTCAATTTTTATAAAATCTCAACTACCTCGAATAACTAATTGGAAAAATTATGAAAATTTTTGTTAAAATTAAAAAATTTTAGTAATCGGATTAAAGTTTGTTAATGAAATAACTTACGGAATCAGAAGTAATAATAAAATTATTTTTGAAACAATTAAAAATTCTTTGTAGTTGAGAAGTGGTAATAGTTGTAAGATCCTTTAGTTCTAATCCGACATGTGCTGGGAGAGGATGTCGTAGCCAATCTCCGCTCTCCGCTTCATCTTGCCCAATTTCTCCAAGGTTAGTAGTAGACTCTGGTCTCGTGTCAAGTTCTGATCTCTTCACAATACTAATCTCTCTCAAAACATGTTCATCAATTGACCCAAATCCATAACTTGGTTTCCTCAACCTCGTCGACTCAACTACAACTCCTTGTCCTGGTGATGAGGTGAGTGAAAATGGAAACTTAACGTTTGAATCTCTTTCTTGAGTACTGGACTCATGACTATGGACAATGTCCATGAGGGATGTCTTCATTGTGTCATCACTCTCATCCGAATACTCCCTCTGACCTCCATCCAATACTAAAGTGTCAAAATGATCTTCCTCTGCTGTATTATAGGAGGATGAGTCTTCTTCTTCATCACCTTCAGTCCCAACCGCGTGATTCGTCTAATCAGTAATAAAATTATTACTACTACAGTAATACCTCTTTCTAATCAAACTAATTATCTTTATACAGACTATTTACACACTCTACTCTACGTACAGTTCAAATTAAACAAACAAAACTTAAAAAGTGAGTTCAAATAATTATTTAAAAAAAAAACAGAGATAAAATATAAAAAAAAAAGTTATATAAAAAGTTAAAAATAACTTAAAATTTTTTATATTTTATATTTTGTACCAGCATTACGAAATTATTTTAACACCTTACAAGGTGTCATTATCATAATAATTCAGCAGGTATTTCGCTCTCCATAGTTAATAGTTATTATCATGAGTTGACGTGAAACAAAAGGAAAAAAAAAATAACAATAATAGTTAATTTATAATCATGATTACCTGTGTGCTACTGAATAATACGGAAAATTTTAATAATTACAACTAAATTTGGCTATTACAGTAGATATTATGAGACGTTAATTGTTCCAAATTTTTTATATTATTATGATGTTATGGATTCAATTATCTGGTCAATAACTCAATTTTTTTTTTCTGAAAATAACAATAAGCACCGACAGGTAGTATAATAATGAAAATTGAAACTAAATACCTACCAAACCTATAATAACAAAACAACAAGGCTTAAATTGCGACGAAATGAAATAATTATTGTAATTCCAAACCACGCGATTCAATAATATTACTTGATTTTTGTTTTCAATTTTTGCAATTTTTCACAAAAACAAACAAACAAACAACAAGATACGCATTTGGTTTTGTGAAAGTGTTATAACTACTTAATTATGTAATAAGTGTATTAATTAGAATTTGTTAGTAATNAACAAACAAACAAACAACAAGATACGCATTTGGTTTTGTGAAAGTGTTATAACTACTTAATTATGTAATAAGTGTTTGTATTAATTAGAATTTGTTAGTAATAATTTAGTGATTGGTTTACCTCATCTGAAGATGTAGAAGTGGATCTATTTCTATTCCTGAGGTAGTTGGGTAGTAGTGGTTCCTTTTTAAATTTGTTATTTGGATCTGTCATTCTTTCTGAAATTTTCTTTAAAATTGCTAGAGCAAATTTCGTTTGCTCAACAACCCCAAGGTCCGTCTCATTATTGAGAAGAGTTGTTGGAATCATGATGGTGAAATGTGAAAATATAAAAAATTTTATACAGGTAAAAAAAAAATCAACTCTTTGAATTAATTGTGATGTAGTAACACACTATCACTCTATCGTTCGTCCTAACACGTTGATTTTTGTGTTATATGTAAAAAAAAAAACTTCACTTTGTTATACCTGTTGTATTGTAATCTCAGTAAAATACGAAATAACTTCCCTTTCTGCTATTGGTCCACTTGTACTGGTATATTATGTATTTTTCTTCTAAAATATATATTTTTTACAACCAATCCAAGGTTAGTTGATTCCTCTGGCAGTAGACAAAAACTTGTTGAACCAGTCTCAATTTTTTTCTTTTCATTCAATTGAATTTTGAACTTAAATTTTATCACACACACAATTTTTAAACTTTTTTTTTTTTGGCAGTTTTACAATACTCACAGAATAGAAAGAACCACTGGTTCTTAATTATTGGAATATCCGCTGGAAATTCTAATTGAGTATCTCTGTTGGTGTAGTATATTCATGGAGATGAAAACTATCAAAATTTTCTTGTAGTAAAATCTTCAAAAATGACAACACTTTCTCTTCAATCTTTTTTTTTTGTTACTTTTCAGGCTTCTCTGGTAACATGGATCCAGAGATGAAAAGCTTAATTTTTTTTCTTCTAAGGTTTCGTTTTTGGAAACCTTATGTAGGTATATGTAGTAAAGTCCTCCGACACGGTCCTTGCTACAAGATCTCACGCACTCAGGCAACAAACGTCCTTGATAGGGTTTTATTTAGAGTTTTTTTTTATTTTTTATTGTTGAGAATGATGAATTATTTATTTCATAAAATTGATATTATGAGTCTAATTTTTATGAACTCTGATCATCTGCAGGATTTAGCAGTTATGATCAAAGAGTCTATTTCTGTTGTAGCGATGCTGGAGTGATTTCAGTTAAGGTGTGCTACTCGACTTCAATTCTTCTGCAGAAGAACTCGTACCGAGAGGAACCATGGCTTTATAAGAAAAGATTGACTTTTTTTTTCAGTTATTTTTTTCTTTTTAGCTTAAGAATTTTCAACATTGGATAGAGGATTAAAAAAATGAGGTTGCATGTGATAATTAAAAAAAAAAAAAAAAGATTGATCAAAATATACGTATCTAGTTGGTATGACTAAGTAATCCTTATGAAGTGGCGACAGTGGTGCAGCTGGTAATTTATGAACCGATCTCATCGGTATTGAGAAATGAAGATGACAAAAGATTTGGATCTTTATAATAAAATATTAATTGAGTCCTGTATTACGTATATAAATTTCATAAACTGTTGTTTAAAAACTTAAATTTTTTTTTTGAAATTTTGAGGAGAGTACAATTTGTTCTTATTTTTTAAACTTAAACCATTATCTATAGGAATAGCTAAACTAAACTACAGAAGTGGGAGTTGACCTTGACCTCAGTAATTTCTTACATGTTTATAATAATAACATAGAAAGTCAATCAATCAAACAAAAAACCTTCAAAAACTTCCTTACCTTGTAACTTTCGATTCATCTCGATATACCTAATAGAAATTTTNAGTGGGAGTTGACCTTGACCTCAGTAATTTCTTACATGTTTATAATAATAACATAGAAAGTCAATCAATCAAACAGAAAACCTTCAAAAACTTCCTTACCTTGTAACTTTCGATTCATCTCGATATACCTAATAGTTTGATGAAATGAGGTTAAAAAGTTTGTATTATTTTATTACCAACTACTCTTAACGTTGTTATTTTAATCATAATTACCTGTGAAAAACCAATAATTATTACCACCCCAATCAATCACTTTAGATCCATCACATGAGTGATGATGAGAGTGACAGAGTGACGGAGTAAGACTCGTGAACTCAACGGTGGAGTGAATCTTCTGACTTATCGAAAGTGTCGTGTTCATAATTTAATTATTAAATATTCATGTATGTTGATAATATTTAAATAAGTGGTATTAGTTTCACAATAGTCAAGTCACAAGGGATTGTCATAATCTAAATTTGAAAAATAACAAAGAATATCTAATTATTAATCCTTGTTGTCTACTTCCAGTTTTAAGATTCTAGGTTTCTAATGAACATATTTTTTTTTTGTTTTTCAATTAACCTGGGATAGAAGACTGAGTATGATAGAAGAATGAGTGAGTGTGAGTCACAGTTGCAGAATCGCAACCATTTCGCAACTAGGTTGCGGTAGGTTGCGAGTTGCAGTTGCGGAGTTGCGGAGCAGAATAACGAAAATTGCGAATGCGGAGTTGCGGCCAAATTGAGAATTATAAAAGTTGCGGTTGCGGCGTTGCGGCCAATTATGGAACTTGCAAAAGTTGCGGTTGCGGCGTTGCGGGACGTAAAATGCAAAAGTTGCGGTTGCGGCGTTGCGGGGCGTAAAATGCAAAAGTTGCGGTTGCGGAGTTGCGGGTGTCAGAAATAACAGCTGAAAATGCGGAGTTGCGATCTCTGTGAAGTAGTTGCGGGAAATAGTTTGATATTGTGCGCAACTATTATGCCCTGACTTGGGATGGGCTCAGTTGTGTTGGTCAAATATGTGAAGTTGTAAAGCGGCTTTGTATAACCACAGATCTAACTTCAGTAAACTCGAAACTGAAACCAAAATTTAGTTCTTGAACACCTGTGTTACAGAGGACCCAGTAAAAGAGCGTCGCGCCATTCAAATTCAAATTATTTATCAAGGGGAAAAGTCCCATGTGCGGTGTGGCGTTGAGTCTGTCTTTGCAATCTCAAACGCTCCTGTTGAGTATGACCTGTAAATCCGCAATGACAAGATAAGGATTCCTTATTTTGGCGTAAGGCACAACTTCAAAATTGGCTTTATTTAATATGTAAACAATCCTTTTCGTTCTCAATTTAAATTTTGTTAAAACTTGACACATCAATTTCAAATCTGAAATTAAGTTTGTGTAACGCTCACTTACAATTAATTGCTTTAACTAAGCAAACCAAAATTTGAATTAATGGATTGTTGTATTTAACTCTTGCATATTGAAATTGAATAAATAAAATTGAAAGGCTATTTTTATGCTCTAAATTCGCTTTAAATGTTATAGGAACATTTCTTTTATAATTTTGTCGAAAGTTGCGAAAAAGTTGCGGAAAAGTTGCGGGAATTCTGGTTACGTGTTGGTTGCGGTTGCGGGAAATTTTGAATCCAAAAATGCGAATGCGGCGTTGCGGCAAAAATTTTAAAATTTAAAGTTGCGGTTGCGGCGTTCTAGTGGAAGTATTAAANCGAATGCGGCGTTGCGGCAAAAATTTTAAAATTTAAAGTTGCGGTTGCGGCGTTCTAGTGGAAGTATTAAAATATAAGAGTGCGGGTTGCGGAGTTGCGGGCATCAAAGCTCAAAAGTTGCGGGTGCGGAGTTGCGGCTCGAAATATTGTACTCAAAGTTGCGGTTGCGGCCCGCAACCGCACTTCTGCAACTGTGGTGTGAGTCCAATGTCCAGTAAAAGACGATCAATGACCGCTACCCCCAAGTGCCTGTCAACAATGTTATTATAATATCTACTTATCCATTATACAAGGTATCTAGAAGTAACTAGTGACTAAATATTCAGATTATTCTACGTCAGTTTGTTTAATCTCTTCCTACTACTCAGTCCATTAGCTACTTCTGGAGTTCTTTGAAAAAACACAAAAAACAACAATAGAAATCCAAAATTGAAATTTTGAAAATATGGATAAATTATTAATTAAAAGATTTGTTTTATGTTATTTTAATTATCTTCACAAAGACAAAGGAGTTAATGGTTTACTTACCAATATCGGGTAGTAAGAATTAATAATAATTTATTCGTATTTAATGGTTCAAGAAAAAAATTTTATTTAACAGTTATTACTAATTTAAAAAAAAAAGAAAAAAGAATTTTGATTTTATTATTCAAAAATTAATTTTTTAAATTTTGATCAAACTTTCAAATTCAAATCTATAGCTAGAATTAAAAATGGTAAAAAAACGTTATATTAATTTTCATAATAATGATTCATAATTTTGTAATTAAGTCATATGACCTTGGAGCTGATTAATAAGTTCAAATCCGAATACTTTCAAGGTCAATATTATTATTAACCTTCAAATTGGATTTAAACTTACAAACAGACATTTTACGACGTTATGGAATTAGTCATTTTATAAATCCTATATTACATATTAGAATAATTTTTTTTTGTGTAATATTATTTAACATAAAAATTGAGAAACTGAAAATTCGAAAAACGAAGTTTTTTTTTTTGAGATCAGTAATACAGTGGACCTCGCCTATGATGACTGAGTGTAATGGAATTACGGTTATAATGAACCTGAACCGCCGGTGAGGTCTCTGCCTAGAGATAGTCAAATTTAATGTTAAAAACATTGGTTATAATGAACTCAGTTAAAATGAAGATTCGTGTGTAATGAACCATATCTTGTGGTCTAGCCCTTCATTTCACTATCGTGAGAGATGAATCAGACCCTATTTTGTTGAAAAAGTTATGCCAATTTAATAAAATNGCCCTTCATTTCACTATCGTGAGAGATGAATCAGACCCTATTTTGTTGAAAAAGTTATGCCAATTTAATAAAATGCGTTGTGAATGAATGAAGAACTGAAGTTTTGAATCACTGTACCAACGTTTTTCCTATTATTCCATGGCGCAGTGAACAAAATTAGTAAGAGAATTGTCAAATTTTAATTATCTATTGTTCTTCATCCACTATTACAGCATCTCTAAATCGTGAATAAATACTAGCATTGCAGAATTCTGAAGACATTCCACACAGTTTTATCTACGTTTTCTCTCTGCTCAAGTAAATTTTTGGTTTATTTGGATTGTGAGGTAGTAGCATCTAGAAAAAATAAATAATTAAACTAAGAAAAGTAAAAAATATCGGATGTTATGAACATAACATCCTTATCATAACATCATAACTTAAAACTTAATATTTGTCCATTATTCGGCTATAATAAACATTGGGTGTTATAAACCGATTTTCTTGGTACCTAAAATGTTATTATAGCCGAGGTCCACTGTAATGCAAAAAATAATATTGTTGATAATATGCGATTTATTTCGTGTTGATTTAAAATTACGAGTTACTGACTTTTTTTTGCGATATGGATCTTAAATTTTTTTAAATTTAAGTTTTCTGTAATTATTTATCTTCCTTTGTAACTTCTTTCTCCTCGAAGACGTAGATCAAGGTCACAAAGTTGCTCCAAAAATCCATCATTAGGGAATATTTGACGTTTACTCCTAAAAAAAAAGTTAGTNGACGTAGATCAAGGTCACAAAGTTGCTCCAAAAATCCATCATTAGGGAATATTTGACGTTTACTCCTAAAAAAAAGTAGTAAATTAAATTCTGAAAATACGTTGAGTTTTGATTGAAAATTTAAAAAAACTGGAATAAAAAATACATTACCTAACTAGCTTGACGGCTTCCACAGCTGTCATGTCCTTATTCATCATCAAATAAGCAATGACGAGTGTCGCTGAGCGACTTACACCTTCACGACAATGAACCAAAATTTTACCTAGAAACCAAAATTTTATGATTTCAAGAACAGAAAACCAAACATGTTAATAATTGTTAATTATTAAGTTTAGTTTAGCTAAATAGAAGCAAAAACAAGATCAAATAAACAAAAATTAGGTTTAATTTTCATCCAAAAACTAAACTAAAAAAAATAAGCTCGACCTTTGTCATTGGACAGAGCATCTTGGATGAAATCAGTAGCTGTTCTGAAGAATGGATGTAATTGATAGGCAGTTATGTCCATAGCCGGTACTCCAAAAAATTGACAATGAAAATCTTGTTGTTGGTAATACTCAGGACTTGTGTTGACATATCTAATTACATTTGTTCCTTGTGCAGCATTCACAATGTACCTTACTCCAAGAGATTTCAAAAGTTCGATATTCGTTGCAGTCTTTCTGTGAAAATCAGATACGACTTTGTATATTTTGCAAAAAAAAACAAAATTCTAACATGATATTATTTGTTTTTTCAATATGACCATGACACCAAAGAAAGTTCTCAAGAGAATTTTTTACACAAAATGTTGGATACCGAGAAGAAAATGAGTCATACTTAATATTACATGTAATACCTAAGTGAAGAAATTTATACGGAAAGTAACAGTAGTGACAGTACTGTTGAGTGGCGTTGAGAATTGATGAGATGTTGCAATTTTTTTTTTCAGTCTTCACACATACTCAAATAAATCTTAATAGATTAAATTTGTTCGAAAAGTATTTACAATGTAACTGAATCAAAAATTCTATAGTTAACAAAGTCAAAAATTTTCATCGAAATTATTAGGAAAGTTTAANTTTTCATGGAAATTATTAGGAAAGTTTAATTTAAAAGCGGAAGTGAAAAGTAAGAAAGCAAGAAAAAGTCGTGTAATGTTCATGCAACAAATTAAGTAAGTTTCACTTCCACTCACTCAATTTCTATTTTCTTACCTCCATTGTTGAGAGCAGAGTGGATGAAGTCTGAANAATTTAAAAGCGGAAGTGAAAAGTAAGAAAGCAAGAAAAAGTCGTGTAATGTTCATGCAACAAATTAAGTAAGTTCTACTTCCACTCACTCAATTTCTATTTTCTTACCTCCATTGTTGAGAGCAGAGTGGATGAAGTCTGAAGTTTCAGGAAAGTATCTGAAAATTGGAAATCGTCTCTCATCATTGGCTTGAATTCCAATAAATGTAATTCCAACGGAAGTATAGAATGAACTATTTGTTCCTACACAACCACCACAATTCTGCTTCAGAAGACAAGAAGTACAGGCCCATGCACCATTTAAAATGTATCCAATCCCTTCCTTTTGAAGTCTCTTCAAACTCATCGCTGTAGTTCTAAAAAGCGTTACAAAGGATCAAATCAAGGACTATAAAGGTCCACAACACTTCTCAACCAATCCCTTAATTTTTTACCAAATTATCACAAAAAAAAAAAAATTGCACCACCTCACTTCCCAACACAAGGCCATTATGGTTTCAAACTGTGAAAAGAAATCTATTGAACTTGACACTAAAATTTTGTAAAAAGTCTGTATTTTTCCTTCTAAACTTACGCATCTCCTATAAAAATTCCTGGGTAGACTTCATCATAAGGATTCGTTGGTGGTGTCCATTGCTCACTGAGAATTGATCTCAGGTCACTTGTGGTTGGTCCATGACGTCTGTTGCAGGAACTCATATTGAACAAAATCTACTCACAGTCACTCTGTAAAACAAAACAAAAAAACGATAAATAATGTATCAATTCAATTATTACAAATCCAACAAATCATTGATGAAAAATGTCTAATAATAATATTCACAACACTTTTTTTTTTAATAATTTTTAAAATTTTTTTAATTTTAATCTTGGTTTATTGCGCTGTCGTCACTTTCTGCTAAAATATATTTCATAATCAAATCAGGAATCATTGAAAATATCATCTCACGATTTCGAATTTCAAAATTTCACAAAAAAAAAAAAAGAATTACTATTGTTAAATCTTTAGCTAAAAAGTAGCTAATAAAAATTATTGGTACACTTGATTCCTTAACATTGATACCTGACGAGAATAGTAAAAATGATAAAATCAACAATAATAAAAACAAAAAATATGAACATTTTTACAATTTCTTTTTTAAATACCTTAATTCACTCTTCACCTCACCTTATTTAGGTAATATTAATTATAATATTACTAAATTAATATTATTTATTATTATTACTATTATTGGATTGCTTTTTTTTAAGGAAATATTGAGACCAAAGACAAGGAGAGAAACAACGGAATCAGTTTCTAAAATCTAAAAAATATTTACAAAGAGTCACCGAAATGAAAATCTTTATCTACCTCCTGATAAAATGAGACTGGAGTTGCACAACGGACTTTTTCATGCCTTTGAAATATTTGCAAAAAAATGAATTGAATTACATACAATCTACGTATACATATGACTACAGAGTAACTACCCACACACGGCTAGAGTAACTAAAACCTCACAAACGAGACACTAATGAAATAACCCCGAAATAAATTACATCCACACGTAACGAGAGATTCCAAATACATTAGAAGACCCAAACTATAGAATTTTCCCTGCTACAATAATTCCTAAACTGGCTCCTCTCCATAGAAAAAAAAAATTTTGGCACACATTCCAAGATTATTTTTGANAAAAAAAAAAAAAAAAAAAAAAAATTAACACATGAGGATATGGTGGTTGGTAATTGGGTAAGGCATTAGTAATGATGTACTAGTTATTAAAAATCCTCTCAACTACCTTGGACTAAAAACTACAACTTGTCTTTTTCAAGGTTTTTTTTTTAAAAAATCTAATTCTTTAGAATATTGCTGCAAAGGTTTTAGATTTAGATCAAATTAGTAATTATACTAATTTGATTAGGTCTGTTATAAGTGTTGGGTTCAATTTTTGCCAAAAAAATATAATTTGGTCAACATTGATCCGATCGTTCTTTGACACTGACGTCCGGAAAGGTTTATTTTTTTTTTGTTATTGGCACATCACAAGGAGATAGGAAAACGGATGTAGGGTGCCAGGAGGAGAAAGGATTTCAATAATTGTCAAAGTGTCCTTGCAGAAATGTCAAGGACAATCCTTCAATCTCGTCTTAAAAAAANAAAGGATTTCAATAATTGTCAAAGTGTCCTTGCAGAAATGTCAAGGACAATCCTTCAATCTCGTCTTAAAAAAAAGTTCTTATTTTAGAGGCAAGCTCATTGGGTTTGACATTGGCCTATATCCCTGCTCAATCGATTATTNAAAGGATTTCAATAATTGTCAAAGTGTCCTTGCAGAAATGTCAAGGACAATCCTTCAATCTCGTCTTAAAAAAAGTTCTTATTTTAGAGGCAAGCTCATTGGGTTTGACATTGGCCTATATCCCTGCTCAATCGATTATTTNAAAAAAAGTTCTTATTTTAGAGGCAAGCTCATTGGGTTTGACATTGGCCTATATCCCTGCTCAATCGATTATTTTCATCCCTGAGCAAATAAATGGAGACAAGTTTTAACCTTGGACATTTCGGATCTTCTAGGTTTTCAACAACACCTTAAGATCCAGTTACATATAAATCATTTAACCATAATAAAAAAAACTAATAACTGAGTTTAGTTTCTCCATTTGCTTGCTTCGAGACTTTCCCATAAAAAGGAAATAATCCAAATTCATTACATTCGATGAATTATTAGAAAATTTAAAGAAATGGAATTCTGATGGAATCGATAGTAATAATAAGATATTTTCACATAATAATAACAAACTTATTCTCTACTTTGTGGTGATTCAGTTTAAGGAGAGAAAAAAAAACCTTCAAATATTTGAGGATTTTGAACCTTAATTTTTTGATCCATGTTGAGAGAAAGTTTTTTTTTTTTTGCACGAATAGAGTAAAACCCCTTTGTTATTAGTCTGTTTTCGTCAGGATTTGATTCCCATTGACGTTAATTCCAGTTGAGATCAAGTGACTACTCGTCGAATTTGAAGATAGTGTGTGTTGATTTGATATAAGTCCAGATGGGATACAGAGAGTGATGGTTCTAGTCCCGGGATTATTTGTATTGGAACTACTGGTTGTATTGACTTGAGTTTGTTGTTGTGAGAGAAGACTCATGACGAATTCTGGTTGAAGGAGTGACTCTATGTCATTATTTGTTACATGTCCAGTGGTGGTAGTGATGAGGTAACCGTACATGTTCTCTTGTGACTGTGGAACAACAGATATAAGCTGATGTTCAGTTTTTAGTGGCTCAACTAATGTCGACTCTGAGTCATCAATGACACTAGGACTTGACTCCGACTGGTCATCATCATTTTCTATATCATCCACTGTCATCATTCTCTTGTCCATGTCAGAGGTTTCTGAATTCTCCATACTCAGCTTCACATTGTTTTTCTGTGGACGTGGCGTCTAGGTATAAAAAAAAATAACTAGAATTAGAAACTTATAAACATGACAGAAAAACTATTACTGCCCATTTCCTAACCGGTTTTACAAAAATGATTTAAATGATTTAATTACTNAAACATGACAGAAAAACTATTACTGCCCATTTCCTAACCGGTTTTACAAAAATGATTTAAATGATTTAATTACTACACGTACAGCTAAGTCTTCAGCTTTCTTAAAATATATCAAATTATGAAAAAAAAAAAATTTTTTTTCTCACTTGAATCTCCGGTGGCATTAATTGAATATGAAATTTTCTTTGGTGTTGCAAAAGTTTAGCANAAACATGACAGAAAAACTATTACTGCCCATTTCCTAACCGGTTTTACAAAAATGATTTAAATGATTTAATTACTGCACGTACAGCTAAGTCTTCAGCTTTCTTAAAATATATCAAATTATGAAAAAAAAAAAAATTTTTTTCTCACTTGAATCTCCGGTGGCATTAATTGAATATGAAATTTTCTTTGGTGTTGCAAAAGTTTAGCACGGGTGGCATACTGGCGATGACACCAATCACAAGCATGTGGCGCTCGGATGATTTCACCGACAACAGTTTCTTTACGGATGACTTGATCAACAGTTTCTTTGATTTGCTCCATTTCCGTTCCTTCAAAATCATTGAGATTGAGATCAAGCGTAGTACTTCCAACTTTCTCTTCCAGAATTGCTTTCAAATCCTTCCCCCGTACTTGTGGCGGAACGGATTTCCCAGGATGATTTTTAAGAATATGTGACTTCCGTTTGGAACTACTTTTATAAATCCGTTCACAATGTGGACAATAATAATTTTTTGCCATTTGAGTAATTGGTAGTGCAAGCTCAGGAACATGGAGTCGGTCCATTTCTGGATGTCTCTTCGCCAAATGATTCACCAACATCCCACGTCGTCCTAGTCAATTTGAATTAAAATAAATTATATTTGAAGAAAATTATTTTGAACTAAACAAAACTAACAAACAAATTATAACTCACTGAAACCAATCATACAATCTTGACATCGGTAAATAAATTTTGATATTTGTTCCTCAGTGAGTCTTGGAATTAGTTTCTTAATTTCCTTTGGTTTCGAACGACAAATTTGAATCGAAGGTTCGGCTGGAAAAATTTGTGTTATTGCTTGTTTTAATTTTCCATGTGCTTTCTTCGTATGATCCGTCAATTTGTCTTTTCTTTTGAACTGACGTCCACATTCTGAGACCAACAAATAATTAATTAATTAGCATAATTTTTTTTAATGAAAAATTTATTTTAAAATTCATAATCCATGATCATCACCTGCACAGAGATAGGCCCGAAAGGAACTATGCCTTAGCTCATGTAGTTTCAATTTGTCAGGTGTTGGAAATTTCATTGAACAATCCTCACAAGAGAAAAGTCGTGGGCCATGAAAGGCTCGAATATGTTTCCTTACAAGAGAGTAGCAGGAAAATGTCTGTAACCAAACAAAAAAAAGCCAACAATAATTAATTATTGAGCCGAGGTCAGTTAGTTTGAGTTCCAAAAAACCAAATCTTCGAGGTTCCCGATGTAAAGTCGAAGGATTTTAATTTTTTTTTTACCCAAATCATAAAATATTCAATACGACCTCCATTTCTCAAAACTCATTCCTCTATTTCCTTTAGGTCAAACAAGTGATAAATGTATTCAAAATTGACCTAGTTAAATAATAAATTTCATATTACCTGGGGAATAAAAAACCCTACGTACATTATTTTCTCGGGCTTTCTGTTGAATTGATTAGTACATACAGTAATAAAAAAAAAAAAAAAAAAAAAAAAACCGGACAAACCTTGGGACAATGAGGACAGCTGAATGATCCATTTTCCTCATTCTTGTGTGATTGGACATGTTCCTTGAGATGAAGTAATTGCTGTGTTGTGTAGTCACAAAGAGGACACTCAAAGTACTTCCCTATTATGTAGAGAATACATTAAAATTTTAATATTTAATAATATATTCCATCAACAAGTTTTCTCCAATTATGGCACGAAAGGATAGTTCCTTATTATAAAAAGTTGACAATAGAATAGAAATACAGATCAGTGGATTGAGGACAAGGAGAAACAAATTGTAACGAATCAATAATAAAATAATTTGGATAAAATATTTAATAGTCCTCACTTAGAAAAATGAGCATGATATGGAAATTAATGATGTGATGGGCAACGAAATTAAAAAAAAAATTACCTTCATGACTTTTGACATGTCCAGCCAATGCAGAGTTGGTGAGAACTGTGTAATAAAGTCAAACAAAAGAATTAAACCAAGATCCAGACAATACCTGTGAAAATACAAACTTTTTTACAGACTGAAATTAATAATTATTAATTATAATTATTAATTAATAATTGCTAATTTAGATTGAAATTAAGTTATAATTTCAAAGATATTCCTTACATCGTTTTCCACAAAGATCACATTTGAGTGGTTTGAGATGATCCTCTTCACTATGTACTGACATGTGTTTCTGGAGTCGATGAGTTGTTGCAAAATTTTTATAACAGAGTGTACACTTGACCTTTCCCGGTGGAAGATTTTGATTAGAAGAGTTTGATACTACATTTGGTGATTCTGTCGATGGTTGCTCAATTTCATAAGTATCGGGTGACGAGCTCTCGACAACAGGGATTTCCTCTTGTTCTCGACGGAGTCGCTCAATTTCCTTTTTCTTAAGTGTTCGTTTGCTCGTATAACTCGTAGATTCCACCTCTACATTTTCTTTTATTGAAAATTTTATATCTGATCCTGAGTTCCCTTCTTCAATTCCATCTTGTACAGAATCATTTAAAGAATTGTAAAATTTTCGAATTGCTTTTTTCTTAGGTCTTCGAAATCCATCGATATCGGGATGGACATTGTCCAAATGTTTATTCAATTCAACCTTTGATCCACAATTCAAGTCACATTCGAAACATATCCATTTTTCCAGGTCAAACCCTTTCTCTCGTCGTTTCTGTCTCTTCCCAATGGATTTACGACTTAAATTTTCAGTTTCATCACAAATTTCATTTCCCTCGGATACAAAATACTGTAAATTGTATTTTTGGGCATATTCAAGTCCATAACCAACTTGGAGTTCAGCTTTTGCTGAAATGTCTCTACAGGTAATAAAATAGAGAAGTCCATCTTCTTCCGATACTAAGACATTTTGTTCCTGTGGTGAACGAGCTTTTCGTACAAATTTCATCCAATTACATAAATCATCATCAGTTCGATCCAATTGATATACAACACCGGTACTGTCTACCATTGCCAAAACTGGATAGACTGTGTCATTATTCTCTAAATCTGCCTTTGATGCTCTCTTCAGAGGACCTTCAACTGGACCAAATCGTGCATTGGCTGGAATTCTCTTGTTCCGATTCGTCATAACTCCCCATCCATTCCCTGACATGCGCGTGAGAGAGAGTAAACTTGGCAAACTTGCAAATGACTTTGGTTGAACAGGTTTGTCTGGAATAAAGTTTGCCTTCTCTAATTTCATTCCATTTTTTACATTTGTTGAGTCTGAAATTGAATCCAATTCTTTCTTCTTTTTTACTCGAATGATTCGTTTTTCATCTATATTTGCATCATGTCCTGTCATCAATTCCATGAATGCTTGCGTCTGGTTAGGTGGATTTGGTTCAAACCCTGCAGTCGCCACGGTCGTTGAGGTTGTAGATGTTGTAGTGAAAATAATATTTGAACCACCCACACATACGTTTGCATAAGTAGAATTTGCCAAGTCACTTGTCATTTCCGGACTAGCTTGGGTATGTGATAGGGATAAGTCCTCTGAATGTTGACTCGTTCTATGTGAATGATGATGGACAAGGGCTTGTTCCAAATTTACAGCTGACATCAAATTCACAGGTTCATCATCATATTCTAAAATGACACTTCGATGATGGTGGTGTTGAGGAGTAATGATAAGGGCCGAAGGGTCTGTCATAATTTGACTTTTCCCAATTTGAATAGAACCAGTGGGAAAGGATTGTTGGAGATCCATTGGAAGTGGCATAGAGGTAAGTAGTGGGAGCCCATTCGTTAAATCTCTCTCTGAGACCAACGACTCAACATCATCCATACTCATTCCATTATTGTGAGAAGGATGAGAGTTGTGATGATGTTGGAGAGTTCGCTTGATAATGGAATGAGAGTTGAGATGCGTCTTTTCTATTTCCATCACTGACATGTCCATTACCTCGTCTTGCTCTCCTTCGTCATGTGCCTGACCTTGTCCTTGCCAACTCCGAGATGGCCACTCATTCATCCAGGAATTATTGTTCCCACTACTCACTACTCCATTTGACCCTGAGGAACTACTTCCTGTTGCACCCAGGCCATTCGACATTGAATTACCAGACATGCGCAAACTAACTGAATTCATTCGATTCTGATACTCGGCTGCTGCTACTGAAATCCATGACGATTCGTCATGTTGGGTCCGTAATGGTTCCATCATGAGTAAGTTCCGTAATGTTGAAATCTCAGCCAATTGTGATGCTTTCCCTCCACCCGCTGTAAGAGCCAATTCACCATTCGAATCTAGAAACTGTTGTTGTTGTTGCATTTCTTCATTATTTCCCAATTGGAGATCATCTTCTCTTACACTTCTATCGTGACCTTCGGGTAAACCGAGAACAAATTCCAAATGACCTGTATTTGCAGAACTATGAGAATTTGACACTTGAAATTGAATCCCATCCTCTTCCATTCCATTTTGAATCATGGATGAGTGAATTAGACGAGATGAAGATGGCAGAGTACTCGAACCGAGCCCAACTACACTCACACCCCCATTGTTATTACTGCTATTGAAAATCTCATCTGTCAAAATGTTCCCGTAGTAGTAGTTGTAGGCATCGGCTGAGTCATACAATATCTGATTCGTCGCTGAATCATTCCCTTCGTCTACTTTTGGCATTGCATCTGAAAATTCTTCAGCAGCCGTTGACCGAATGAATGCTTCATAATTACTCAGAGCATTTGTGTAGCGGTCGTTGTTACAAGGAGAAGTAGAGCCTTCATCAAGCATTCCATTAGGTGTGCTGGCATGAAGGGACTCTTGTAGCATGAGATGCTGTTGTTGTTGCTGTAAGGAAGCAAGTAATTGTTGGTGTTGCGTTTGTTCTGGTGGAGGAGATGGTGGCGGTGGGATATTTAAATTCATTGGTGGTGGACTTGTAGACATTGGGATTGTAATCTCTCCACTTTGCATTCGATGGAGTAATTTCTGTTTAGGGGTTAGGGGAATTTTTTTACTACTAAACGTTTTTGTAGAAATCACCGGATTTCGTGTTGCCATTGGTAGGCCTGTTTGTGATGAAGAGCTTGACCCCTCATTGTTAAAATTATTACTTCCAGTTGTAGTAGTTGAACTTGAACTTTCAGTAAGATTGAGTGGACTTTGACTTAGTTGTCTCCGCATTAGTGGTTCTGAAGGAATCATACCATTTTCTGTAGAACAGTTTGTACTAATTCCAATCATTGATCCTCCAGAAATATCATCTGATGAACCATTACTCCCATTCATTCCAATACTCACTGATTCTTCATTAGCAGCTTGAGCAGCTGCAGCTTCAGCTTCCAGGCGCTGCTCCAACTCATTGGCTAACCTTGCTACCATTTTTTTGATGTGGTAAGGTTTAGTAATTGATGGTAGGACTAACGACGCTGACTCATGCAAGGATGAAACAAAATTAGATTTTAATGGAGCAGGTGCAGGTGCAGAGGATGTGGACGAAGTGTCCCAAATCCCACTAGGCCTAACACTAATACTGGAATTTGAATCCTGGATGTTACTGGAAGCGTTCTCACTATTACCACTGATGCTATTGACTAAAAGGGGGTGACTGTTATTATTACTCGAACTATTGCTACTCGCTTGGGCTTGAGCTGAAAATCGTTCAAAACTTGACGCCTTTTTGATTTTACTTCGAAGAGGAGAAATACCAGCGAGCGAAATGCTCGAGGAAAAGGAAAATTTTGACCCTGATGAGGTCGACGTATAGGATGATGAACCACTTGGCATAGGTTGAGGTATTTCTACATTACTCTGACAACTTACACTGTCCATTCCCTCACCCCCACTATGTCCTCCAAGAATAGACTGATTTACAATTGGAGCTGGTGGAGGTAGAGTCACAGAAGTGATGACTCTCCTATTTTGGTTTACGGATTGAGTCGAAGTACTCTGATTGGTGGATTCTTCTGGAGAAAACGGTGAAGGTGGGATATCATCCACAGTGGAAGATGACACAACACAAATCCCACCTGGATCAGAAGTACCAGATCCACCACTCCGGGGATAGGAATTAGATACCGGTGACGGACCCCAATAAGTTGAATCAGGACTTCCAAGAGGTGAGGCACAATTCCGATTACTACTCCCTCCAACCCTCTGCCTCAAACCAAAATTGAAAGACGATGTAGAAGATGATGGCTGGACATCATCCTCGTCACCTCCACGAGTATTTGAATGGAATGAGGTATAGGATCGACTCATTGTTGAACGATGATGAATTGTTGGATACGATGGTAATTGTTGTGATCGTGGAGTGATGGGAGATGTCGTACTTGAAATAACTGAAGAGGATGAGCGACGAGATCGGAAATTCAGATTTGGTGGGTTTTGATTACTAATTGATGAGCTGTCACCATCCATTCTCTTCCTTCTCGTCCAATTTTATTTCCAAGTCGTCTGAAATTTTATAAAAATTGAGATCAAATGTATCACTTACACAACTAGTTCAGAAATTTTTGTTCGTAGCTTCTAGTAACTAAACATCTAATTTAAAGTTACAACAATAGTTGATTTAAAAATAGATTATTTTATCATCTAAATCTAACGTACTCCTGAGTACTAATTTCAAACCAAAGTAATAACTCGGTTGAAATAATATAAAGAAAAATTATTCTCTTTATTAGAAATAATTTCTCACCAACAACCACTACCACAATTCATTAACTTTTTGACTTCCTGTGACAGGAGTGAGAGAGACGAAGAGGCAGAGGATCAGTGAACAATGAAAAACGAAGCCCTCGTACAGCCTAACAAAAACTAGACTAGCCTCAGAGAAGAGTAAAAGTAGAATGAGACTCCCAACAACACGCAAAACAACCAACCGCACAAAAGAAATCAGAAATCCAACTAAGAATCAAAAAAAAAAAAAAATTTTACCACAAGCACACACAAACTTTAACTTACTGATACCTCAGCTCCTCGAACTAACCAAACTAGCCAATGCTCTAGGAAGAATTCAAGAGGAATTTGAATTGTCTCAGAGTGAACTTAACGAATCCAGTCCAGACCTCTACTGGAATGTTACAGGTTGCGTAGAGTCGTCTCCTTCCTATTGCACAACTCCAATAATAAGAGCTAAACTATCCATTACTCAATCCATTATGAACTAAATTCAGAATACTACTAAACTACCACCGACCGTAGTCAATACTCAATAGTAGACTTGGACAACTCAAGAGCGTTGATACTCAACTAATCCCAACTCTCTATTGCTCCATTTGCTTTATCAATGTGGCTTGTTTTTTGGTTTAGTAAATCCAAGAGACCTTGGCGCTCTATCGCTGAATGAGTACCTAGCGTTCTTACGGCTAGTCGCTGCTTCGCTTCTCACTGTTGCTCATGCTCAAAAAAACAAAAAAAAAATAATAAAACCTTCTGTTCCACAAGCATCCGCTTGCCCTTGGATGGGACACACGAGAGTCCAAAAAATCGAAGAACCTCGAGACTCAATTCAAAAATTAATGATCATGATAACGCAGCAGCAGGAGGCGCAACCTTCGGAGTTTAATTTTAAAATCCCGGTCTTCTCTACCTTCTCCAGACAAAACAGTACAAAGTTGACATACTGGTGGTACCTTATGAAAAGTAGGACATGGTTAGGTAACAACAAAAGAAACTCCTTTCCAATTTACTATATGGATTCCCAGGGTCTATGTCTCCTTCTCCTTCATCTCCTTAGAGGAAGTAAGGAGGAGACACTAAAACCTTTTTATTTTTTTTTTCGGAGCGTGGCAGATGTAATAGTTTTAGGGTAAAATGTAAATCTTTTAAGTCTCACAGAGTCTCATCTGGACTTGAAAAAAAAAAAAAAAAAAAGTTGAGGTTTGAGACCTTGGACTGAATTCCTCTCCGACTGAGAAGAATCTCTCCCGTCGGAGTTTACCCTCATGACCTTCCTCCGACGTCTACCTCACTCACCCTCCGAAATTTCCCTCCTTCCCTTTTTCTAACCACTTCCCATGAGTTTTTTCCTTGAAAAAGCCTCTCCATCTCAAAAGTAGCACGACGAGACGGGTAACCTAGAAACTTTTGTCCATGAAAGGAATTACCCAATCTTTCCCAGACTCTCATAACCTTCGACCAACAGACACGACCCTCCTGTTCACTATTTGACATTGAGCCACCACTACTCTAGCCTTCACACAATCTTCTCTCCGGAACTGAATTCTAAAACTCTACCTCATCTCATTACACTCTCTCATGAACCAATAGGTGATGACGTCTGAGACTGAGAGAACTACTACACTATCTTATAATACCTTGGTTACTAAAAATTCAATATCTTTAACCTTTACCCAACACGCAAGAGACTTACGAAAAACAGACCTTCAAAATAATTCATCTTCTCTTTATTAATACTTCGTCATACCCACTCACTCTCTGTGCCTTCTAATAAATTATTTTTTAAACAGGATTACCCTAAAGAGTTTACTTTGGAAGTTTGAAATTTCAAAAACCCTCTATTATGTAATGTATTAAATACTCAAGTTGTTCCAACAATAGAATTTATTTACAGTTGCATAATGCATAGTTGGCAACTTCTCAAAATTCATGAAAAAAAAATTTTTTTTTACTTCTAACATACTCATTCAATATACAAAAAAATCAAAAAATTACGATCGCTTCTGGGCAATTTACGACTACCGTTGTTTCCTGCAGTTGTTCAAAACTAAAATATTATAAAAAACTTTTAGTATTAGATGTTATTATAGTCAGATAAATAATCATCTAAAACTGAATTCGGATATTGAACATTGAGTGAGAATGAAGCAACTGATATTTTTAATCAGTTAAAATTCATTGCCAAATTTAATTTTTACAGGAGCAGGAGTCAGTAGATGGTCTTTCCTTATATATAAAAAAAAAAATATGACTTACGCCAACTAAACGGAATCTCCAACATTTGGCGTCTTGGCCTTCTGTCGCCGTATGATATTTTAATGTCTTACGAGTTTCGATAATCAACAAATTTTAAACTGCACGTTGCAAAAAAAAAAAAAAAAAAAAAAAATACAGAGGAAAAAAACAGTAGCTCCATACTTACTCATTACACTTTCAGTGATTCCCCTCAATATTGCGGAAGCCAATAATACTTCTTCACGTGTACACGTTATAACCTCCAAAATTAAAACTTTTTTTTTCTTTCAATTCTTTATTATTTGTTCACCTTGCAATTTCCGAGCGCTACCTCAAACCAGTTCTGCGNAGTAGCTCCATACTTACTCATTACACTTTCAGTGATTCCCCTCAATATTGCGGAAGCCAATAATACTTCTTCACATGTACACGTTATAACCTCCAAAATTAAAACTTTTTTTTTTCTTTCAATTCTTTATTATTTGTTCACCTTGCAATTTCCGAGCGCTACCTCAAACCAGTTCTGCGTNTTTTTTTTTCTTTCAATTCTTTATTATTTGTTCACCTTGCAATTTCCGAGCGCTACCTCAAACCAGTTCTGCGTAATCCTCTCCACTACGCAATATTTAGTGACGACGAGTGGTAAAAATACTCAATAATAGTCCTATCCTCCTATCCTTCTGATGGATCTGTCGTAACATCCTCATTTTCCATTTAACCTTCTCACGCCGTCTCCTAAATTATTTCTCATTGCTACCAACATAAGCCAATAGGTATATAATGAAGGGGTTGAATTAAATTAAATATTATTACCGCAAATTATCTACCTCTATTAGACTTTTTGACATTTTCCTTTTTCTCAATATCAAGGTTCAAGGTGAAGGATATCTGCTTTAGATCATAAAAATTTTTTCTATTCAAGATCCTAACTAAACGACCATGTAGAGTTCTCACTCAGTTTCACCTTCAGAAAATAAAAAAATACTATCAAAGTTAGTTAACAAAAGTTGATACTGATNGAGTTCTCACTCAGTTTCACCTTCAGAAAATAAAAAAATACTATCAAAGTTAGTTAACAAAAGTTGATACTGATTCTACTGGATTCTACTAAAAACACTTCCATTTATTCTCTCATAATCATAAAGGATTGTTCTAGATATCATTACCAATTAGCTGTATGCTGTAGTCATATAGGCTACAAGGTCTNGATAATCATAAAGGATTGTTCTAGATATCATTACCAATTAGCTGTATGCTGTAGTCATATAGGCTACAAGGTCTTCAGCCTAACGAGTTTTTTCTCAGAAATTATTAGACAACTATAAGTAATGAAAACTAAGAAAGAAATTCAAAAGTCAGAATCTCAACGAATTTTATAGTTATAGGTTAAGCAGAAGAACACTGTGATAGCCAGGCCAGAAGTAATCATAGCCTCATCCTATTTTCAACTTACATTCAATTCTACCCAATTCATAACCTCAAGTGATGTTTCATACTTTTCTGTGTAAAAAAAAAGTGAATCATCGATGAATTATTGTTATTACACTTTACTTTTAGATTTTTCAATCTTTGAGAAAACACTATTCTTCTCCAGGGTCATATCATTTAATAAAATATTATGACCACAATTGAACCAGTCTTTAAAGTTTAAAAAGCTTTTTTTCTAATGAAGGAACCATTACAAAAAAAAAATGTTTTTTTTTTTNAACCAGTCTTTAAAGTTTAAAAAGCTTTTTTTCTAATGAAGGAACCATTACAAAAAAAAAATGTTTTTTTTTTTTAAATAATTTGAGTAAATTTGGGAAGTGTGTGGTTTGGTTTCTAACGAAGGGCGACGACAACCANTTTTTTTTTTTAAATAATTTGAGTAAATTTGGGAAGTGTGTGGTTTGGTTTCTAACGAAGGGCGACGACAACCAAGGAGGAAGATTAGATAGGAAGGCTAAAGTTCCCATTGTGTATTGATAGAATTTGGATTTGTGGGCTGATACAATTCAAGGAATTAGTTGAACCCTAAGGACAAGGAGACAGGATACCATTGCAATAATGGTATCCTGTCATTGGTCAGAAAGAACCTCGTGGTTCGTTTCCCTTCTGATTGGACAATCGATGATGGCTGAGGTGATATCGAGAATCGAGGTGACTTTTGTCGTTTTTTTTTTCCTTCTCCTTTTTGCTCATCGGTCACCATGTCAATGTCTATTCTCATTCCCATTCAGCATTTACCTTGTCCTAAAATTAAAATGCTCTCAATGGAAAACCGAACCAATGAGGCAAATAGTAGTAGAAGACCAAAAAAAAAAAAAAAAATTTTTTTTCTTTCATCTATGGCCTCTGCCCGTTCCCTTAATGCAAATCCTTACTGAGGGACTCTCCTGTCTAAATTTCTACAGAGAAATTAGGCACTTCTATTGTTCTCTGACAGACTCTATTCCCTTGAAAAGAATTTCTGAAAGTGGGACCTTTTGTGATGAATTTTTTTTTTAGTAGTAGAAGAACTCTAACCTTCTTGTCACGGTTCCTTGGGATCCTCCGTCGTATAGTTTCTCGCTCTTCTTCCCTACTTTTGAGAATCTTTGTTAAGTTGGAATTGAGTCCTTAATTTTTCTGAATGGTTAGGCCAAGGTCAGAAGGATGGATTATTGAGGTCCCTGATTCCCAAAGCCATGCTCTATATTTTCAAGAGAGAGAGAGAGAGAGAGTAATAATAAGATAATTTATCAGTATAGAAATAAACCCTATGTGTAGACTCCTCCAATCGTTGAAAGTGACAAGTAAGGCACTCGTTTCGGAAACCAAGGCTGAATTCTTTTTTATTCGACCTACATAACCCCTTCCTTTGCCTCGGTTCACTTTTCGGCTCACTTAGGAAACCACAAACTCAAAGGTACTTGAGTTTCAGTCTCCGTCTGTCGAGCGTTGAAGTCATTCCAACTTTTCATTAGAATTGAGACAAAGAAAGGAAATTGGAAATTAGAAATGACTAATTATTAAACCTTGACATGAGAAAATAATAAAAAAAGAAACATCGGAAATTGATAAGAGAAACAGAAAACCAATAATAATTTAGAACTAACATTAACATGAAACTGAGGATGTCTACATAATTCTGACTTCTCTGAAGAGTCTCTTATTTTTTAGGTCAACTGGAAATTGATAGACTTGAATAATTTGGTTTTGGTTACTAAAAACCTTAAAAAAAAAAACTTTCCATTTGATTTATAGATTATAATTTAGTTTCTCATGTCAGAGGAAGAGGTAAGCATATCTCCTCTCATCTCACGTTACGAATTTCTGTTCACTTTATTAACTATTATTGTTGTTCCCATTTCAAATAATTCAACGAGAACTATTACTACATAGTCAAAAAAAAAAANTTTATTAACTATTATTGTTGTTCCCATTTCAAATAATTCAACGAGAACTATTACTACATAGTCAAAAAAAAAAAAGTTAAATGTAACGTGAAAGTTTATAATAGGATCTAATCGAGTACACGAGTTCAGTACATATCCTACTAAATAAAAAAAAAATAAAAAAAAGTATGACACGATGTTAGACCAAATGAAAGGTGAACTCAAAGTTTTTGGTTATTTTGTTCTTTACCANAAAAAAAAGTATGACACGATGTTAGACCAAATGAAAGGTGAACTCAAAGTTTTTGGTTATTTTGTTCTTTACCAAAATAGCTAAAACTGGGTCATCACCATCAATTCCCAAGACCTAAAGTTCTACATTCCGCAAATAAACAAAAGAAATTCGTCTATCCTTTCCTTCAATTCAAACTAACACATAACACAGATGACCATTACTAATAATTAACTTACTGTCAGTTGTCACCTCATTGCTTAATATGGACATCTTACCAATTCACCAAACCTAATCCACTTTTACAAAAAAATAAAGTTTTCTTTTCTAATTAACTGTTCTCCGTTCTTGGTACAAAATTTCCCAACCTCTCTATTCTCAAGATCTCATTTTTCTATTCTTTTCCAACACTTAAATTATTGTCACCTGGCTCCTTTTTTTTTTTTAANATTCTCAAGATCTCATTTTTCTATTCTTTTCCAACACTTAAATTATTGTCACCTGGCTCCTTTTTTTTTTTTAATTAACCACGGTAATCAGATCACAATGTACAATTATTAGTACCTAGTGGTAGTAATAAGAAACAGTTTAAATATGTATCAAATGTGTATACTGTTAACTTGTTATTTTTGTAAAGACAGATGCATCATACATCAGTCAACCCATCGCAATGAGTCGGTCAAATTAGCTCAAGTTGAGAATAGAACGATATTGTTGTGCCTGTGATTAGAAACATTTTAGGGGAATTCGGGTACATTACAACTACAAGAAGAACCCGGATTTCTTTAAATGTGATATTATAATGTCAGAAAAAAATTAAATTTTTATGACATTATTGTATACAACTAATATTCCGTATAACTCATAAATACATTATATTCAATTGGAACTTTGAAATATTTCCTACTTGAAATAATAGCTACAGTAAGTTATGTGATGAGAATAATAAAAATAAAATGTGAAAAGTGCATCTGGAGTAGACAGAGATGATAAAATTGGACTGGATTTGGTTTGAGGAGTAAGTTGTATGGTCAATTGTAATTCTCATTTGATTACATAATTAATAGTATAGACTCCTCAAGTCTCTAAATTCTAACTCGTCAATGTATGGAATATGGAGTGATTGGAAATGAAAACAAAGAAAATGGAATCGTCCACGTAGTGAAAGTGTTTGATAAGGAAGGGTAATAAACTCAGCGACCCTTCTCCCCCTCCTTGATTGAGGAGTCCATAGAAAGTGAAAGAGCGGACGATACCATTGGCCAAAAGGGGAGAGAGCTTACCTCACCGTGGAGTCCATGGACAGACGACAAAGAGAGAATGGGATAATGTCCACTGAGAACGATCCTCTTCCAAATGATCACTTTGTCTTGTCCCTCACGAACTCTGACCTCAGCCCTTTCTTCACTGCTCCTTAGTACTCCAAGGTAGAAAATAATTTATGGTGAGGAGAGAAATTGAACTCTCCTGCTTGTCCTTTTGTTCATCCGAGACTGGGAGATCAAATGCACTTTAGTCCTTCCCCTCATCTTACAAACACGCACTCGCAGGGAGAGAGACCTCTTCTGTTTGGGTTTTTTCCCTAAAAATTATAGCAAAAAACACCAACTATAGACAGAATTATACAGTCATTTCTTTATATAATATCATCCACTCCAAACCTTATCGTCATTTTTGAAATTACATTTTAAGGAAACAGAATTAAGTTTTCAGATTTAGGGAGCTACTTAGTCTAGGAGTAACTAGAAAGAAATGTTCGGAATTTTTCCTTTTTTAGGTCATGTAATGAGATAGTCTTTTTTTTNGTCTAGGAGTAACTAGAAAGAAATGTTCGGAATTTTTCCTTTTTTAGGTCATGTAATGAGATAGTCTTTTTTTTATCCAATGTATTTATTTAATTATTACAACACTAGTCAAAATATTAATATCCGAGGGATGTTTTTTGGAATAATCGCTGAAGTATGCAATCTCTCAATGTGAAATGAACATAAATTTTGGCAAATGTTATCAGAAATAAGATATCAAATTTCAATTTTTTTAGCTGAGTAGATTATGAGGTTTTCGCGTGAACATAAAAAAGTGGCGAGTGATAGCGCAAAATATTAATAGCCGAGGTGGTGAAAATTTGGAATTACTAATCACTACGACGATAAATTTTAACAAACTGGTAAGTTAACTACTAAATTAGGATATAACTATGTAAATACATCTTTATTGATGTCGTCAGTGTATTAATTGGTTAAATATTTAACCAAAATCGGTCGTGGGGAAAGCACTCCGAATTCCAAAAGAATCAAATAAGTAATATGGCCCAGAATCAATCTTNAGCCGAGGTGGTGAAAATTTGGAATTACTAATCACTACGACGATAAATTTTAACAAACTGGTAAGTTAACTACTGAATTAGGATATAACTTTGTAAATACATCTTTATTGATGTCGTCAGTGTATTAATTGGTTAAATATTTAATCAAAATCGGTCGTGGGGAAAGCACTCCGAATTCCAAAAGAATCAAATAAGTAATATGGCCCAGAATCAATCTTCAAATATCAAAATCCGTTAAATTATTGTTAAATCTGAGCAATCGGTATAAAATTACGTTAAACATATGGTAAATATTGTCAAGAAGAGAAAGTGCGAACCAAAGCCGAAGCTCACAACTTCAGCGAAACGTCGAATTCTGAGTAAAGCTAGCAATAATTCGATTACAGCAGCCAAAATCAAGTACAACTTGGATCTCAATAACGCTCCAGAGACAATATGAAACGTTTTAAATTCATCGGAAATCTTAAAGTGTAGAAAAATGCTTAAGAAACCACCCCTGAACGCCCTACACAAATGAAAAAATTGGACTGGGAAAGAATATCCCGTGGAGATAAATGGGAAAATATGATCTGGAGCGATGAAAGATGTGGATTTTGGATTGCCCGGATGGATTTTCGGCATATTGGCACGATTTAGGAAAGATTGAACAAATTTTTTCCATACCGCATTCCGGCTGCGGATCGTTCATGATATGGGTGCATTTAGCTTTCATAAACAAGCTGGAAAAAAATCCAAGAGTCCTTGCTTCAATCATTGTCTTTGTTACCAAATCGAGTTTCCTAAGTTATTTCCTCTAAAAAATGATGTATTAAATATTCAGTAAAAAAAAGCTGGTCCTATGCGTTGTTCAAATCCAACATTTTACGTTAATTATAGCAACTCGGCTAATAATAGGTTGACTAGTGTATTATTAATTTTTACTTTTTTAATTATTTTTGATTACAGCAGACCTCGCCCAAACCAAATTCGACTAAGCCGAATCTCGGTTAACGCTAACTCTTTAACGCTTTTTCATTACCCATATCACGTGTATTTTACCTCGGCTACTACGAATTAAATATTCCAATCCTTCGGTAATTAATANTAAATTTATTTTTGATTACAGCAGACCTCGCCCAAACCAAATTCGACTAAGCCGAACCTCGGTTAACGCTAACTCTTTAACGCTTTTTCGATACCCATATCACGTGTATTTTACCTCGGCTACTACGAATTAAATATTCCAATCCTTCGGTAATTAATAATTCTTTCATGAAATAATACAAAATCACTATAAATTTGTTTGTAGCTTAACTTTATGAGAGAATTTTTTGGAATTTTTACCCATTCAGAGTGAACGCAATGGAAAATCCCCAAACTCGGAGAATTTCAAAACTTTTATAATTAATTAAAAAAAAAAAGTTGTGTCAGCGGTGACACCTTGCAGGAGTGGGAGAGTTAAACTCTGGGTGACCTTATTGAAGGGTTCTACTTTACTACCATTGGATGGATGGNTTTCAGGAAATAATACAAAATCACTATAAATTTGTTTGTAGCTTAACTTTATGAGAGAATTTTTTGGAATTTTTACCCATTCAGAGTGAACGCAATGGAAAATCCCCAAACTCGGAGAATTTCAAAACTTTTATAATTAATTAAAAAAAAAAAGTTGTGTCAGCGGTGACACCTTGCAGGAGTGGGAGAGTTAAACTCTGGGTGACCTTATTGAAGGGTTCTACTTTACTACCATTGGATGGATGGAGATCAGAAAATTCTAAACCTATAAACTCCATAGAGATGCAGATAATATTCTGCTTAAGTTTAGCAAAAAAAAAANAGGTCGGAGAATTTCAAAGCTTTTATAATTAATTAAAAAAAAGTTGTGTCAGCGGTGACACCTTGCAGGAGTGGGAGAGTTAAACTCCGGGTGACCTTATTGAAGGGTTCTACTTTACTACCATTGGATGGATGGCGATCAGAAAATTCTAAACCTATAAACTCCATAGAGATGCAGATAATATTCTGCTTAAGTTTAGCAAAAAAAAAAAAAAAAAATTGTGTAAGTCATAGGACTTCCTACCCATCCCACCAACTACGACTCACCTTTCTTCTCAGGGTCATACTCCAAACTAATCTAATATGAAAAACAAAAATCCGAAAATCATTAGATTCATTTCCCTTACTCCTGTAAGCTCTTATTGACTCATTCTCTCATCCTCCCCCTTGTAATTTATAAAAAAAAACCAACAAAAACATATGCTAAGGTTCTGAAGTCCTGATGAGTGAGCAGGATGTTTTAAGCTTATGATAAAATTGATGTGAATGCAGAAAGTGCAGATGTGAGTTTGTAAATAGTCATACAAGTTTATCTCCTCTGAGGACCAAGTAATTGAAAATCTCCTTGACTTGTGTTGAAGGTCAAATTGTCATTGACTTCCCTTGCTAGACCTGAGGATGAAGCAAGAATCATGCCTCTTGGGAAGCTCTGATTACATCCTTATGATTTATTAGTTGAGCAATGAACTCTCTCACTCTACTCCACTCTTAATAAAAAAATTTTTATCAATAATAATTATTATTATTGAGATTGATTGAAAATGAGTAGGAAGCTTTGCTAGACTCACTCAACTCATTTTATAACATCTACTCTGTAGGAAATGAGATGTCAACTTTCTCTAGAAAGTCAAATTATTATTACACAAGAAAAATTATTATGAAATCCAGACTCCCTAAAGCTTAAGGCTGTGCTCTAGGGGTAGATCCCAAAAGCTATGCTCACTTCCTCCAAAGAGAAACTAGGAATTGACAATTGAGGATGAACGGAAATTCTAAAAAAAAAAAATTAGTTCATTCACCGCAAAAAAAAAACGAAAGTTCAATCACATAAAGACTTTAAATGTGGATTTTATGATTTGTAAACAACGTCGTAAATTTGACTGAAGTTACGACACGACACTTATTATTAGAGACGAATTGCTAGAACTGCTAAGGACTGCTAGAACTGCTTTATTATGAGTAATAATCTGAACGTTTAGAACCTTGTTAATTTTAGTGCTTTTCTATAAAAAGTTTGAAAATTTTTTCATGACGATTACACGGATGAGTGATCAGTCCGTTTACGTAAGATTTGGACACAAAATTATTCCAATGGAGACAAAAATTATTCCAATCATTGAAATTTTTGTGGAAAAAAAAAANAGATTTGGACACAAAATTATTCCAATGGAGACAAAAATTATTCCAATCATTGAAATTTTTGTGGAAAAAAAAAAGTTTATGAAAATTACGAAGAGAATGTTGATATGAGTGTTCGAGTGATCATAGTCCAAATTGGTAAACTGATTCCTCCTGGAACGCCCGTCGGATATGAAAGAATAAACCNAAAAAAAAAAGTTTATGAAAATTACGAAGAGAATGTTGATATGAGTGTTCGAGTGATCATAGTCCAAATTGGTAAACTGATTCCTCCTGGAACGCCCGTCGGATATGAAAGAATAAACCCAATTGGGAAAAACCAATTGGATGGTAGAATTAGGACCGGTTCCTTTGTTCCATATGAGTAGAGTGTGAATAAGTATACAGTGCCCTTCAAAGATTAAAAATATGTGTTTGGAATATGAAGAAACGATTTGGAATGTGAAGAAACGATATATGGAGTTTCAAAGTTTAACTTACAACGATGATGTACAAAACGAATCGGATCATTCGTGACAAATCATTCCGCAATAACTTCCGAGATTGAGCTGAATAGAAAATTAAACTAAAAGCTACCTTCATAAATGTTAAGAAAAAATTATTGAAGAACAATAATTATTACCATCTGCCTCTAAATTCAGTGTTACCAAGTTGAGCCTTCTTTGTAATTTGGAGTAAGCAACGAAATCATCGACTATGGATACAGAATTCATTTGACTTTTAATTTCTGAGCACTCATGTAACCTTTGTCTCTCTCCTTCGGATGATTGGAAGAACCATTGTGAGATCTAGACCCCCAAAGAAAAAAAATTTTTAAGGACTAGTCCAACTAAACCTATAACTCTCTAANACCATTGTGAGATCTAGACCCCCAAAGAAAAAAAATTTTTAAGGACTAGTCCAACTAAACCTATAACTCTCTAATCCTAAACTCTAAACAGCTATGTACTATAGAAAATAATAAGAAACAACTAAAAATAAGTCAATTCAAACTCAAGAGGATATAAATCAACTAAATACTCATCCGANACCATTGTGAGATCTAGACCCCCAAAGAAAAAAAATTTTTAAGGACTAGTCCAACTAAACCTATAACTCTCTAAACCTAAACTCTAAACAGCTACTATAGGAAATAATAAGAAACAACTAAAAATAAGTCAATTCAAACTCAAGAGGATATAAATCAACTAAATACTCATCCGAATATCATAGGTTGTTAGAAATGTGCTTAATGATGGGGATTGGATTCAATGCTTTATGAGGAGACTATGATTCAAATTCTAAGAAATTTACTGGACTTACCCTTGTAGACAATCTGTTAAATATCTTCGTTAGTAGAAAAATTACTGGGACGATACAAAAAAGGAAGTAGTTGACATGAATACGCACTGTGGATTCAATAGGTTCAGCATCTAGTTCCATAACATCTTCATCCTCCATGACATGAGTTTTAGCGTCGATTCGTGTGGAGCTAGATTGATCCTTTTCCCAAGTGTAAGTAGGTTAGCTTGGACTTCCTGTCCAGCCAATAATACTTTTCCCTGAAAAATGAAATAGTTCAAAAGATTTGGTCGAAGTAAAACATCGTCCGCTGATTGTACAGTTCAACCTAAGGACCTACCTAACAACAAACAAATCCTAACACTAGTGAGTAGTGACTAGTACAACAATGGGATGATACAATCAGCGGACGCTGCTTTACTCCTTACCAAACGCTTCATTGTGGTTGATATACTGATAATGAAACAATCAGAAGTAGCCGATCAACAAATGATTCATCATCAATCATGCGATAAGCGAATATTGATGTCTTTAGAATCTCAAGTGTTAGGTGGTGAGAGTCAAATAGGAATCAATCCTCTTACCTTTGAGATGAAGGAATATAAGATGATGTCAGAATCGGTCAATGAGTGACCCGTCTTTCCTGAGCTTCCTGTGACCCTTAGNATGAAGGAATATAAGATGATGTCAGAATCGGTCAATGAGTGACCCGTCTTTCCTGAGCTTCCTGTGACCCTTAGGTGTCCCTTTAATTCTAAGGTAACTTTTACAACCTTAGTACTGGAGAATTTTTGATTTGATCGCTGCTGTCGACCTTTACACTACACTCCACACCCTTTTGATATGGGCAACAACGGGAGAGATTTCGGGGCACATTTTAAAATCTCATCTCATCTCATCTGAGAATTGAGTGCTGAGGACGGAGACGATTTTTGTAAAAAAAACTAATTCTTCTCACTTTTGATTGGTTGTAGTCATCAATCAATCAGAGAGGCTATCATTGGGAACANATGAAGGAATATAAGATGATGTCAGAATCGGTCAATGAGTGACCCGTCTTTCCTGAGCTTCCTGTGACCCTTAGCCTTACGTGTCCCTTTAATTCTAAGGTAACTTTTACAACCTTAATACTGGAGAATTTTTGATTTGATCGCTGCTGTCGACCTTTACACTACACTCCACACCCTTTTGATATGGGCAACAACAGGAGAGATTTCGGGGCACATTTTAAAATCTCATCTCATCTCATCTGAGAATTGAGTGCTGAGGACGGAGACGATTTTTGTAAAAAAAAACTAATTCTTCTCACTTTTGATTGGTTGTAGTCATCAATCAATCAGAGAGGCTATCATTGGGAACAANAAAAAAAACTAATTCTTCTCACTTTTGATTGGTTGTAGTCATCAATCAATCAGAGAGGCTATCATTGGGAACAAATCTTGCTCTTCACTTATCCTGTCCGTGACTACTAACCTACCTTACCTTAATACTCCGTATTCATTCAGAGGTAACTTGAAGTTTCAGAACCAGCTTGGCACCTGGATCAAATTCTGTTCATTATTCCCTTGGGTTTGAGAATGAGACTGGATGACTGGATGACTGGAAGAATGTGCTATAGAGCCAGCTATTACAACCATTTTCTAAATAGTCGATCTTCCATCTGGCTAAAGTTATAAATTCTAAATCTCTATACTCTAAATCATTACTTTCTAATTTTTATAACTTATACTTTCAGAGAATAGCACAGTCACAGTCTCACTTCGGTGAGAAGAACTTATGTAATAGTTGACGGAGGAAAGACTGTTAAATAAACTCCTTTCAATTCAATTCAATTCAAATCAATGTGGAGAAAGAAAGTTTCAGACACGGACTTGGAAGACCTTTCCTCAAGTTACTTGACTCTGAGGGTTCAATTATACGGGAAGCACCGGGACTATAAATCCAGTGGAGTCTAGATCGTAAGATCCAGCAGCAGGCTCTCAGGCTCCTAGTGCTAAGATCTTAATCTTAAGTCTATCGTTCTTACGTTACCTCCCGCATCCCGCTGTCCAAATTAAAATGGTTAGTGGACTTGAGACAAGTTTTGATGTTGCCGGATTTGGAATTTAAATTCCCGATAGGCCTAATTGAATAAATTCTCAAAACGATTAGTTTATTGGAACCAAGACAAAAATATGAGGACTAATTGAGTAAAGTTCCAGATTCAACTTTATAGTACAAGAATACGATGTTCGAGAATAGTTATAAATTCCCACCTAAACATACTACAGATTTATCAAAGGAATAACAATAATGTAAAAATTCAAAATAAATTCCTTCTTCAGCATCAAGAATAATAATGACTCATAATTTCAAATAAACATGAGTTTTTAAAATTAATATTCTTAAAAATCCTAAAAGAAATAAAGGCTCGAAGACTGAGACAAAACAAAATTATAAATAAGAGAACTAACTGAATGAAACAACATAAAGAGTAGGTAGGTAAACTACTAGAAATGAACACTTACTATTCCCTAATCCCTAATCCCTACGGAGTGGTCTGGTCACTATTTTTCTTATGTCTAATTAAACACCAACAGTTAATTACACCAACTACTGGGAGTGTCACTTTAGTAGTTGATGTAAAGAAAATTTAAAATTTCAACCAATCAGATTCACTTATTCATATTTTATTTAAACCTGATTGGTTTACAATTTTTTTATTTTCTTGGGACATTAATTCTCTCTGTCACTTGGTTCTACTAACAAGGTTTCTTACACTAACAGAAAGGTTACAAGGGCCTTGGAAATCTTTACTTAAGAGTCAGTCCTACTTCATCAGTACTGTCAGGCCCTCAAGTCACTTAGTTTTAGTGACTTGAGTCCTATCACACATTGTAAAATTCTGTCTCAAAATCGTGTTTTTTTTTGGCCCCTTACGATAAGACAAAAAAAAANTCCTATCACACATTGTAAAATTCTGTCTCAAAATCGTGTTTTTTTTTGGCCCCTTACGATAAGACAAAAAAAAAATAATATTCAATAATTCAATACAAGCTCTGTTAAAATAATTTGCTACTTTAACACCACTAAAACTNTCCTATCACACATTGTAAAATTCTGTCTCAAAATCGTGTTTTTTTTTGGCCCCTTACGATAAGACAAAAAAAAATAATATTCAATAATTCAATACAAGCTCTGTTAAAATAATTTGCTACTTTAACACCACTAAAACTCNAAAAAAAAATAATATTCAATAATTCAATACAAGCTCTGTTAAAATAATTTGCTACTTTAACACCACTAAAACTCTCACACACTACTCACTCGTCGCTCTGAGATCGTATTTCTTCCGAATTTTATATAATTTATAATTAATTCGAAAATAAAGCTTTGTTTTGGACAAATCCAACTTAATTAATTAATTTTGCTTATTAGATCTGTTTTACGCTAACTTTTATAGTGAAGGAAAGCAAAAGAAGTTAAGCAGTATAATGCAATCTTAATAATGATTATTATTAAATACGATATTCAGAGTGACAAAATAAAATAATTTTGATTTCGGTCACATATAAAGCACCCACTGATATTATGTTTAGTTGATTGAATTTTTTCTTGTAAATTATAATAAGTTCTTATAAGGAAATAGCAGCACCACTCTGCACCTTATTTTTCTGATTAGCAAAGAAATGCGCACGATTCTAAAGGTATAGCTCATTAATTTCAAACTTGAAAATTCTAAAACACTATTGCTTAAATTTGCTAAGGACAAAAACTTAAATGATCATCTCATCTCCAACCAATGGATTTTACGTGACGTTGTTAGCAAAAAAAAAAGTCTGAATTTACTGTGGTGGGTGACCCCTCTTCCTTGAAAATCTACTAGATGCCCAAGAAGTGTCATAGGTGTTGGCTCTTTGCCGCATTTCATCATGCTGCTGTTGGGGTTGAAGATTCTGTGGAGAATGCTGTCGATGCTGTAACAAATTTCTCTGAGGCTGATCTTGTGGAGACAATGGTGGAAAGCCAAGGCTCCTGTTTCGTAAAGTATGGAGCTCAAAATTGAGTGGCAATGATGCAGCTGAGGGGGCTGGCCCAAGGAGACTATATGTGTAGGGATGTGAAGGACCATGACCAGCGGCATACAAAATATTAGCAGATGGATCCATTTGATGTGACTGGGAATGATATTGAGCTGGTTGTGTCAAACTAGTTGAATCACGCCGATAGGAAAAACTATTAGGTGGTGGTGAGGGTGATCGAACACTGGACATTCCTAAACGAACTGGTCCATGAGGTCCAAATCCAGTATGGCCACGTGGGAAATCATTTCTAATTTGAACAGGTGGTGTCTGTTGATGCTGAAACCCTTGTCTTTCGTTTTCATTTCCGTAAAATGGAGACTGATCTCGAAATTTAACCGAGGAAGAAGGGGTAAGACCTTCTTGGAGTCGATATTGATTTGAATGTTGTGGAGAAAAATAAGATGA
Organism: Holacanthella duospinosa; assembly: GCA_002738285.1. Classification (NCBI taxonomy): domain Eukaryota; kingdom Metazoa; phylum Arthropoda; class Collembola; order Poduromorpha; family Neanuridae; genus Holacanthella; species Holacanthella duospinosa. Next base: position 250,983 of record NIPM01000045.1, on the reverse strand, counting down.
CGCTCCTTCATCATTACTTTCAGGAACTCTCACCGGTGCCTGTGTATATGTGGTGCCTGTACTGTGAGGTTGCTCGTTGATAGATTTGGACGGAGTGTCTACGTCCGCTGTAGTTGCTGAAGCTGGACCAGATGCTTCCGGAACTGACGATCCTCCGGTGCATTTCCGGTAATGAGTCTTCATGTTTGAAGATTGACTGAAGCATGCCATGCATTTGGTGCATTGATAAGGTTTGATCCCACTGTAAAATGAGTAAGTTTAGTAATTGGTTTATAAATAATCTATTACTGATAATCATAACAATATAAAAAACCTTATTATTTATTATAATTATCAGCTTAGCAGTCAGGTTATATCAAAATTTTTACTTACGCATGGTGATTGAGATGAGTCTTCAAATGGTGGCTGTTGGGGGCAAAGAAACAAAAATTTATTAAAATTCTGTTCAAAAATTAATTAATCAATTTAACATTCTGATGTCTCACTTTTTTGAAAACGATTTCCCGCATTGGTCGCAAGAGTAGGGTCTCGCACCCGAATGTAAGCGCTATCCAAAATTGAAACAAATAAGAATAGTTAGGGATTATAGGTTCATATATTGATTAAATTTAGTAGTTACATTCTTCACCGCGGCTTAGAAAGCGTTAGGTAAAGTCCTTATCCAAGCTATTTATTCTTCTGAATTTTTTTTTGATTAATTTTGTTTCTTACCTGATGCAGAAGCATATTGGATCGATCAGCAAACGCCTTCCCACAGACTTCACATGGATAGGGCTTTTCACCGGTGTGTGTCCTCAAGTGTTGCCTGAAATATTGTCAAATAACTTAGATAACTTTAATTTAATGTCAATGACGAATGACATTCACTGAAGTTTTACAAAATAAGTCTGCCTGTGCTTAACGTGATCTGCAAGCATATCACGTAATTTCCTTAAATGATATTCCAAGGTTTTAACTTATTGAATCACAAAAAAATTATAACTAAAAACTAAAATTATTTAAATAAAATTGACTCACAATTCAAAAAATCATATTACAAAAATCAGAGAGGATCATCGAAGACACATCTTTGCTATAAATTATGATAATTTATGACAAATTGTGAATGTAAGTAATTCTAATTCAGAATCAGCTAAGTTAGTTTAGTCTTTATGTGTGGATAGGTGCTACTTGGTTACCTTATCAAATTATAGATTCTTAAATATCAAAGTGCCAATTTGAAAGGCTATTTTCGTCTGCCCTTTATAAAATGTCTCTATCGATCCAATAATAATATCATAACAACTAAACAACTAAAAGTTTTGCGTATTACCTCAAGAGCATTTTTCTGCTGAAAGCCTTCACACAGAGGCTACACTTGTGAGGTTTGTGGCCCGTATGAATACGCACATGCATATTGTAAGCAACTCGTTGATTGAAACTCTTCTCACAGTACTCACATTGGTACTCCTTCATGTTTCGGTGAATTTTAAGATGGCTGCTGAGGTAGCCTTTGTCATTGAACTACAAATATGAATAGAAAAATACTGATGAATTCAGACTCACCACTACACCATGTGCAAATTGTGAAAGAAAACAATTACTTACCTGCTTTCCACAAACAGGACATGTGCAAGCAAACTGTGAAGTGCCCTCATGCCTTGAGCGATGGTAGCGAAAATTTCGTAGTTGACTAAAAGTTTTACCGCAGTCACCACACTGAAGAATTTTCCGGTCACAACCATTCATATGAGCCTGACTGACACCCATTTCATGCTGTATATCCGGAGGCGGTGAGATGACAGGGCGAGTGTTGAGACTTAGACTCTGGCGCGTCTCTTGAATAACGGACAACCGTTTACCCAGCGTCACCACAGACCTACACATTGGGAGTAAAGTTATTAAATAATTTTATATACAGTGAATTGATTTACTTGAAAATTAGAACTGTAGGTTCTCTCCAAGACCTTCAGAAACAAAATTTTTTTTTTGTTCTTGAAGGTCGTCGAATTCAAGCGAAAAAGAATATAGTCATAGTTTGGTAAATTGTCTTAATTACATTGAGGCGCATCTGTCACGTGTCTGGTAGGCCGCTGGCGTGGGACCAAGCGTATTCAGACCCAGAAGATGGTTTCGAAGCACAGATCCTTCCGATGGACTTCGTAAATTTGTTGCCACAAGTGACCTTGAGTTCATCGTAGGACTGAGAGTCGGTTGTGGTGTAAGGGAAGTGGTACTTGCACTGGAACAGTTGATATTCAGTTGTCGCACGCGCTCAACAGTGTCCGCTTCATCACATAGACAAAGATTCAACGGTTCCTCTTCACACACTTCAATTGACTCTTCCGTTTCATCTTCTTCAACAATATCCTCTACTTTATCCTTTGCAGCTCCTCCCAAATCTGATTCTTCAGGTGATGCAACAGCAACTTCCGGTGACTGCTCTTCGCTCCCCGGAAGAGCTATATGCATCTCAACGCTGTCTCCAGATTGCTGACGCTCGCGTACCATCTTACGTTTTTTTCCTGTGGAACCAATAAGAATTGAATACTAACGTTTTCGTTTTTAAGCTTTTCGTTCTTAATGACTAAATATTGGAATGTAAATTTCTCACCAAAGGGTCCCAAGAACATAAAATTTTGAGAGTCAGTTTTCTCATCAATTGAACCTTTCCTACTGTTATCTCTGCTTCCATCACTGCTTCCTAGTTTCTCTTCATCTTCGTCTCGACCTTTCTCACCGGGGTGCTGATGATCTTGTTCTTCGTGAGGTTTCTCATCTGACATGCTGCTGAGAGGTCGAATACGAAGTCCTTCAAGATGAATATGATCCCTAGGGTCACCCTGAAACAAAACGAGCAAATTTCAGTCTTGTTACCGAGTCTATTGTGATTGTGATTTGCGAATAAAAGGTTTCCCATTTTGCTTTAATTTAGTTAATGCCTAAAAACATATTGTTATTATACTTCAAAATTATTGAGAAGAATCCCTTTTGAAACTCCAATAATTGCATAAAAACTTCATTTAAGCAGACTGACTTCATAAAATTTGAATAATTTCAAAAACTTTGAATAAACGAATCAGTTCATAGTTTCTAAAGAACAATGGAGATATGAAGGCGTCATCGTGTCTAAATTGAACTCATTGAGTCATAAGTATTATTTCCTAAATATAACTGACCTTTCCATACTATTGTTCGATCAAAGAGATGTCTATTCTGGTAAATCAAACCGGTCAATTATATTTTACTTTACAGTTACTGACGTAAGTTAATATATCCCGAACTTCATCTACAAAAACAAATGTTAGAAAGCAACTTTTCAATTTACCTGAGTTTGAGATGATGCACTCCATCCACCTAATCGCTTATTCATTGGGTATGGATGACCTTTTGAGCACGAGGTCGAGTAAGTGTAACTCCTTTGGCGGTAATACCCTGCTGTATTTGGCGTTCCAGAGTTTCCACCTCCACTGACCAAGCCGCCGCTGGTACAATTTCCACTCGCTACCAAGTGACTGTTCAACGATGAAAGCGACTGCGCATTGGAAACTGCCGCTGAGAAAGAATGGCGTCGTGGTGGAGATCCTGACGGTGGTGGAGCCAAGGATAGCGATAGAAGTGATGATGATGAGCAACTCAAAGATGAAGCTGGAGACACTTGACCACGAAAATTTCTAAATTGATCCCCAGATTGATTTGACTGTAGGTAATTCTCAAGTTCTAATTTGAGATTAAAAATATCATGAACTGTTGTTCCGGATGATGGATTGTTCTTCGGTGTAGGTGAGGACGGTAGCATCCTAGCATTAAGCTCTTCAATGAAATGAGTATGACTCGTTGGACTATTTTGAAATCCATTTTGTGTCCATGAAGGCTCGGTCTTAAAAAAATCAACAGGGGAATTACGTTGAGGGTAGAACGGTTCGTTCTTCACTGGATTATCATTCCCTTCATCGAAACAACTTCCTTCATTTCGAGAATCAAATATTTCTGGATGTTGGCAGATGAGTTTGTACGTGTCACTGCCTCGTCGTGCCGTTGAGCGTCCAAAGGGATCCTGTTGCTCCTGGGAAATGAGTGAAGGATGTACCAAAGACTCACGAGTATCCTAAAAACATTCAATTATTCGCTACTTTATATTCGAACGGTGAATCTATCGATACTAGTTGAGTAAACTGGACAGTTGTCAATTAAATAGAATGGGAGAATTCCTAAGGCTAACGTGATCAACTAAACTTTTGTACAAGACTCATCTTTGCAAATTTGCAGATTTGGTTATTCAGAAAAGGTCAACGAAACTATAATCTGTAAAAATTTGGGATCCACGACCTATCTCAACAAAATAATGATCATAACATCCCTAGAGACTGAGCTAAAGTAGGATTTTTGCTCAACCTCCTTGATACAAAAATGCATTGGGGGACTTGCCAATTGCCATTAATTGAGTCCTCTTTTGCAATATGAATACAAATTAGAACCAGTCAACATTTTTATTTCCAATTCTCCATCCTCTTGACTCCTGATCCCTCCTTCTGACCTACCTCACCATCTAACTTGCCTCATTTAAAAGTCCCTTATTCTTAAGTGTAAAAATGCAAGGTGATGCGCATTTTGGTTCCAGAGTTGTTCCTGAGATTCTTAACCTACCCTAATAACCACCAACGTTTGCAAATATTCGCTACATAGTTTTCCCTATATATTCATACTCAAATCTACTTCCGAAACTTGGCGAATAAAATCCCCCAATCCTACTGGACCAATGAGAAAGGTCTTAGAGATCTTTCTCAAGGATCGCAGATCACTTACTTTACTTCTGCGTTGTGCATTTTCTGTCTACTAGCTATAGCTAACCTTCCTCAACTTTGTTACAAAAAAAAATGTGCATGAGTTGGAGTAGTGGCTGTGTAGTGTGCAAAATAGCTCTACACAGGAAATTGAATCTTCGTTGGAAAAAAGAAGTGAGACAATAACATTTTTCGCAAGAACTTTATATTGTAGGAAGGCACGTACATGTTGCAAAAAAAAATGCATAATGGATGAATTCTCCAGAATTTTTTCCAATAGTCTATTACTCTTAATAATGTTTCCTGGTTCAGACGAATTTACATATAAAAAGTACAAAACACATGGTAGAGACTCAAGAATTGAAGTGACTTACGTAAGGATAGCAGTTCTTAGATTCCATGACTAATCCAACTGAGGATGACGCAGGTGATTGTGAGTAATGAAACGGAATGCCAGGATGCTGGAGCAGGCAACTCATTACTTTAGCCTTGATAATTGTCAACTGGACGGGTAAAAGTGAACATTGACAATGTTGACGTGAGGAACCGTCAGAAAAAATTTGACAAGTCCGTGGCTTGATTCGGTGGTTCTGACACTTTGAGCTGGTAGTATATTGTTGAAAGTCACTTTTTAACTGTCTAATTAATTATTACCTACCACCACACCACAGCGGCGTATCTAAATAACAAAAAAAAATACTGTTGATTAGTAACACTCTCAACTAATTACTATACCATCAGGTGGAAATGAGCCACCAATGTAATTACAAGCAAAGACTACTACACTAGCAGTGCTGCTAAGGATTGCCTTACATGATTTGGTAGACGGCGACACTGCGACGGAGTATAGATGATGATGAATAGAGACAATAGCACAGCACTTGTAGAGAATTCACAAATTTGCAAAACTTGAATACACCGAGTACTCTAACTCTTGCCTAGGCTGGAACGTGACTGGGTATGGTTCTGCTGTAGAGCTTGTTGATGGCACTCCAGCACCACTAGGCTTATGACGTTGTGTCCCTGGTGAGTTGAGCAAGGTTCAGGTTTGCCATTATAACAACCACCACCACCAATCCTTATTAGTTTTCACCAACCATCCAACTTACTATCCTTCTCGTTCTGCAAAAAAAAAATCATTAGGCTATTTTTGCAAGTTAGACGAGGACGACGAAGACGGTACGGAGCACACGCATTCGCTTAACACTACATTGTTCGTTCTTCATAACCTTATGTTGCTGTGGTGCATAACCTCACCTCTTTGACTCTATCATCCATCATGAATTACCACCACAAGAACAGCTTCAATATTTCTTTTTATACATTAGGATAGGAATTTTGCGATTGTCAATAAATCAATAGTAAATTATTATTACATCGTACATCCCGAACAAACTCAAATTTGTCATTTTTTGTTATGCGCAAATTTCCAGGAGGAAGCGATGACGACTATGAGGATATGTCATGTCATGATAAATTCGATTTTTCACTTATCTTACTTACTCAATTCAACTCTAGTCAAAGTGGTAAACAACTTCATACACAGTGTTATTTGGGTACATCACAGTAACCTTGAAATGGTACTATAATTTTCGCAATTTGTTTTTTTTTATAACCCTGACGGGACGGCGGCGGTGGAAGGTTGAATATAATAAGAATTAAATTTACTAACCTTAATTTGTTGAAAACATAGACAAACCTTAATGGCGGTGGATTAGGATTCGTCCAAAATTGGCGGAAATTTTCAAAATGAATAAATCAAATAAATGTCTAATCAGGAAGAACGTGTGAACATCTCTGACTCAGCCTGTCACTTTTTTGGGAATTCTAACTTAATTATTTAGACAGGACGATAGGAGATAGGATTAATCAGCAGGTAAATTCCTATTTGAAATTAAATCAGACGAGAAATAATAATACTGTTTCCTACTCTTTGAATGCTTGGCATTAACTGTGCTCACTGCTTCTCCTGTAAGCATTGTTCTATGCAAGACGAACAATGGAGATGTTACAAGTTTCATTTCTGAGAGTGCAAATAAATAAAAAATTCAAACTCATTTTGCGTAACCATGAAGTTGAATCTCTATACTCTCGTTTCTCATCGTCAGAAATTTTGCGATGATAAGAACCACGGTTATCAGTATAATAAAGGTGTATGGTGTATGCTAAAAAAAAACTTGTTTACTTAACTTTTTGGCCTCGTCGTCGTCTTTACATCAGAGTAAGGTTTGAGCTTTTGCACAGTAAAAAAAAAATTAAAATAAGCTATTCATTGGTGTTGAAGTATGCAAAAAAAAAAAAAACCCCTACGCCTCGCCGCCGCCACCTCATCATGGAAGTTTTGGCAATGATGCAAAATCTAATGTAACTTGGTACATATGGAAAACAACCTCGACAGAATTTGTTAGACAATAATAATTATTCTTCCTTATCACTAGCCAAAAGCGTTTATCATTGTAGGTATCAAACTTAATAAGCACTCCCCTGCTGGAAATAAATGTATCAGGATTCAGGATATAAAAAGTAGAAAAAATAGTCAATAATAATAGTAATTAATAAATAATAATGATGGAATTACAATTAGAATGGCACATGTCTCATCAAGTGAGTGACGTGGCGTGTACTTAATAAGATTCGCAAAAATAGGACTGAACTAACTGAATGAGTTCATTCTAACTTTAAATTCCTTATAAAATACAAAGTCTTTCAATGGCGAAAGGAAAAATTCAAAAATTCAAATTTACCGCCAACTAAATCCAATTAAAATTTGAATAATCAAATTAATTATTCAATTATTAAAACTTTTCTACAATGGAGAATCAAGATTGTTAGAAATTACACAAATTAATTCGTTCTAAGTTGTTGGAAATAATCAATTAAAACAAGTGGGTTTTCAGAAAAACTGAGAACAAGAACAATAATTAAACTTACACTTTGCTTTTGTTTTTCTGAGAACTTTCTCCTTCGTTTTTAATCAGAAACTTCAAAAATAGAGAAAATCCTCTAAAAGACCTTCAGAATTTTTATATTATGTAAAGTCAATTTACTAGTGCAGTGTTCACATGATCCTATTTCCCTTCTAACAACTCAATGTGATGAGGATGAGAAAGAAGATTTTTGCCATCAAGAGAAAGCATAATCGTCAGGTTAAGGTTAGAAAATCGACCCTGCTTTCTTTGAAAAAGAAAAAAAAACCATGGCCTTTTCCATTACATCATGATCTGCCTCAACAACAAAATTAATGAATGTTTTCACTTTAGACCTCGTAACTTGTTTACTCAATTTCCGAGAAGAAAAGATGAAAACTTGTCTTTCATCTCTTAAAAGAGAAAATTTTGTTTCATTAAAACATTCTGAGAATTGGAGAAAGTAAAGAGGTGGGGAGGAGTCACCTTGAAACTTTCCATTATTTACCTAAACCTTAAGGATAGGAAATTACAATCTACATACTATTATCAGAGACAAATAATTTATAACAAGGGAAATGTTTTCCGTATTCAACATTATCTCGTCATTACCCTTGGATTGAGTAAAAATTGAGAATTTTATGCAAAATTAATGTTTTTTTTTCATGCTTTCTTAGAAACNATTACCCTTGGATTGAGTAAAAATTGAGAATTTTATGCAAAATTAATGTTTTTTTTTCATGCTTTCTTAGAAACCTTTTTAGTTATAGGAAATGTTTAAATTCTGCGAAGTCTTTTCCCTGTGGGTTTTACTAAATTCGAATATTGCGATTCATCAAACTGATTAAAAAAAAAGAAATACCTAGAATTCAACAATGTAGTAAACAATATTGTAATCATAAAAAAAATTGCGACTTGAATAACAATAGAAGCGGAAATTTTGTTTACAATTATCAGCAAAACATTTCAGAAATAAATTTTTTATATCAAATCTTTCAGAATTTAGATACAATGAACCATGAGTTAAAAAAAAAATAAAAATAAAAAAATTCTACCAAGTGCCAAATGTCACCAAGTGACATAATGGACCACAATACAAAATAATATTCTGTCATTTTAAGTAGAAATTGTGTAGGCGGAGTAATGTTGTAAAACAACTTAAAGGTTCCACCAATAGCAGATACGAGAGTAGACACAACGCAATAGTTGTTGAGAAAGGTCGAGATATTTTGCGTTGTAAGTTTATAACCTTCCAGTTCAAATATTAGCAAAAACAATTTTTTTGTGGTTAGTGTAATTAAAGACAAGAAATTATTCATGCTAAACAGCAAATAAGGAGGATTATTTCACTAGTAATGATAAGAATTTATCCAGGGCGCTTTGACCTGAAATTGAATTTCAAGGTTATTTTGACCAAAAATTTCACTTTTGTTCTAACACCGCTNCCAGGGCGCTTTGACCTGAAATTGAATTTCAAGGTTATTTTGACCAAAAATTTCACTTTTGTTCTAACACCGCTAGCGCTCCTGTGAGGTTATATAAACTATATGACTCAAAGGCTTTTGACCTAACTACTTAACATTCTAAAGGAAAAGTTCTTAACATGGATTATAAATTCAAGTTTCAGTCATCTGGATTAATTGGTTTGACCCAGATGATTGGTCACACCATTAAGTTTATTCAATTNCCAGGGCGCTTTGACCTGAAATTGAATTTCAAGGTTATTTTGACCAAAAATTTCACTTTTGTTCTAACACCGCTTGCGCTCCTGCGAGGTTATATAAACTATATGACTCAAAGGCTTTTGACCTAACTGCTTAACATTCTAAAGGAAAAGTTCTTAACATGGATTATAATTCAAGTTTCAGTCATCTGGATTAATTGGTTTGACCCAGATGATTGGTCACACCATTAAGTTTATTCAATTNAAATTCAAGTTTCAGTCATCTGGATTAATTGGTTTGACCCAGATGATTGGTCACACCATTAAGTTTATTCAATTTCTCGTTGTCATCTACTCAATCCCTGTTGCTAAGTGCTTCTTATAACTAACCCTCTAAAAATGCTGTACATTCCATAGTGAGTGATAGAGTGAAGATTTTCTTCCAATTAAATCATTATGTGTCCCTTTGTCTACAATTCGTCCGCCTTCAAGGACCAATATCTCATCAGCATCCATCACAGTTGAGAGTCTGTGGGCAATCCATATAGAAGTCCTATCTTTTGAAGCTTTCTTCAGTGCTTCCAAAATATTCTTAAAAAAAAATATATGTGAATTTCATCAAAATTATTTAGTCAATTTTCATTTTAACTTGAATAAGAATCTCACAGCTTCTGTAATAGAATCGAGTGATGATGTCGCTTCATCAAAAACTAAAATTGGTGTTTGTTTCAATACCGCTCGAGCAATGGCCACTCGTTGTTTTTCACCACCAGATAATTTAAGACCTCTCTCACCGACTTGTGTGTCATAACCTTTAGGCCAATGTTGTATTGCTTGATGCAAGTCAGATAATTCTGCTGCTTCGTGAACTTGATCAATTGTAGCTTCCAAATTTCCATATTGAAGGTTATAAAAGATGTTATCATGGAAAAGAACCGAATCCTATTGTGGATAAAAATAGACATTTATATTGGTTTATTCAAAATCAATAGTATGAAGATAGAAGAATGAAAATGTCAAAACCTGTGGCACTACAGCTATTGTTTTACGTAACGAGTCCAAATCAACTTGAGAAATATTTTTTTCTCCAACGAGTACCGAACCTTGTTGTGGTTCAAAAAATCGATAGAGCAATCTAATGATTGTTGATTTCCTGAGAAAAAAAATTAAATTAACTTGTCAGAGTAGATTAAAGTTGGTTTTTGTTAGTGGTAGTAAGGCATTCATATCTTCCCCAAACTCTGTACCACAAAAAACAGAAAATGAATTGCCTTGAACTGAGATGACAGACATTAGAAAATACAACTCTCAAAATGTGTCAATAAAATTTGTTGAATAATAAATTAATTATTCATCATTGAATTTATATTATAATACATACCCAGAACCCGAACCTCCGACAATGGCAACTTTCTTTCCGGGTTCAATCCTAAACGTCAAATTGTTCAATATAGGTGCATTTGCATTGTATCCAAAAACCACGTTACGGAATTCAATTGCAGCGTTTTCTGCCCTATGAAGATTTAGCAAAGGTGCATTGACGTTTGACTTGAAAAAAAAAANGAATTCAATTGCAGCGTTTTCTGCCCTATGAAGATTTAGCAAAGGTGCATTGACGTTTGACTTGAAAAAAAAAAAGATAAAATGTCTAATATGCTCAAACATTGGATTAGTAGTTATAAATTACTTGAATTTTAGTTGCAACAGATAAAAGTGCGAACATTGTGGACATATCGATCATCGCTTGACNGAATTCAATTGCAGCGTTTTCTGCCCTATGAAGATTTAGCAAAGGTGCATTGACGTTTGACTTGAAAAAAAAAAGATAAAATGTCTAATATGCTCAAACATTGGATTAGTATTTATAAATTACTTGAATTTTAGTTGCAACAGATAAAAGTGCGAACATTGTGGACATATCGATCATCGCTTGACGAATTTCCCGATAGACGGATCCCAAAAAATTTAAAGGCACCGATAACTGGAAGAGAAGACCGTTTACCATCACCAAATCACCCACGGTCATATTACCTACGAAATTTTGAAAGTACAGTAATCCAAACATGTAATTTTGTAAATTAAAAAAAAATGTATTATTTTTTTTTAACCTTTTGCAATTTCCTGTGCAGCCATGATCATTATCCCACTCAGAGCAACACTAAAAATAATATTTTGCCCAAAGTTAAGAGTAGCGAGTGATGTACTTGTTTTCAGTGATGCTTTTTCAAATTTTTCTAAAATTTGGTCATATCGATCCGCTTCATATTTCTCATTGTTGAAATATTTGACAGTTTCGTAGTTCAATAAAGAGTCGACGGCACGGTTTCCTGACTCATTTTCCGCCTTGTTCATTGCAATTCGAAATTTTGTTCGCCATTGCGTGACACTGAGGGTATAAACTGCATAAGTTGAGACACATCCAAGAGCCACAAGAGCAAAATTTGGTCCAAAAGAGTAGCCCTTAAAAATAAAGAACTTGTTTAGTTACAAAGTGCCAATGAACAAAAAAATTTATTATATTTTTCTTACCAAAACAGCTGAAACAAGTCCTAGTTCAAACATAGTCGGGACGATATTGAAAACCATTGCTGTAAGAATAAAGTTAATCCCACGTGAACCGCGGTCTATCGTCTGCAGAAATTTGAAACAAATTCTTAAATAATATAAATTTAAGTCGCAGAAAGAAACTAACTTTCGATAAAGCTCCCGTTTGACGACTAAGATGAAACGACAGGTCTAAATTATGAAGATGGAGAAAAACTTTTTTCGAGATTTTCCTGATACTCCGCTGTGCAACCCTTGCAAAAACTGCATTTCGTAACTCGTTGAATCCAGCAGACCCAAGTCTTGCCAAACCGTCTAAAAAATTAAAATTCCTATGAAAAACATATTTTCAAATATACACAAATTGTGAAATTTACAGCCAACGAGAATTGCAAGTGAGAAAGTTGTAACAGTCGATACAGCATCGGTCAAATCTGAAGAAGTAGTGGCTGGTGCTAAGTTATCCACAATAAGTTTGAACATCACCGGTACACACACGTTGAGAACTTTGGCACCTACGAGTAGACCAAGTGCTACTATCACCCGCTGTCGAATTTCCTTATTGTCCTAAAATCAGACCTTATATTAGTTGACAATTTAAGTTCCTTGAAATATCTATAGTCAAATTCGAATTTGAAAAGTTTCATACTTTAGGCCAAATGTACGAAAACATAGCTTTGAGCATTTGAGTAGATGACACATCTTGGGTTCCTTTGGGAAGTTTTAGACCTTCACGTGCGAGGCTGGAAAGACCAGGATGAAAACAGGATCTTTGAGGTTGGACTAATTTTACCTAAAACAAAATTATAAAAAACAATGAACTGTAAAACAACTATTGACTTTGAGTCACTAATAACTTTTCCATGAAACTAATTCCATCCTTCAAAAATGTTATGGCAGTGGTAACTGCATCAGAAGAATTCTCAATGAGTTCTAGATTTTTCATCGAAGTTTTATAAGTTTCTAGTTCATTTTTCACAATCTGCGAAGCAATTTTCAGGAAACCTATATCTTCAGAATGAATTTGAAAGTCAAAATTTCTGTGTAACTCAGGATTCCAAAGAAAAATTTGAATTAAAAGACTCAAATTCGGTGACAATTCTTCTTCCAATAGGTTTAGTTCTGAGGTAAGTTTGTATTGGTCAATTAGTTTCATTTTTCGCTTGTCGCCGATGACATCTCTGAGCCAAGATGATTGATGTTGGTTCAAAAGAATTTCAAATTCCAACGGTATATATGAAAATGAATTGATTTGAGGTGATATGAAGCCATAATCAAGCCAGAGCTTGTGATTTGAATGATTTCCATAGCTTATTAAAATTTGTTGAAATTGAAAGATATCTTTTGTCGAAGATATGACATAAGATTTGGTATTGGCATCAATATATGTCGTTGTATTTGGGTCTGAAGAGTGATTGAAAAGATCGAGAAAAGGTGCTAAGGCCATTTCCCTTCCCCCGGTGAGTGGTTCATAAAAGACTGTGCGAGTATTAACAGCTAACCTGACATGTTTAAACTCATCCAACGTTAACAAATCAATGCCTCCGTGCAGTCGTAATTTTTTATAAGACTTGTGAAGAGATTGGTTCTCAAATTGAAGAAATTTGGCATAAATGTTAGGTAGACAGTTAATTTCTTGTTGGCTTAGTTGAAGAGGATGTTCTGAAAAACTTATGGGCAATGTTCGAACGTATTCAAAGAACCTTGACTCATTTCCTTTCCTGATTTCTCTTACTAAAAACAGAGAAAATAGATCATTTAGTGAAAGTGATCGGAGAAAATCTGGATTAACATGATTCCCTAATCTTCTTAATACGTCGGCCGGAGTAATGAGCAACTTCTCAGGGATTTGTAGCAACAATGTACCAACTTCCACTTTCGTTTTGGCTATAATTCCTCTATATTTCAATTGAGAACCAGGAATAGGAAATACGGCAGCGATAACAGCTGAGGAAAGTATGAAATCCGGTGATTCCTTGTGTAACTTTTGTATAATGTTGATGATAATTGATGAAGAACCCAAACTGACAGCTGTTTGTAAATTGTTCGCTTTCTTCTTGCAACGATGTCGTCTTGTTCTACCCATCCTTTGGAAATGTAGCTGGTTAATGGAATCTTCTAAACAATGAACTTATTGGTGCATGAGTTTCCAATCAAATCATCAACTATTGTGTATAAATCATGGTCATGGTGAACCTGGTTTTTTTAAATCTTCTTTGTCCCTACTTTTAATCGAGGTATCAATTACCAATGAATTACTCGAAAAATAACTTTTTGATTAGCAGTAAAATGTAAATAATCACTTCACTCGCACTAACCTGATTTTTAAATCCAGTAAGATGCTTTGCCAATAACCTTATTGATTTTCGATTTGGTGACAGATGCAAAGGCCTTTTTGGGATGAAATGGGACAAGGAAATCGATTGTCCAGAATGAAAACAATTTCGTCCAAGACGACGTGACACGAAGGATATAACTCTTATACTCATGTTTTTACTAATTCACATTTTTTTTAACCTTTTTTCGTTTTTTGAAAAAAAAAAACTAAAAAACAGCTGAGATTAAAAAAATAGTCACAACAATCCAAAAAATTACTGTTCCCGCAAAAATTTAAATTGAACCACGTGGTTCAAGAACTTATACTAATTTTGGAAAAGCAAATTTTGAAACCAAAATTTCAAAATTCAACAAAATTCTCGACATTTACTGAAATTTCAACTTTCACAACGCAATCTTGAAAAAAATCTTGCTAAGAAAAAATCTTGACCCAACGTAAGNATCAAATTTTGAAACCAAAATTTCAAAATTCAACAAAATTCTCGACATTACTGAAATTTCAACTTTCACAACGCAATCTTGAAAAAAATCTTGCTAAGAAAAAATCTTGACCCAACGTAAGTAAAGTACTAGTAAGTTCAGTTTATTATTACAGTTCGTAATTTAACAATTAAAATAATAATAAATTGATTTTCATAAATATTGAGTAAAGAGTCTTTCAATAAGGATGCGTCAAGAAAAATTAAAAAATTCAAATTAAAAAATTTGATTTTCAAAAATCAAAATTAGAATTTGGTTCCCTAAATTTGAATTTCCTTGCACCATTCTTATAGAAAGACGCTGTAAACTCCATTTTTTCTAAACTAATGAATGTTCTAGTAGTAGTAATCAGGAGTAAAGACGTCAACGTTCACCATACAGTAGCGTCCTCCTGCATCCGCCGCTGACAAGCGACATACCCGATTATTGCAGCAGTCTTTCCCAGTTGGGCTTTCAGGGCCACAGAGTTTATTTTTCCCAGCACACTGAAAACAAAAACACAATCACTGAACATTGTTCCAATTCTAAGTTACACTAACTCATTAACTAATTAGCTCACCGATCCAAAAAATTCTCCCCAACCAAACCAATCCCACATTCTCCCTTCCCTTTCATGTGGAAGGGCCTGAGTTGTGGAGACCAGCAGGACCAAGGTCCCAAGGAAGAAAAACGTCAGGATATATTTCATTCTGTATTGGCTGGGAAATTTACTCAATCAAAATTATTCAAAAATTAAATTTTGATTATTTTGCAGAAACTTACGAAAACTTGATGGGATGCATTTTGGAAGAAAGAGAGAGAGTGTGTGTGTGTGTATGTGTGAGGGATAAAGAAGACAAAATGGCTGACACTAACGACGAAATGGAAAATATATTTTATAATACTTGGATCTGTGCTCTTGAACTTCAAAATCGGAACTGACGAAAGTACTTTGAACTTGGTCAAAGGGATCCTCTGCTTTTATGAAGACAAAAGACTTATCATTCGTACTCCTTTTGAATACAAAAACGGTCAAGGTTGTTAGGGATTGACACATCTTCTTTCCAACTGCCTAGCAACAGTGAGCCCCTGTATTTTTTGAGATTTTCAATTCCTTTTGCTTAATGATTTATTAGTAAGAAGATGCGTTCAGCTGATACATATGGTCAAGGACATCTTTGGGATTCCCTAGTACTCATTAAGTCCTGTAAGTGATAAAACCTATATTGGTATAACGGTATCTCAGAAAACAATACGCTACTCAAATGTTCAGAATTTTAAGTTAATTGAATGAGCTCTCCAGCTTCATTTATTAAGTAAAATATGTAAAGTGTCAGAGATACGTATTCATCGAATTCGGATAAAACCAGTAGTTTTTTTAGATTTCTCAACTTTTGAGTAACTACTAGCAGATTATAATTGCAGAAGACAATTATGACTCCTTACCTACGTAACCAAAGTCGAATAATAATTTTTACCAAAGGATGGTTACAACTATTATTTCAATAAATCATCCCTGAGGTGCCTTCAAATTTTAGGAAAAGGAGGGGTCAAATTTTTTACAGCTACCAATGACGGTTGTCAGACAAAAAGTATCATAAAACTTAAAATAAACCAATCACTGTCAAAGGAGAATGAATGTTGCTCTTCATTATTATGAGGTTGGATAAAAAACCTCAATGTACATTTATTAAACCACCAGGACTAATCAGTTACTACTACGCTGATTATATGTTTACACATGATTTTTTGTCATTAACATTATTTTACCCACGAAGTCTCAAGTCTTACTTTTTTTATCCAACATCTTCATCTGAGCGCCAGATATATAAATTTCGACTTCCGGTCCTTAAAATTTGTTTATGAATAATGTTCTATAACGGATTTATTTTGTCTGAAAATGCGCGTAGAGGAGACAACCTATCAGAATTCATTGACAATACTAGATAGCAACCCATCTAGTCCAATGCCCACACCGCCATTGTCACTAGGGTCACCAATTGTATATCGTATGACTGAAAATGAATTTGGAAGTACATTTAAGCTCTTACCACAGGCATGTCAACTTAGAGAACTACAGACAATTATTCGGGACAAGTATTTCATAAATTAAAATTTATACTGTATTATTATATTATAATTATAGTAATCAAAAATATTAACTTTGTTTACAGAACCACTAGTCGAGGAGACTTCAAATTCTTTGCTGATAGACTAGTAAAGTTCTTTAAATTGATTTCAATTTACCAATTTCCAATCAATTAAGTTTAGAAATGAATCTTTGTATGATTAGATTCGTCTTGTAATTGAGGAAAGCTTGAACCAATTA
Source organism: Holacanthella duospinosa (assembly GCA_002738285.1). Classification (NCBI taxonomy): domain Eukaryota; kingdom Metazoa; phylum Arthropoda; class Collembola; order Poduromorpha; family Neanuridae; genus Holacanthella; species Holacanthella duospinosa. The sequence continues at coordinate 233,982 of NIPM01000045.1, read as the reverse complement.
CCTTTTCGACCTTGCAAAGTGACTACTCCCACAGGAGGGGTCTACGATGGATTGAAATTCGAAAAGGGTAACTGTGGGGTCAGTATCGTCAGAAGCGGTGAAGCTATGGAACAAGGTAAAACAAGAGCAATTCAAAATCAATTTGATTTCACAAATTAAAAAAACAATTTTTTTTTGGTTTGTCAAAAATAAAAAAGGACTCCGAGACTGCTGCCGTTCAATTCGGATTGGAAAAATTTTGGTTGAAAGTAACATCGAAACACATGAAGCACGAGTAGTTTATGCCAGATTTCCTGAAGATATTAGCAAGCGAAAGGTGATACTAATGTATCCAATCATGTCCTCTGGAAACACTGTGAACAAGGTAAATTAATCAAAAATTGAAAATTTTTTAATAAAAGTGAAAGTTTGCAGAAAATTTTGAATAATTTAAACATTGACTCATAATTTTGAAATTAAGGCCGTCAAGGTACTCAGTGATCATCGAGTTCTTGAAGAAAACATTATTCTTGCAAATTTATTTTGCACGCCTCATGCAGTACATTCGATTCTTTCCAAATTTCCAAATGTAAGACAAAAAACAGAAATATTACTGATTATTTTAATAAGTTTAAACTAAAATTTTCATAATTATAAATCAATTTCAGATAAAAATTTTGACATCTGAGGTTCATCCAGTGGCTCCAAATCACTTTGGACAGAAGTATTTCGGTACTGATTGATCTAATTAAAGAATTTTTTTTTCCACCAACTGTTGTGTTAAAATCGAAATGGTAAAATTTTTGCCAGGCATTAAAAATTTCATGGTAAAAATTTGTTNACTTCGGTACTGATTGATCTAATTAAAGAATTTTTTTTTCACCAACTGTTGTGTTAAAATCGAAATGGTAAAATTTTTGCCAGGCATTAAAAATTTCATGGTAAAAATTTGTTACGTATGGTGAAGACAAAGGGTTAGAAATTAAACACTAATGAAGTCAAAAAAGTATTAATTTCTCCCATTCAAAAACACACTAAAATGTTTATAACCATCGAGATTTTGAAGGCTAAAGTGTCGATGATTCTGGTTACGTCAATCACGACCTCACGAGTGAAAAAATATTGCTCAAGTTTTATAATTTATTAATGCATTACTCCACCCGATTTCATAAACCATATTGATTACTTGATACAACATTATGTAACTTGAAGTTATCAATTTTTCATCGAATCAATTCATCGACATGTCCCTTTTATATTGATGTTTACTAATTAAATTAATATAAGCTTACAATTTCTCAGCACAATCCAAATTCATGGAATNAACTTGCATAAACCATATTGATTACTTGATACAACATTATGTAACTTGAAGTTATCAATTTTTCATCGAATCAATTCATCGACATGTCCCTTTTATATTGATGTTTACTAATTAAATTAATATAAGCTTACAATTTCCCAGCACAATCCAAATTCATGGAATCATAAGTTGTTATAATTAATAAACCTAACAATTTATTGGCAGTTAGTCTGAATCAGAAAGAAAGAGTGATAATTTTTTTAAGCTTTTGAAGCAATTTTGATATTTTTTCTTAATTTAATTGCATTGATTTGATGATTTATAACCTCTGATGACAAAAAAAACTCAGGATTTAAAAGCAAATTAAAGCCACATTTCTACCGGAAATGATTAGTTTAAATCTGGACATTTGGACCAGTTTAAGGCATTCGTAATTTTCAGATTTTTTTCCAATTGAATTGTTGAGTTGGATCAAGGAGTAAGTAGTGGGTATTTTCTATAATTATATTGTCAACATTGACGAAAGCAACATAACACTTTAACTTACATGGACAAATTATGGTCTGAGCACTCATAAAACAAATTAACGCTAATCTTATCAATATTTCGATGACTAATNCATCGAATCAATTCATCGACATGTCCCTTTTATATTGATGTTTACTAATTAAATTAATATAAGCTTACAATTTCTCAGCACAATCCAAATTCATGGAATCATAAGTTGTTATAATTAATAAACCTAACAATTTATTGACAGTTAGTCTGAATCAGAAAGAAAGAGTGATAATTTTTTTAAGCTTTTGAAGCAATTTTGATATTTTTTCTTAATTTAATTGCATTGATTTGATGATTTATAACCTCTGATGACAAAAAAAACTCAGGATTTAAAAGCAAATTAAAGCCACATTTCTACCGGAAATGATTAGTTTAAATCTGGACATTTGGACCAGTTTAAGGCATTCGTAATTTTCAGATTTTTTTCCAATTGAATTGTTGAGTTGGATCAAGGAGTAAGTAGTGGGTATTTTCTATAATTATATTGTCAACATTGACGAAAGCAACATAACACTTTAACTTACATGACCAATTGATAACATGGACAAATTATGGTCTGAGCACTCATAAAACAAATTAACGCTAATCTTATCAATATTTCGATGACTAATAAATGATAATTTTGGTTAACTGAGCAAAACAACTGAATTGACGCAAGATTTGTAATTTTGTTGTAACTGAGGCTTACCATTATGTCCATAGATTTGGAATTAAAATCAATGACAAAACCTCTTATTAATAATTAAACTAAATTTAAGGGAAAAGTTTAACAATAAAAATATCCAAAAAAAACAGACTCGAATTACAACAATGGTTATTTATGAACTCATACACAGTCTATCAAGTTGCTCTTGATAATTGTTATACTCACTTTGCAAATTGTATCAACACTAGATTATTTGGTTAGGGAGGAGGGAATTAATAGAGTAAAACCATTTAAAATTGGAAGAGAAATTACGTTCGATAGAATTGGTTTATTTTTTATTCCTTCTTGGATTCTGATTCATCATTTTCAGGTGATACTTCGTCACCTAGACCCAAGTCGTCATCATGTGGAGCAGGATCGGATTCTGTAAGACTTGAAGCTGAAGGTCCTGTAGCAGTCGTATTGGAAACATTTGTTTCCACAGTCTCTACTGATGATGTTGTTTCAGCTTCAGTTGATGTTGATTGGATTGTTGGTTTTGGACTGTCGTCAACCTTGACATCGGCAACAACATTTTTTAATTCAGTTTCTGCAGAACTTTCCCTCGAACCGGTACCATTCTGAGCTCCATTATGTGAAGCATGTCTCTCCACTTTTGGTGTATTTAGAAATTTTTCCAGTATGTCATTCTCATTGGCCATATCAAAGTCCTCGTAGTCCTACACCAATAATTAATTATTATATTTAAATAAACTCATTTTTCTAAACTATTCTCAAATANATTAATTATTATATTTAAATAAACTCATTTTTCTAAACTATTCTCAAATACATACTCCACAGTAGACTTCTTCGTTGAAAATTTGTGGACTGAGAATAAATTTAGAATCCCCTCGGGGTTTTGCATTCTTCAACATAAATTCTTTATNGGTGTATTTAGAAATTTTTCCAGTATGTCATTCTCATTGGCCATATCAAAGTCCTCGTAGTCCTACACCAATAAGTAATTATTATATTTAAATAAACTCATTTTTCTAAACTATTCTCAAATACATACTCCACAGTAGACTTCTTCANTCAAATACATACTCCACAGTAGACTTCTTCGTTGAAAATTTGTGGACTGAGAATAAATTTAGAATCCCCTCGGGGTTTTGCATTCTTCAACATAAATTCTTTATCTGCTTCCTTTCCTGCTTCTGTGATATCAATCGCTTCGAATGGAATTAATTTACTCTGTAATATCATCATCACACGTTGTTGATGCTTCTTTACCTGTAAAATTCAACAACAATGAAATATGAAAATTATATAATAATTAACTTAGAAGTTTATTTCTTACTTCTTGATGTCCTGAAATTTCAGCATAGTAGACTTTCACACCCATTTTCATTCAGAAAAAATAATTGTCTCTGGATTTTCACAACGTAGAAGAATAATAGTGTAAATAATAATAAAATCGTAAACTAATAAACTTATTTTTACTTCCTTTCAACTTAAGAAAAATCAGTTTATGACTCAATCTAACCACCACAGCGCAGCGATTACGTGTTTGGGTGATGATTGGTAATAATAAATGTTGCCAAACAGGGAAAATTACAAGGATAGAAGTTAGGGATGTCTTAATTTGCAAGAAAGCTTCTTACTTGGTTACTTTGCAATAGTTGTAACGACAAATTGGGTTCTTCTACAGTTATTAGTGTTAGTTAGGAAGGAGGATGTTCCCTTTATGCGGCTGGTTGATTGAATCAAAACAAACAGGATTGAGTATATGCCTAAAAGAACGTCCCTATTGCCTATTCTTCTCCTCTTTGCAAAAAAAAAAAAAATTTTTTTTTGCGAATGGATGTAGACGGCTACCCAAGTGTAATATCTGCCTGTTATATCGGATTTCCACTAGAGATAAAGCAAAAGGGTTAATATTGCATAAGAATGAGCCAATTTCAATTATTAACTTACACAAAGTTCATCTCCGTCCCTCGAAACCTATAACTTTGTCTCAAAATTTGTATTCAAGTAACACGGTTGGAAAATAGACAAAGTGGGAAATGAGCAAGAAAACAAGTTTAAGCTGAATGAAAAGTGAAATTTGAAGAGACTCAAACTAAATGACTTTACTGAAAGGGAAACTCCAGTACTTGAGAATTTGGCAGGGTTGCAAATCAATTATTATTGTTTGAAATAATAATATAATATAATATAATTATATAATTATATAATAATATAATTATTATTAATTTTAAAATTTATTTCTTTAAACAAAAAATTTTTTTTTTTTTTTTTTTTTTGCAAAAATCAATCTAATACATTACCAGAGTCAAAGTAAATGAATCCCCCAGCGTCAGCACTACTCCACCCCACCCCAAACTCAACCCGAGCACCAGGAAGAAAAAAATTTAAAATTTTACAAAACTTTTACGAAACTTTTACAAATTTTTTACTACAACCCTAAACTCAAACTTACAAAAAAAAACAAAGAAATGTATGTTTTTTGTTGTTTCGAGTGCTTCAAAAAATTTATAAGTGTGATATTTGATATTACAATTTCTGATTTCTGATATAATTATTTAAAAAAATTATAAATTTCAAGACTAAATTTTTGAGTTTCACAACCCTGGGAGTTGCCTCAAAGTAATTGATCACATGAGTTACATCTGTTTTCCGTGGGACTAAATTCAAAAATTTTATGAATAAATAAAATAACCAACAAAAATCAAAAAAAAAAAAAAAATTTTTTTTGTAAAGTGCTCACGTTCACGTTCACTTTTTAGTTTTTGCTTAGAATTGTCATCTTGTCACTGTTCATTCATCGTCATCAGTTGCACTGCTGATTCTGCACTGTCTACATTGTTATCTGTATTGTTGATATTTTAAGTTTTAATTTCTCATTTAATTTAATTTTATTCAAAATTGAATGAATTTTGAATTATTACTTTAAAATTTGAAGACTGAAGAATTTTCAGCTGATAGATCTTTGGCTGGGATTTGGATACTAATATCTTGAAAACTAATACAGACTGGTTAATTGTAATTGGTTAAAGAAAGGTAGGTCATCATTTTATTTGTTAATTATGATTTTAGAATAATATGTAACCTGATAATACGCTGGATACGAAAATACAAACATTACGTTTTTTATTATTTTTATTTGATTTTTGATTAACTATTTTGGTTTACTACTTTTGTTTTTTAGAATTTGGAATGTCGAATAGTGGAAATGGAACTACTTCGGAATCTCGCCATAATNCGCTGGATACGAAAATACAAACATTACGTTTTTTATTATTTTTATTTGATTTTTGATTAACTATTTTGGTTTACTTTTGTTTTTTAGAATTTGGAATGTCGAATAGTGGAAATGGAACTACTTCGGAATCTCGCCATAACAGCGTACGTGAAGGTCATTCGAAAGAGAAATGGATGGAAAAAATTGATTCAGTTCAAATTCCACGATCAGAGGTGAATAAGCTCATCATGAACTACTTGGTCACTGAAGGTTTCAAAGACGCAGCAGAAAAATTCCAAGTGGAATCTGGTACAGAACCAGGAATAGATTTGAAGACACTGGACCAAAGGATTAGAATTCTTGAATCCATCCAATGTGGAGAAATCCAAGAAGCAGTTGAAATGATTAATTCCTATCAACCAGAACTTCTCGATGACAATCGATACTTGTTCTTTCATCTCCAGCAACAACACCTCATTGAGCTCATCCGAAATAGAAACATTGACGATGCCCTCAAGTTTGCTCAAGAAAATTTAGCAGATCAAGGGGAAGAAAATTCAGCAGTTTTGGAAGAGCTTGAAAGGTTTTACTCTATTTAAAAAAAATTCTACATAATCTTATCAGTGATTCCAAAATTTTTTATTTTGTTAATTCTTCTCGATTTTTTTTTTTCAGAACCTTGGCTCTGCTTGCTTTTGAAGAACCCGAAACTTCTCCATTTGGTGACTTACTAGCTGTTTCCCATCGTCAAAAAGTTGCCAGTGAATTGAATACAGCATTTTTAGGAGCAGACAACTCTGAATCTTCTGTATCAAAGTTGGCCTATTTGTTGAAATTTATTCTATGGGCTCAAGAGGAATTGGACAAAAAGAAAGTAAGATATCCAAAAATGACTGATATGGCGACAGCATTTATCGACGATTCAAAATAAAAATTCATCACAGAATCCAGCAGTTCTGTATCACCTATCGTCAAAATTTTAACGCAAGTATTTAATAATCTATAAAGTAAATTAGTAAGAATTACTTCGTAATATTTGACAATTGCCTTGTCTTTCCGATATTTCAACTAAATTCTAATATAAATACTAGCTTCGCAAATTGTCCAAAAACTTTAATGAATTGATTGAATTATCATTAGTAAACTAACTCAATTAATTAGTAGATTTTCGTGTGAAACGTTTCCACATTTTCAAATTCGAATAAAAATCGGTCGAAGCAATGCAATTGGAAAATTTACTTTTCCTCAATATTTAGAGGGAATTCATATTCAAAATTTTACACTCGTGTAATCAAATTTTGATTGCATGATGTAATGATCTCCTAAACTCAAATCAGTCAAATCCAAAGCCAAAAAGCCAACCCTTTCGGTTGTATTTTTTTTTGCTCGAGGTGGGGCTAAAGATAACATTTTTGTGTAACACATTACAAAAACAAAAGAGAAAAATCATCTGTTTTCTCCCATTGCACTCCGTTCTCATGTAAAAAAAAAATCTTTTCTTTTCCATTGTTTTTTTTTCAGCTAATGAGTCATTTTGCAGCTCTGAAAAGACAATCACATCGTCTATTTCATCACATCCTCACCAATAATCTAGTCACCTGTGCCAATCATAACAATAGAAATTTTTATTTTACTGGTTCTGTCATTTTAGCTAATCATCACCATCATTCTAAAACGACTCAATTAGCTCATCTGGATTTTAGAATGACAAGTTCTGGAAGTAGCAGTGGTGGTCTAGATGTGCCAGAGAAGAAACAAGACTATCATTATATTCTGGTAGACATCGGTGCAAATCTTACGAATAAGAAATTTTCCAGAGACACGGATTCTGTAGTTCAACGAGCCAAGGAAGTCGGTATACAGAAAATTATGGTCACCGGAACAAACATTACGATTAGTAAAGAAGCACTGCGACTAACAAGACTTTTTCCTGATTTCCTTTATTCGACTGCAGGTAAGAAGACTTATTTAAATTATTATTACTAATTGGTTTTTAAATAATTAAAGTTTTGATGTGGTCGTGTGAAATTTTTTAAGGAATCCATCCACACGATGCAAAATTATGGGATGCTGAATCGGAAGGAGAAATTAAATCACTGTGCTCAAATAACGAATGTGTTGCCGTGGGTGAGTGTGGGTTGGATTTCAATCGTAACTTCTCTCCACAAGACGTTCAATTGGAAGTATTTGAGAAACAAGTACAAATTGCATGTGAGCTAAAGAAACCATTGTTTGTCCATGAGCGAGATGCTCATTCAGAGATGGTGAGTATATTGACCAAGTATAAGGAAACACTTCCACCTACAGTGATTCATTGTTTCACTGGAATGACTGAACAAGCAAAGACTTATTGCAATATGGGACTCTACCTAGGCCTTACAGGTAAAGAAGAAACTTTCTCAAATTTTTGTAAAATTTTCAATTTCGGAAATATCATATCGAACCATAGGGGTAAAACCCAATTCGCACCATTACACGGGGACCCTCCCAGAAAAAATTGGGAAAGGAGGACCCTCCGCGCAGGAGAGGAGGACCCTCCATGCAGGAAGACTTTCCGCGCAGGAGGACCCTCCGTGCATTGCACGGGGACCCTCTCAGAAAAAATTGGGAAAGTAGGGCCCTCCGCGCGCNAAAAAAAAACCCCCCCCCCCCCCAGGTGGACATTTGGGGTTTACTCTTAATGTATCGAACTCAAACTCAAGTGTTACGAAATTGAGTATAATATAAGTAATATAGGCTATGATTTATGTATACTCGTCCCACTTAAGAATTTCGCAGCTAGTACTAGCCCAAAATATTTTTCAGGATACTCTACTTTGGAAATATCATATTGAATTCAAGTGTTACAGAATATGGACTAAATTATTTGTTGACTCTTCAGGGTATATTTGGAAAGACAAAAGTGACAATGGAGTTCGAAGAATGCTCATGGACAATATTCTACCATTGGATAGACTTCTCATAGAAACTGATGCACCGTTTATGTATCCCAATACGAGGTCAGCTAAACTAACAGCTGATGTGAAGAATGTACTCTCTCCAAGGTATGTAAATCAAAATATCATGGATTCAATGAAGTTAGTATTCATTCTTTTAATTTTGAACAGAGCTATGAATTATTTGAATCGACATTGTACATTTCAACGAAACGAACCCTGCTCTCTAGCTGCGACGCTGGAAATGATTTCAGCTCTTATGGGTAAATCTCCAGAAGAAGTAGCAATGCAAACTACTTACAATGCTGTCAAGTTATTTGGTTTAACTTCCAATTAGGAAAAATGGATGAGCTTCAATGAGCAACGCTGTGCTAAAATTTTTTTTTTTTTTGTGATTTTCATGCAATAATAATTAACAACTTGAACAAAAATTAAATTATTATAAATAATAATTTGATTTCTGATTACAAATACAGGGTTTTCAAAAACTTTGCACCTCGTATTCGTACTTGATAGCGCCTTGTTCGGATATTAGTAGGACAAAGTTGACATTGAAATGGGCAATTGAACTGACCTAAAAAATGACTACAAGTCTTGTAGTCATAAGTAGAATGACATTCTGAATCAATTGACAAATCATTTCCTACAGATCTGTCACATTTGTCTTGATACCAACTACAACAAGAGTCGTAATTTACAATTGTACTAGAACAAAATTTCTTGATACAATCCAACCCACATTTTGCAACTAAGTTTGTAGAATGACGAGTTGCACATAGATTTACAAGTGCACTCAGACAGACTTGGTTTGAGTGGTCCACTGGACAGTCTCCACCTAATAACAAACCAATTGAAAAATATTTAAGTAACTGACTCAAGTTAAGTAGTCAAGATCAAGTGAAGGTTGAAGATAAATTATATTAAGTTCTACAGGATTAACTTACTCGTAAAATCTATCAAAAGTGTCGATGAGAGGATACCGATTTGTATAATGAAACACTTGACAAGTTTCATTATTGAAGGTGTTTAAAATACTTTTGGGACAGATTAGGTAATTTTATTCAATACTGTACTTGACAGTATTTAATAGAAATCTCACGCTTCAAATTTTGGATGAATGGTTTTGATGGCAATGCCGAACTTTCCTATCGATAAACATATAAAGTAAGTTTGTCTAAAGCAAAATTGTGAAAGGTTGTAAATTTTATTGAATAGAAATTGGTAACAAGAATAATTATTGTTTACATAAGTTAATTAACGCGAAATATGAAAGCTTGTGGTTATTGTTCACTCACAGTCGCACCAGTAGCTACTCTAACGTAAAATTAACAATTAACTTTTCGATGCTAATTCATTTTCAACACGAAGAACAAAAAGTTTTATTTTTATGTCACTCATTGATGGTTTTCTTGAAACTTTCTCATGAAATCTACTAGTCTCTGGGAATGTTCAGGGAGTACGGCTAAAGAAAAAAAGACAAATGATTTAATTATACTAATGATTCATAAAAACTGATTAATTTTTTATTGTTAGGTCCTTACCGTTGTAGATAGATGCTCGGATACCTCCGACAGATCGATGACCTTTGAGTCCAATGAGTCCAAAGGATTTGGCTTCCTTAACAAAGTCATTCTCAAGTCCTTCATCATTCTTGATTCTGAACACAACGTTCATACGACTTCGACAATCTTTCTCTACATTGTTGGTATAGAATTCACCGGATTGGTCAATAGTATTATAAAGAAGACTTGACTTTTTGATAGCACGTTGTTCCATCTCTTCAACTCCACCATTGTTAATAATCCAATCAAACACAAGACTCATGGCGTAGATTCTGAATGGAAAAGATTAAGTCATATAAACCACTCAAAAGTGATGATAAATAATTTGACCAGATTCTCTCAAAGTCAAAGATTATATAATTGAACTTACGCAAACGTTGGTGGAGTGTTGAAGAGTGAGTTGTCCTTGGCAATTATTGCAAAATCTAAGACAGTTGGAGTATAAGAGAGTGCATTACCCATCAGATCTTCACGGATAATAACAATAGTGACCCCTGAAGGTCCAATGTTTTTCTGAGCACCGCCGAAAATCACACCGAACTGAAAATAAAAATGTTAAATACCAATAAGTTTTTTGTATGTTAAGAAAAAAACATTACAAAATTTTATCATACCTTAGAGACATCAATTGGTCGTGAGAAAATATTTGAGGACATGTCACCAATGAGTGGGACACCATTAGTTTCAGGAATTTCTTGAAATTCAACTCCATCAACAGTTTCATTTGCGCAGTAGTAGACATAGGCAGCTTCTGGATCCATTTTCCAACTTCCTTGCTCTGGAATCTTTCCATATTTATCTAATTTTGGGTAGACTTGATTAATCTTTCCATGTTTTTGTGCTTCCTTGGCAGCTTTGGCAGACCATTGACCAGTTACAATGTAGTCAGCTTTTCCAGTTTTACCAATAAGGTTCATAGGGATGGCTGAAAACATACCAGTCCCACCTCCTTGCATAAAGAGGACTTTATAATTGTCAGGAATATTTCTGAAATTAAAAAACCAAAAAGGTATAGTTTAGATTAAAACGAAGGGGAAATACTGCTGATGCAATAAAAAATGAACTCATGCTTAGTTACCAAATAGAGTAATGAGTTCGGTCAAACTCCATAAACGATTAACTCTAACTCTTTACGTCAGCAAAATTTAGTAATAACTAGATCAAAAAGTTATCATCAAAGTCATTTTTCTCCGCACATATTCCGTACTACTTTAGTAGAACCAAAAATAATAATAANAAAAAGTTATCATCAAAGTCATTTTTCTCCGCACATATTCCGTACTACTTTAGTAGAACCAAAAATAATAATAAATAAAAAAAAAACTTACAGTAAATCTTTCGCCTTTTGAATCGTAGCATTGTTGAGAGCCATAAATTCGGCTGNTAATAAAAAAAAAACTTACAGTAAATCTTTCGCCTTTTGAATCGTAGCATTGTTGAGAGCCATAAATTCGGCTGATCTGTGACTAATCTCCAAGATACTTTGATGGGTTCCGGCATAGTCCAACAATTCAGATTGAGCTGTGCGGATTACCTATAAAAAAGTAATGAAAATTAACCCTTTTCAAATTAATCTAACCCTTTACTAATTAAATTAATGAACAATGAAATTAATGACAAGTCTGTCTTATTATCTAGTAATTACCTCTTTGGGAAGTTTGGCAGGTCCAGCCCCAAACAAAATGAATTCTTCTTTTTCTTGTACAATAGGAATGGTTTTCTTGACATCTTGGGTATGAGTTTGTGTCTGTGGAATAATAAGTTCAGCCGTGAGAGTCATTTTTAGAAAATCTTGGTCTTCAACAGTTCCTAACGAATTGGACAGTAGTGATATTGGTATTTGTGTCTCTTCGGAAGACTCAACTGGAAAGGACTGAGTTATGACTTTTCTCAGGTTTTTATTCACTAAATACTCAGCATAGAGCTCAGGGATGGACATTTGGACATATAGGAGTGACACTGATAAGATAATTTTTATTACGTGACTTGTTAGACCCTGCTTCTTCAAATGGACCAATTGAATCCTTTCATTTAAGTTACTAGGCCATAGAATGACATGAGCAAGGGGACTGGTGATACTAGGCTCAAAAAAAAAGAAGGGAGTGCTGACTGTTGACTTTTTAAGTAAGAAACTTTTGTCTTTCAATAATTTCTAAATGAAAGGATTTACTTAATCGTCTCCACGTGATGTACGTTTTTAGTTATTAACAAACTAAACATGACTGATTCTTTGCTCAAAATATCCAGTTAATTCTGGTTAATTGATAATAATATACTAGTTGCGTTGGGACAAACAACTGATGACCATGTGACGGTGATCATGGACCCAACCTCCTCGAATTGACCTTTCTTTACTAAGAACTTCATCGGTCAAAGACGAAACTTATGACTGAACTTATTACATAATTTTATTATTTATTGAACCATGAAGCAATTCGTTCTTATTATTACGAATTTACGATGGTTCTCACTTGCCTACAACAACTACACTGCTTACTCATTTAGTTCTTGAAAGTTAAAAGAGAATTTGAGAAGGTTATACCACTGATTAAATTAAAGTTTCATTTTAATTAGCACTTAATTAATAATAGGTAAGTGGTTAGTAGTAGTGCTAATTATAGCCTCGTCTAAATGATAATTTAGAATTATTGATGAAGGAGTGGAAACAATCGTTTGTTTATTGCGAATTTATGGTAACATGCACAACACGGTTGGTTGGGAAGTAGGGATTGGTCCAAAGTCTGTCACAAGGACAGAGTTCATGTTTTTAACTTGTGTTTAGGAAAAAAACTGGTTAGAAGTCAANAGAGTTCATGTTTTTAACTTGTGTTTAGGAAAAAAACTGGTTAGAAGTCAAAGGGTGTCGGTGACATGATAGAGATTATGACCATCATATGACTCAATCTTAACAAAATCGAAATGTCAGATGTGATAATTCGACGACTGTGACATTTAACCTCCCGCAACAACGAAACTAAATGATAAAGCGACATGGATATCAAATGTCACCCAGATATCTAATTTAATACTGAAAAATAATAATAAATTGTTGGTTGTTTCCNGCGGAAAGTGGTCAGAAATTGAAGATTTTGAGACAAAATTTTTTGTTATCTTATTCTGAACCTCTAGGTAGAAACTAATTGGTTAATTTGAATTTTATATAGGGTTATAATATTTTTGAAAGACTCGGTTATAATTTCAATTTGTTCCAACAACATCAGTCGTTATCGTTAAGTGTTGGAGTATCTTTAGTTATTGAAGGGGTTGTTATTCATGAATTTATAATTATTTGAACTCTTTTGTTAAAATCATTGCTTCAAAATGAAGCTTACATGCTGAAGCAGCTTCAGCAGAATCCAGAACCAAAAAAAACTTAATAATTGTTTATAAAATTATTATTCATCACGACTTGGAATTTACAATGAGACAATATTTTAGTTGCTTATTTACCGAGAATGGGTAAGACTAGCAAATTGGAATAGTCTACCTATACTACCAACGAGAACAATGGAGAATTAATTGATAAAAGTAAACAATAGAAAATAATAATAATTATTATTATTATTAATTGTTTGATTGAATTTGACTAACAACTTTCGAAATTTCGAAGGTTCTTTAAATTTTTAATTTTGTCAATTTTTTTTTTGTTAGGAAATTTTATATTTCCAAAAATCAACAACTTCAAAACTAAATTACGTAACTTGAGTAATTGGTTAGGTAATTGTTGAGCTAGCGGATATTGATTGATGGATAATGTAGAGTTTGAAGTAAATAATAAATGATTATTTAATGATTAGTTTCTTACACGATAAGATAAAGTGGCTCCATAGAGAATTTGTCTTCTGATTCTTAATGTTGATTGGATGAGAGAGTGAAATAATGGACTAGTAGTCATCATTGTTATTTTCCACCAACAATAATTATTAAGTTTAGTTAAGTTTTCAGTTCTTAATTCTTCTGTTCTAAATGGAAAAGTTCATGTATTCATATCCAACAATTAGTTACCGAAATCAAATTAATTTTAGTTCTAATGGGATAACTCCTAAGTCCTAACCTTCTTCATTCCTTGAACTACGACATTTTTAGTTTTGCTTTTCTACTTCCGGTATTGGTTTCAAGTATTTTTGAAATTTTTGAACGAGATCGAAAATCCAGTGAAGTAATTTCTTATGGGCAAGAGGGAAATGTCTCTTTTCTCCGTATCCCTGAGGCAAAATTAGTCCTTAATTATGCTTCCTAATTAGTAAAATTTTAAGTTAGTAAAATTTATTAATATTTTAAATAAAATATTGTTACCAATTTTGTTTCCGATGTGACGATTCTTGGAAATCTAATTGAAATTTATCTCTACTGGAGAGAAATTTTGATAAATGATTAGTAGTCACATTGTTTCCGGTTATGATTGTGTAGTTCATTTGTATCTCCCAGTATATTTCAATATGGAATTAATCTCACCAGTTACCACCACTGCACTCTTTGAGGTAAGCTCCAATAACTTTACAAAAATTCACTGATAATGGTACTCCAACGTTAACTAACGAATTTCCCTTCTGAAAGTTACTTTACTTTGAGGGACGTTTCTCGAGAACAAAATGGTTACTTGTTTCAATATTTTCCTTGACTCAAATAGTTTGAAAACCAATAAATTATGGTTGGAATTAGATTAATTAACTATTATGTATTATCTTATCTTCCTATAGATGATTTATATGACGCTCGTTGTGCACTTTAGAACGATTGTTTCATCGAAAGGTATTGTTTACCAAAAATCATACCTCGAGAAATGATTTTAAATAATATATACGTTATTTTCAAATTTGATTGTACAGTGTATGATAATTATCTTAACCCGGAGATTACTAGTCAACTGAAGTGCAACAGGAACTATACAGTGCTCAGCATATGGGGACATTAGTGTATAGGTAAAGAGAAAAATTTCAAAAAAAAAAAAAAAAAAATGTCGTCTACAGTGACATTTAACTGAACAAACGTAGTCAGCGAGTGACATTAACTGGAATCTCCATTGTTATCACTGTATATTCCAGTTATGTGGTAAGGACTCAATTAAATAACATTCTCTTCATCAATTTCAATTTGTTTCCGTAATTTATTTTAATTTGTACCGTTAATTCCAAGTGAGGCTACATTTTGGACCAATGCACTTCAAATCTTAATTCTGATTGGATCTTTGAACAAAGATCCAATCAGAATTAACATTTGAAGTGCATTGGTCAACATTGACAGCAGTTGTATTTGTATGTACTTGGACTTTTGTCCATTTTAAGAGCTTAAAATTAAAATTCAATGGAATCACGTCGTCGTCGAAAATCAAGTTCAAATTCTCAGGTAAGAACAAAAAAAAAAATTTTTTTTAGTAAAATTTGTCGAATTTCTTATTGATAATTTTGATGCAGATCCAAGTTACACAGGAATAACGTGTAGACATCAAGCATCAGAGGAATACTTTGCCTGGATCTTATTCTAATGCAGGAGCCAAAATGCAGATTGAACGATTCATCTCGCTACTGAATTTAAGAGGTGCAAAGCAAAACGGTTTGATGTAATATTATTAATGAATTGTGATTATGATTTATTTCAGACTGCCAATCATTCATCGAATTAATTCCGAATTATGTCAAAAATTGTACAGAGGTCACTACGGATTTTAGTAGTTGGACTCTACGGATTCATTCCTAAGCAGGAATGTTATGTGCTTACGTTGAGGTAATGCTTAATCAATTATCTAACAATTAATCTGTACCATGTGTGGTGATTAATTTGAGAAACAGAAGAGAGATTGATTTTTCTTTCGTTTATTATGAACGTTTTCCTGGATGTAAATTCCTTTTACACTCGTCATTGGTACTCGGAGTCAAAATATTGATACCTAAAAACCCTCTTCCGTCGGAGGCTAAAAGCTAGTTTAAAAATTTAAGTCATACTTTCGATTTCTAGACCCGACTTTCATCCAAAAGTCACCGCGCAATACCACTTCTGAGACTTTCAACAATGCCCCGACATAAAACTAGACTTTCGGACAGTTTTGTAAGTTCCCAATATCAGCCTGAATCCAATTTCTCATTCTACACAAGGATCTTTGGATCGGCTTAAAATTTATATCCCTTTATTCTCGAATTAAATAGCTGTGAATACTTACCGCGCAAAAAAAAATCGAATTTTAACCAAATTCTAGACATTTGCACGAAGACTATATTTAGGATGACAGAATATTTTTTCATTATCCTTAATCATTAATATTTATATGTTACTACTGCCTATGAATGAGGCTAAGGTTTGGTGAATAATGAACTTTTTTTCTTTTTTGGTAATAATAAATAATGATTTTAGGGGTTAGATAATGTGACTTTTTGAGGGGAAATGTTCTATAATTTAATTTCATTGACCAAAATTAAAAAAAAAATTCAAACCATGTACATTTGCATTTTCATAATCTAAATTAACAAACTAGCAGCCTTCACTTGCATCTGCACTTTTTTTTAAATCTTGTTAGCGACAAATTGTCAGAAACTTAAAGAAATCAAGGTGCCACTCTGTACTAANACTTTTTTTTAAATCTTGTTAGCGACAAATTGTCAGAAACTTAAAGAAATCAAGGTGCCACTCTGTACTAAAAACAAATTACTAAAGAACAAAGAAACCAAAATGGGACTATCAAAGAAACAAAGTACCTTGACCATTCACCATCCATTNAAATTACTAAAGAACAAAGAAACCAAAATGGGACTATCAAAGAAACAAAGTACCTTGACCATTCACCATCCATTAATTCATTTGACAACTAGGATCAGGACGGTGCGGTTGACGTCATGTTTGACGTCCCTCGAAAGCGGCACATTACGACATCCCGGGATGTCATGTACGCCGTCCGAGCGAGAGGCCCTTCTCACAGTACGATTCTGGTTAGGGATTGATTGGGACGGCATATCTGACGTCCACATTGTTGCCGTTGTTGACTACACCAAAATTAATTACCAGATTGTCTCAAATTCGTTTATGGTCTCAAAACAAATATTATAGAACCAACTAAACTTTACGTTGCNTAATTACCAGATTGTCTCAAATTCGTTTATGGTCTCAAAACAAATATTATAGAACCAACTAAACTTTACGTTGCATGTGCGTAAATTTTCACGGACTGACTAAAAAACTTACCAGTAAGGTTGACCGAACTCCTTACCACAACTAAAACATTAAACTTCTTCTTCAGACGTGGAAACGTCTGTTTCTGGTTCACTTTCACTGGCGAGAGTGATAACTAAGCTTACACAGCATAGTTCAGCCACCAATTGGTTAATACGGTTGGATTCTACCAAAGGGGCAGGAGTAAAATTTTTTTTTTGTTTTTCTGCATAAGGGTAAGTACAAAAAAATTTTTCTAAGTAAAATTTTATTTTCAACTCATATATGACCGATGAAATGACCTAAACAAAAGTTGTACAGCATGTTAAGGTGAGTAATATTTCCCTATGGTGATTTTTTCTGTGATGACCCAGCGAGGTCACAGGTCAAGATCAAACCCCGGGTCTCCTATAAGCGATAAATTTACATTAATAAGTTGTTCAGAATGTTGAACTGAGTAACTTTTCTCTGACATATTTTTTCTGAAATGACCCATCGAGGTCACAGGTCAAGGTGAAACCTCTGGTCTCTCACAAGTGATGATATGACCTAAATAAAAGTTGTTCAGAATGTTAAACCGAGTAACTTTTTCTGCTTATATTCCCAATGTGTATCCAGTTCTAGTAGGTAAGCATTACCTTTTTCTTAATTTAGAACCCCTATGGGGTTTTAGGGTTTTGACAGGAAAAGGTCTACGAAGCTCACTAAATTTACAGTGAAATCAAGTCTGAAAATAGTCTCGAATTGAATGTTTTACTTTTAATCGAAATAAAACAAACTAAAGAAGTCCAACTTCACTCTGACTTAACGAACTTTGTCATCAAAGTAATTTGCTGCAGAAAATCTGATAAAAACATAATACACTCTTCATTCACACCTCTGAATTTTACTTCTGTATATCTTTGCATNACGAACTTTGTCATCAAAGTAATTTGTTGCAGAAAATCTGATAAAAACATAATACACTCTTCATTCACACCTCTGAATTTTACTTCTGTATATCTTTGCATATCAACTCTTTTACAAATTTTTCATGTTCGCATCAAGAAAAATGTTCTTTTATCAAAACCCATAAAACACCCAAAATTCCGAAAACCTATCAAAACCCATTGTGGGATTTTATAACGAAAACCCCGGGTTTGTAAACACTACTTTCACTACACTTTACTTTGTTTAAAGTTACTTTCATTTTCATTTAACCTTGTAATGGACTTTGACTATGCACAGCTTGCAGCTAAAGAAATTCAACCGCGAAAATTACGCCGGGAATTTTATCTGCCATATGTTTATGTTTTTAAATTAAACTTACAAGAGGACTCAAGATTATTCAGAATTAACAACGAATTACACCAACCTTACCCACCATAGTAGAAATATTTACTACCGAAAGTGTTTACATTAGTTTAAATAGAAATGAATCCAGGTTCAAAGGTGGACAGTTTACTTGCTTCGAAATTAGAAATTATAACTAAAAATTGAGAGAAACTTACTAAGTTGAAATGGAGATTTTAAGTATTTATGAGTTATCCGATCCCAACGATGTCCTTACTGTAATTGGTAGTATTTACGTTATTCAGGTGTGTGTAAGTGAAAACTCATATTTTAAAGTAAAAATTTTTTTTACACTCACTTAGCTAGCATAAGACATGAGCATATCATTGCCAAAATAATTTTTTAATTAAGTAGGAATACTAAAATATATACATATGTTTTAATTTAGCTATTTTAAGCACAAAAAAGGCGTATGGTTTGCATCTGCTCAGATTTACCTCGCTCCGCTCAGACTTGAGAAAATCAATTTAGTTAATTCTGTCAGTAAAAGTATTGTCACTAGTACATCAGAAGCTATTTAAAGAATTTCTTTTTTGCATAGATTTGGAAATTTTTTGCGCCAGCTTGATTTTACCATCAGTGGGTGTCAAAGTCGTGATCGTAATTTCCGCTAAATTTCTGATGAATTGAAATGATTTCTCGAATTGTTGAAGGGGGCGAGGCGGACATTCTATAAAAATGCAAACTTGAGTTTGGAAATTGCGAATGTTGTATTTTTGGTAATATGAAATTAAAAAATTAATTAAATTTTTTTTGTTAAATCAAAATTAAAATTTATTTATTGTGTCAACACTTATGCTCAATCGTATCTCGCATTTACAAGAAAGGATCCAGGGGCTGCAGTGCTTATAGCGAAAACAGGAAGATTCTGAAATACAACTTTCGACCGGAAAATAAGTTTCTGGTTTGTTCCTGTCGCAGTTGAGTCAAGCAGAGTCTGGAGTTCTAGAGGACTAAAATTTTTTTTTTTAATCGAAAAATTCATTCAAATTCTGTCAGGAGAGCCAAGATCTATATCGTTTTAAATTGAACGAATCTGTTTGGCGATCCAGCGCGTGAATTCTGTATCTATTATGGGCTCGTTACGAATAATTGGAAAACATCTGCATGAAATATTTTATATCTATAAATCAAAAAAAAATTTTGTAAATCAAAAATATTTTTGTTTAAAAAAAAATAATAAAAATTTATTTCTTCTAGTGTTTTCAAATTATGCATTCAAAATTGTACTTTGATTACTTGATGTCATTATTGGCTTAAACAGTTGTAATCTAATTTACAAGTAATTTCCCCAGTGTTTAGAATTTAATTAAAAGTTTATTTGGGGTCGGGTTATCGTGAGGTTATTGGTGTTGTTAAGAATGGATTTTATACAGACAAGGATAAGACCGCAAGAAAAAAGTTTAGCCTGTCAAACTTAACAAATCAGAAATTATCTCACATTCTGAAGTTCGGATTTCGTTTGATATTGATATTGTGTTCAACCATCATCCTCTCCAATTCAAAAGTAGGAATTCTAGTGGCGGTGACGGCGGTATGTCGGATAAAAACATAACAAAGAGGATCATAACAGAAGACTCTGCGGATGAATTCGTAATACAAGAGCACTCATCTCATTCTTGAATTTTACTAAATTAGATTTATGTTAGTGGACAAAATAAAAAAATGAGAAATGGTTTTTGATCTGTAGGACAATGCATCATCTTTCGGAAGTGCATCAACAACACTTACCAACGGTCAGACGAGTCGTTCCAATACACCGACGATGTTTGGAACAACTGGAAATACACGAGCTGGTGCTGGTGGACAAGGATCGAAGAAAACTAAGAAAAAGAAACGATTATCTAAAATGAAGTCTACGTCTGGGAAATATACCATGACGTCAGTTTTTATGATATAGAAATGTTTTACTAATGAATAGTGACTCACTACATTAAACATGTAAACTAAATGTATAGAGATTGCTTATTTTTCAGATGTATGGCACGAGAAGATCATGGGCAGCCCATATTTGGATGTCAATTCAACAACAGACTGAAACCCGGTGAGCCAAAGATTTTGGCTACTGTAGGTAGCAATAGAGTTACAATCTATGAATGCTCTTCTGATGGGAAACTCAAAGTACTTCAAGTGTTTGCCGATCCCGATGTAAGTATGGAAAACATTCTATACTTATTCACTTTAAATGATTTACATGAGTTAATCGATCATGGTAAATGCAATAGATATTAGATCTGATGTAACCAAATAAATGTAAAATAAGGTCTTTTATAGACAGGTCTTCGTCATATCCCTAAGAAAACTAAACATGGGTGGGTAGTTTGTTGTTCTAAGTCAAGATATGATATTCAACGTATTATTTGTGGGATAAGAGAAAATTCTCCGAATAGGGGGTTTGCAGGGGAAGGGAGTTTTGGCAGAGCTACATTGGCACCTTTGTCCACTAGTTTTCAATCTCTTTAATAAATTAGAATCAAAAAAAGGGCAACGGCGAAGACATTGATAAACAGATCTGGACTTAGCACAAACTGTTGAGGATCTGCAATTGACTTTTAGTCCTAAATTCAAAAACCTGATTTTCCATCTAAACGATGTCGTTGTAATACTANAAACGACTTCGTTGTAATACTAAGACATGCAACCACAGCCAGTACCGAGCCTGAATGGGCCCAGAAGTCGGCATGGGGAATTCTACAGAAAATTGTGAATCGAACTACATTAGCCGATTTTTGAATTTCTTTCATTTTTGCCGTGGCAAAGCCTCAAAGATACGTTGAGGATCCTCAATGGACTTAGTCTTCGCCGGATTTCGTTAATTACTGTTTTTTCAATCTTTTAAACTAGACAGAGGAGACATTTTACTGCTGCACTTGGACTGAAGACGGAAAAGGTAAATCTCTTCTTGCTGCAGCTGGAGCCAGAGGAATTATCCGAATTTTCTCACCTGCTGAAGCTGCATGTGTCAAGCATTTTCTAGGTCATGGGAATGCAGTAAATGACCTAATCATTCATCCATCCGATCATAATCTCCTTCTTTCAGCATCAAAGGTACGGAAAGTTAAAACTATTCACTGGTTAATCTATTTTTAGTTTTAAACGTAATAGGACCATTCGTTGAGACTGTGGAACATCCTAACGGAATACTGTGTTGCCATTTTTGGTGGAGTAGAAGGTCATCGAGACGAGGTACTGGCAGCAGACATAAAGATCACAGGCTCCCACATTGTCTCATGTGGAATGGACCATTCACTGAAAGTGTGGAAACTAAACAAACCAGAATTACAAAAAACTATCAACCTTTCATACACATACAACCAAAGGGCAACGAGGTATCTGAGGCTGTCTGAGTCGTCAAATTTAGAATTCATTAGGTAGATTTCAATTAACTATATTTTGATTTCAGACCTTTTCCTACTGTTAAAGAAAATTTTCCAGAATTCTCAACACGTGACATTCATCGAAACTATGTGGACTGTACGAAGTGGCATGGAGATTTTGTGTTCTCAAAGGTCAGATTATTTCAAACTATTTAAATTTCTGTGATGAAGATTCTAAAATTTAACCAAAATTTCTAGTCATGTGAGCATAATATTGTATGCTGGAAAGCTGGTAAAACTTTTCAAACCTGGGACGAAGTAAACTTTTCTACTACAGAAACAACGTGAGTTTGAACTAGTTGTTAGTCAAACTAAGGCTCAATCCAGTTCTAAAAGATGTTTTGACTATGTCTTAATAATTCCAGGATAATTCTTCGTTTGGACATTACGGACTGTGATATCTGGTTTATGAGATTCTCAATGGATATTAAGCAAAATGTATTGGCACTTGGAAATGTCAAGGGAAAATGCTTTGTCTACGATCTCAGTAGTACAGATCCAAATCAAATATCACATAATGTTTTAACGAATCAGAAGTGCAACGCAGCAATTCGCCAAACTGCCTTTTCTCGGGATGGGAACACTCTCGTCTTTGTTTGTGACGATGCAACAATATGGCGATGGGATGTAACCAACAACGATACTTTACCGGAAGATACGTCTTAGCCTTAGGCAATTCTGTTCTTAGTGATACCTTAGGTATGCTAATACATAAGACAACTATCTCTGTCATAGATGAGAGATAGTAATAGATAGGAAAAGCTCTTCAGAGACATTGAGGCTAAAAAGCTTTAACGGAGGAGGGATTTGTAATTTGTAAATCCAACATCATCAACTTTCATATATCCTCTCTTCTTGATTGGTCTTTATCCTCTCTTCGTGATTGGTCTATATCCTCTACTCGTGATTGGACCTCAGAAAACTACATACTTTATCAATAGCTTTTCCTATCTTATTACTATCCTTCATCTACTGGCTGTTCGATTGCGAATGAGGTATTTTTTTAAAACCTTAGAGATTGTAAGCGTCGTGTGGATGGCAAAACTACGGGGAACAATTTCCGACGATGATAGTGGATTCAAAAAAATACCTTATTCGCAATCGAACAGCCAGTATGTCTCTAATCTATGGTAATACCTACATAGACAATTATGATAATTACATTGACAATTATTTAGGTATGCTAATGTAGAGAACATAGTGAAAATACAACTAATAAGAAACTCAATAACTCTAAAATGAAAGGTCCACCTTCAACTCATCTGTTTAGTGATGTCCTCTATCTCTTGCATGCCTCAGAATTGACAGAAAACTAATTAGCGAATTTTTTTTTAAAGTTTTCCAAAATTCCCTTATTCTGCGGCATGGGCGTGATAGAAAACATCAAAGGGAGTTCATCTGTAGTTTAATTGTCGAAATTTGTTCTTCGTTCAAAAATTATGGCAAGTAAACCAAAGTTTATCCCTGTCACCGCAAGTACCATTTTTTTGAAGATACAGTAAACCTCGGTTAAGCCGACATCGGTTACCACGAACCAAGTGGTCCGGTCCGCGCCCTGAGATAGGGAATTTTTGTATAAAATGGAATGGCTGTCACGAACGCCTTTTCGTGGCCTCAGTCCATAAGGCAGATGGTTTTTTACCTCCGCTAACACCAACACCAATTAATTGATCAATTTTTAAAGAAACTTCAACTTTTTTCTTACAAAATTAAAAGAATAAAATCTTTTGAATAACTTTTTAAACGTTTAAATGCGACAGAAAATGAACGAATGATATATTTTTAGTCATTTTTTGTCTCCACAACAACTTACTATTATAAAGTAATGGTAAATTAAAACTACCTCGGAAAAGACGAACAAATTATTCCCCAAGTTGTGTGTTCGGCTTACGCTTAAGCCAAACCTCGGCTACCACAAACAAAATTTTTCGGTCTTTTAAAATCTCCTTATACGAGGTACACTGTATCTAGCTTTTTCGTCATGTCATAACTTTTGAATGAATGAAGAGATCTCGATGATTGAACCACTTATTAAGTTCTTATCATACTATCATATCCATCCCAACTTTTTCAGACCTGCAATAGAACAGTTTAAAAAAATTTTATCAGATTTCTGCCAATTCTGATGGATGCATGTAATCGAAGGCATCGTGAAGTGTTGCTCAATTGTTGGATTTTATTGATTTATGTATTTGAGGTTAAAAGAAAAAATAATTTGACAAAAGATAAACCAGTCAATTGATACGTTCGAAAAATCAAAAATAAAATTTTCGAAGTTTGTACCTAAATAGTATTTACTCTCGAATTCGTTCAATCATAATTGGACAAATTTTGGCTTTGGGAAAGTTAGACTATCTGAAAGTAGAGTGGATTTGTATCAAATCTGCAGAGCAAGAGCAACTAAACTACATAACACATCAGACATTGATTAGTTTATTTAAATTTTACATTTTGTCATTGGTCGCTACATATACTTGGACTCCTCCTTCAGAAGGGGTTAAAATATTTGAAAGTGGCTAATGAGAAATTGGTTAGAAGGTGATAGTTTTATTACTGTTCAAACTAAACTAATATAAACTAACGAGATTGAAACTACACTGGACTTTTTAGTTGAATTTTAAAAGGATAGATTATGCTTGAATGAGGTCAAACTAAAATTATGCAGTTGGTGCTGTTTCAGGTTGTGAAACTGGGATTTCAGGAGCTGCTGGTTCATGTGTTGCTGGGACTGGTTCTGGTTGTTTGGGGAGTGACTGACGCTCTATTTCAATATCGATGAGTCTACCCATAACCTTGCGTCCTTTATTCTCCAAACCAATTTGCTCCTCCTCCAAATTTCCTTGTTCCAATTCACTCACAGCTTGCTGCGCCTTCAACTGTGTCTCCTCCTTCTCAAGTTTATACTGACGTGTCTCCAAATTAAATTGTTTGGCCTTCTCTTGAGCCTGTTCATGTTCTTTCACAGCTGACAGTGTTACCAAATCCTTCAATTCTCCTAGAATATTTACTTCCTCCTCCTCCAATTCCTTCTCGCGTCCAGTTGCTCTCTGAGCATCAGCTTCACGCTCCAACTGTGCTTGTTTAAGATATTCGCTCAATTGTCGAAGACTATGCTCATTTCCAAGGAATTCAATTAAATTTCCTCGATACTGAAGTTGATTTCCAGCAATTGCATCGAGATTTCCTTCTAATTGGTTAGTCGCTCCATAGAGTTGGAAAAAATTACCATTGAAGCGAGCCAATCGACCTTGCTGGCTTGGGGTCAATTTCTCTTCCGTTGATGGCTCTTTTTCTGCAGTTGGGTCGACTTGACTAGGGCTAGCCTCATTGGTTGATGGGGCTAGTTCTTCTTTTCCTTTGTCATCAACGGTCGTCGTTGGTGCACCTTTGACCAAGGTGACGAGGAGGAAGAAAGCTAAAAATCTGTTTAAAAAAAATATTTGTTATTTTGTAAATTATAGATAAAAACTTACATTAGTAGAAATATGGTTAGAATTTTTTTTATTTTTTTTTTTGAAAACTTACGTAATTGGGTTCATAATTTGAGATGATATTAGATATTATTGATAAATTAATTGGCAAGTGACTGAGGAATGAATTTTTGGAACCGATGGTTAAATAACCAAAGAATTTTTGGAATTGAGACCATGTCATGTCAATCTCGTAATTGTCCATTAGAATATAAAGACCATTGTTCTCAGGGATTTGATGAGAAAACTTTACAAGGCAATGCCTCCAAACATCAACCCTTTCGAACGTGTTCCTTCATAAAATTTTAAGAAATTTAAATTAACTTAAGGTTATAGAAATTAGATTAACGGAATGACAACAGGAGGTAAAATTTATAGATTTGAACCAATAATGGACGATGAACTGAAACAATTCTGAAGTAAGTTACTAAGAATAATTGATTAAATTAATTCTATTGTTTCCAAAGGTTTTTGGAAAAAGAAACCAATGAACCTGGGTTCAGGGCCCTCAATTAACTAATCTAATTTTTTGATAATAAAAGTAGAAAGACTTTTTTAGCATGTTTATTAAAAACAATTTTAGAAAAGAAAAAAAAAATTTTTTTTTCTTCATTTCTATTGTCAAATAGTTCATTTCTACAGTGAAATCTAAACGAAATTCAAAGTTCGCGCACTAATTTCTAATTATGAGTAGGAGGATTTGTGAGACTTTGACCAAAAGCGCGCGAACTTTGATTTATTAGTAGATCACACTGTAAGTTAAATGCCTTTTCACTCATTTTAACATTATTAATTACAAATAAGGGAAAAGCCAAAATTTTTAAAATTGTGACAAAAATTATGATATAATTTTTCATCTAATTGTGATTTAAGTATTACTATCGCTTTATCACCTATTGCTAATTCTGAGCGCAGTATAATAAGGACTTAAGTCACTTTTCTGTTTTCGTTTTTTCAAAATTTCTCTTATTTAATAATAATTATTGAAATATTTCAAATTCCAAGGTTGGCAATAAACCGTTTTGGAAAATGTCCTTCTCTTCAAGGACTATGTTTTTCCAAAATAAGAAAAGACGAAGGAAATTTTATTTTTAAACATGAATCCTAAGATTTAAATCTTGATGATCACACAGAGACCCTTAAAACTCATTATTCTTTCAGAGTGTTAAAATTGAGAATAACAAGGACATCAAAGGGATTCATGGTGATGGGTAAGAACATGGACATTCGGGTTACTATAAAATGACCAAATTCTGACCAGAAGTGTATCAGTTCCTCCTGTTCTCTTGACAAATCAAGAACCTACTACCATAACTACTAAATCAGTCCAAAGTATCCAACTGTCTCACATTTTTACTTAACATCATGAAACTGGTAAGACAAGACAAGTCACGATGTTCTCTCAATTCTAAGAAAAACTAAATATTTGATTATTTTTCTTATTTCCAGTTCATTGTGCTTGCTCTCTGCGTTGCCACCGCTGTCGCTAAGCCTTATGGCTATGATCACTCTAAACCGTCCATGGACTCTTACACCGAAACCAAGCCATCAACCACTCCTGTTCCAATCATTGAACATGAATTTAACGATGACAACAAAGGAAACTACAATCTCAAGTACGTACTAATCCAAACTTGCGTACGATTCACGACCCACCATTTTCTAACCAACAAAGTTAACTACACAGTATTATTTTTGTAGAGTCAAGACTGGAGATGGTACCATTCAGACAGAACAAGGTAGACTGAAGGATCTTGGTAACAAAGAAGGACCAATTGTTGTCAAGGAAGGATCATACTCCTGGACTAGCCCTGAGGGTAAAAGTTTTACAGGTAATAAACTATTTTCAAATTATTATTATAATTTTTAAGACCATTGAATAGTTATATGAAACTAGTTATCCACATGCTAATGTGGATTACAATTACATTATAACTTAATAACTAAATTTTTCATTGAAATTTCAGTTCTGTGGAAGAGCGATGAGTTCGGTACCCATGTCACCGGAGACCATTTGCCTACTTCCCCACCAATTCCAGATGAAATCGCCAAGGCTTTGAAAACTCTTCCTCGTGAATATGAGAAAGTATCTTCCTATGCTCGTGATGAAGCCCATTCCCACTCCTACTCAAAATACTAAATGATTACTACCTGACAACACTCAACCAACCAACCAATCACAAAACCTCATATTTTGGACAAGCTGGACTTGATCTAATAGCTGCCATACTATTATAAAGAATTATATTTTTACCTACTTTATCTCGTTAGTTTAACAATACAAATTCGTTTGAGAAAAAAATAAAATCTTACGATATGTTTCACTGCATAAAAATTGTTAATTAGTCTATTGTTTCTTAAATGCAACGCACTTTGGTTATAAGGTGATTTGGCAACATTTTCTAAAAATCCTACAACTAACACATTTACAAACCAAGCGGTGGAGTAGACAAACATTGTTAGCTGGAAACGGAAGTGATTTACACTAAAGTTAGTGTGATCGAATATTGTAACTAAATATACTTATGGTGACTAATTATGAAGGTTGTTAAGTGTAAATGGCACATAAATTGTTCGTATTGCACTTGCACCGGTTAAGTTTTTACGATTATTTACAAAAAAAATTATATCTATACTACATAAGTTACAACATGATTTTTTATCCAAATCGAATTTGTGGCGATTTC
Organism: Holacanthella duospinosa; assembly: GCA_002738285.1. Lineage (NCBI taxonomy): Eukaryota > Metazoa > Arthropoda > Collembola > Poduromorpha > Neanuridae > Holacanthella > Holacanthella duospinosa. The sequence continues at coordinate 205,766 of NIPM01000045.1, read as the reverse complement.
CGAAAATATCTAAAAGTTAATATCATTTCGTCTAAGCATAGATGATGATGATAAATAGAAATACGTAAGCTTGATTGAGCATAGTAGCTCGACATTTGTTATGAGGGATTCCATTTCTTTCTTTGGAAAATGGTAACACCATTGAAATGTAAGTTGAAACCGCAAACTCCTTTCAAAAGTAGTGAATTTTTACCGGGGAAAAGCGTAGAGCTTTACAACACCTCTTCCTGATTGGTTCATAATATGTCATAATGATTGGACCTCGGAACACCACATTACTTTTATGGGATTCTTCAGGGAAATGGATTTCTCTATCTATTACTTTATCTCTCATCTAAGAATCAAAGTTGAGTCAGGTTTCACCTCCTCTTCGATTCTCCAAATTTTCAGCTTGATTTCTACGCACCTCAACGACTGCTTTCCAAACACGAAGTTCGACACCACCCCTAAAAAATATATATATAAATTAATGAAATTTAGTTAAAAAATTCACAGTTCGATGGTAGATTCAGATTGGTTTACTTCAGTTTCAGAATTTTCAAATCTTCTCTGCTCATGAATTGAATTACATCGTCGTATGTGTACTCTTCGTGAAGAAACTGTAAACAAAAATACAATCAGAAGAAAAGCAAAATTAAGAATGAAATTACTATCTTTCAATTACCTTTTCAATTGAGCTTCTATCTAGATGCATTGATGTAAGGAATTCAACTAATTTCGGATCCCGAATATTTAACGAGAAGGAATTTGACGGTGGAAGTAGATGATGCTGATGGCAACAGCTCAAAGCACCAGAGTTATCTGATTCTGCTACAAGTTCAGGAATTCCACCTCCTGCTTGTGAATTCATGTCATCGGATTCAGAATTCAGCGTCTGATGAGAACTGAAACCAGTATCTGAGGATCTAAGTATAGAACTCGGGCTGAGGGTCACGAGTTGACCAATCATGCGCATCTGTTGTGTTGTTTGAGTCAATAGTTGTACATGGAGTCGTTGTTCCTCTAGACCAGTCTTTAACAAATTCTGATACGATTTTTGACTTTCCAAAAGCTCATGTAATAATCTAGAACAAGAATTTGACTTTAGTTTTATTTCCCCATTTTTATAAAACCACCTTCTGCTACCTGGAATTATCCATCCTGAATTGCTCAACTTGTTCTTGATATTCTGAATGGAGTTTAGAAGAAGGAAAATCCAGAGCTTTGTGAGACTTCATAGAATTGACAGTGGAAACACCAGAAGTGGAACCAATCCCATCTGAACCTCCTCCTTCGCGTGTCTCTCTAGTTTGTTCCGGTAAGAGTATATGCATTGCAGCCTGAATGGCAGAGGTCATGAGGGAGTCCAAAGCGAACATCCAATGGGGTTTTATATTATGTGATCTGAGTACATTGTTGACGGCGTCTCTGAAAAGTAACAACGCAGATTGCATCTGACTCTGGACAGCCGCTGAGTCACTGTTTAGTTCCTCCTTCAAAGCATTCATAACGATCTCAATCTTTCTCTTATCATTCCCTTCAATGTAGTCTCTCAATCCGTGCATGAGTCGATAAATATGATCCTGGAAAATTAGAACTAAATAAGTTGGAAATCAATCCTTATTGAACGTATCAATGAATGAAGACTTTGAAATTCCCTATTAAAAATAAACGTATGTTCATGAACCAACCGTAAAACCAGGCTAAACAGTTATTTATTTACAAAAAAAGGATAATCTTAAAATAATTATTTAACTGTTGGACGGCAGTTGTATGGATTGAACTTCGCGTACGCTTAAAACAGTTGTCCAATTTAATAACAATGAAAATTAATATATCAAATAACGACTGGAACTTCGGGCTCATTTTAACATATTTTCTGTTTTTGATTAGTTTATAATTTTAACCTGGCTTTACTGTTGATGGAAAACAAAGTATCTGAAAGTTGTATTTGGACTTTCAATTTGTTCGAATTAATTATCTAGTTAACCCCGAGAGGATACTATCATCTTACCCGTTTTAGTACAGAACCAATACCATCTCGTTCAAAACTTCGTATCCAAATGTCACAAACTTTTTTTTCGTCTTGAATAAGGACACGAGTGAGTGTAGTTCTTCGTTGTGATTCCTTCTTCAAAAGGTAAAAATCCGGCTCTGGGTTCTCACCATCGACAAGAAGTGGACTCGATTTTGAACCGTCTGTTTCAGGTGACACGGGTACATTCCCACCAGATTCACGGCGTCCACTGGATCCTTCTTCATATTCAGAAAGAGCCGTATTTGTACTGTATGCAATAATCAAATCAAATTGTGAAAATCTTCAAAAGTTAGGGTTGATTCAAGGGGTTTATGCTAACTGATTGATTTCCAATATGTTTTAACTGAAACAGATTGAAGAATATAAAGAAGAAAGTAAAGCACCTCGTATAAGAGAGCGAAGAGTCAGCAGTAGCTTCAGTAGAACTAAAGAAATTCGGCGTACAAGGTGACCCAACAGAACTGCACGGACTCCTTTTCGGTGACAAGCTATTGGTTGACAAAAAGCGATTATAAGTTAGCAATTGCAATTTCCATCCATCAAATGGCAGCTTCAATAAGCTGCTAGGCAATTGAAGCAAAATTTTGCACAATTATCAGCATAAGATACGGAGTTTGGAGGGTTACTACAGTATTAAATACTTTTTTGTAATAAAAGTTACCATTCATCATTTGATAAAGCCTGCCGCCTTGATTTTTCAATCGCGACGATCCGATCTGCTGGAACGGAAATACTCCTAGCAAATTCTTGTGATGCTGTAGCTCGGATATTTTTCTTCCGTCCACTTCTGCAACAAATTTGTCAATGAACTTTAGCATTTGTTCGTGATTTTGAATTCATTTTCGTAAAATGTACTAACTCGGTAAGGAATGGGTCTTCCAGAAGTGCTGCAGCACTAGCACGTTTATGAGGATCAGGTTCGAAACATCTGAGGATAAATTTCTTAGCGCGTTCACTCATTTCTGAAGGTATTTGTGGGTGCATTTTGTAGAATCCGACCTGAAGAGATTCATATTAATCGTTGATTACCATGACTATGTAAATTAGTAATAATTTACCTTGAACATTGCTGCTTCAGGGGATCCGAGTTCAATAAAAGGAGGTTTTCCGGTAGCCATTTCAACAATAGTACAACCCAGGGACCAAATGTCCGCTGGAGCACCGTAGCCTCTTTGTCCTTTGTCAATGACCTCGGGCGCCATATATTGCCTGTAAAAATATAAACATTTGTATTCACTTCCAAAATGAATCGGGGTATAACTTACAGTGTTCCAGCAAATGTTTTCGTCAAAGGTGAAATTCCAGCAAGTCTCTTTGACGTACCAAAATCAGAGATTTTGACCACTCCACTGTAAGTATTGACTAACACGTTGTCTCCCTTAATATCCCGGTGAACGATTTTTTGATCATGGAGGTACTTTAACCCTTCAAGTATCTGTTTCGTATAATACGCAATGGTAGACTCGCTGCCTTTGAGAGGACCCCACTTGGATCGAAGTAAAGCTGATAAACTCCCGCCAGGGACTTGCTCCATCAGAATTTTAAAGAAGCCATCTTCTAACACTGAGCCAAGGTACTGCACAATATTCCGATGTCGCAATTGGGAATGTAGACCAATTTCTACGAAACAATTAATGTCCATATTATTTTTTTAATTTACGAGTTAAATTGGAAATTACCTTCATGAAATGGTTGTACTTCTCGTAGATTTTTCTCAGGAATTTCCTTCACAGCGATTCGAACTTGAGTATTTAAATCACGCGCTGCATAAACGGTTCCATAAGTGCCCTTTCCTAGGGTAACTTTTTTTGATTGATCATCCAACTCGTATTCAAACTAGATTTAGAATGATTAAGTAATATATTATTAAATTCACAGCATAAAGACGCTGAAGGTTCGACGTACTCTTATTTGCTCAGATGAGAGCGCAGTGTCCAAGTCAGTAAATCCATTTGCCTGATCGGCTGTCATCGTGAGGATGAGATCGTAGAAATGATCTCGATACTGACTATTAGGAAAGTACAAGTGGAAATCATCGGAATTTTCATGCACGTAAAGGAAGATGCAGCGATCATCTCGTTTGTACAATCTAGCAATGAAAACAACATTGATAGACTTGACTTGTTAGTTTTCTTCAACCAATCAAACTCACGTAACAGATTTAATCATATCCGCTGTGAAGAGCCAATTATGTACTTGCTTGCAATTGGATTTGAAACATTTGATACAAAAATTTTCAATTTGTAATGATTGTTGTTCAGCTCCAAGATGTACTTTGATCGCACTAGGCATGAAAACTCGAGACGGTTCCAATATCAGAATCTGGAAAGCATGGTAATGAATAGTTTAACATTATAAGAAATCATGTTAACAGTTCCAACCGGAATTCGTATACAACCAGTCACATCGCTGATTGTCGCTTCCATAAAATACTCAATCCAGAAATTGAAGATAATTTCTTCAGGCCCATCAGTACTGTCTTGTCGTCTGAATTGATTAATGAGAGTAATGTTTCCAATTGTAGATTTAAGATACCAGTTTGGAGGCTTGAGTCGAAACATATACTCCGCAGCTTGAATTGCTTTACCAAAATTTTTAGCAAGGACACTAATTTCAAAAAATGTTGCTACATCCCAATAATCTTGAAGTGTTGATAGACTTCCTTTCTTCCCAATTAAATTATTCAGAACCATTCCTGTTATAAATGAATTGTCAGTGATTCCTCTCTTAATAACAATTTTTAGACTAACCGATGTGCTGGAGTTCTTCGGAGTCAGAAAATTCCATTCCTTTCACTACTAGAAGTGTAGCTAGGTTAATTCCAGCGTATTCATTTGGTTGAACTTCGAAACCTTTCCGGTACCATACAATTGCATTCTCAAGACTCACTTTATCTGTGTAATTAGACTCAACAAATTTATCCTTATAAATCCGACCACAGAGGCAGACTAAATCGGGAACATGATTTTCTTTTTTCTCTAATGCTTTTGTAATCACTTCCAACGCTTTCTCGCGGTCACCTTCCTTGTTTCGTCTAAAATCAAATGGAAGGCATGAAAATTAAATAAGAAGACATTAATTAATTTAGTCTCATCCTTACCTGTTCAGAGCAAACGCGTACAAGTACATAATTGCCGGTGTATTGATACAATTCTTGTAGTTGTGAATTGATTTTAAAAATTCGAGATTGTCAACTAAGTTAACCATTGCATCGTAGTCTTGAACTTCACGAAATGACAGGAGCATATTGTAAACTACTTCTCCAGAAATTACATTAGGATCATCCAATCTTTTCTTCATTGCATGGAGAGCTTTCGATAGTTCCTTATCAGTCAAAGTCTCTCGAGCCTTACGCAAATCCGATAAGAATTTGTCCTTCATATGGGCTCTTAACAAAACAAACAATATTTAATTGCCAATATGTAAATAAATCGATAATTTTCTAATCTTTACTTGGATTGTATTTCAACATCCTGGAGTAATTTTTTAATTTTTTGAGATAATGGCGTCCTTGATTCAGTAGAATCGTCAGGGAGGAGTCCAGTGGGCATGGTTACAACGCAAGAATTACAATCCAGTACTCGGTAGGTCACGAATTGGTAATTGGTGCAGGATAACTGTCAAGAATTAACAATGTTTATACGAAAATTGAATTTATTATTAATTGTAAATAATTTTGTAATGTACTGTTCCCTCACCTTCAGCGGCATCGTTAGCTCCGTATCGTAGTCATTGAACAATAGAATATTCTGCTTCATTTCGAAACTTTCACGAACACCAAGATGATACAGTAAAGTGTTTCGCTGAACATCGATTGAAAGGTCAATCAAAGCGACATCAGCGTTGTACATTGTATCCAAAAAATTTGTTTCACCGAAATCCAACTTCTCAAACTAACAAGACGATTACAACATTATTTGAGGGTTCTGCTTCCAATGCAAAAATTTTTTTAGTATAACACTTACTTGGATATGATGGCAGTTGGCTTGAAGCAGTGCACAGGCATTTTTCACCTCTTCCCAAGCACGTTTCCTCTGTGGCAAGTGAACAGCATTTTGTAAATCAATAACAAATGCAACGTCCATCTTTGGTCTGACTACACCTGGTGAGTTTATGGTCGTATGTCCAGAGTTGTCACTTCGACTTCCAATACTATCCGTCTGACTCCGACTTTCTGGAAACACAAACAAAGGGAAGCAATGTAATAAATTATCAGAATCAATAGTACCTTATCGCTACAGATGTGTTAAATTCCAGAGAACCTTGTGTTGATTGTATATTAGTACTAGTAGATAGACATTTTGGTTTTTTGAACTCATCGGTCACAAGAATATCCAAAGTAAGCTCTTCTGTTAATTTTCGCTTAGGAGAAGCGGAAGAAGATGAAAGCATTACAAAACTAAATGTAACTTGTTATTAGCAACAAAGCCACATAAAGAATTATTACAAAATTGGACGCTCTTCAGTACATACTCAACGAATGCACGTGACAGAAAGATTACTTATCTGCTAATTGCTCGGTAAGATAATCAATTATTTGCAAAAAAAAGTTTTATATTATACTTTGAGTAGACAAATGCGCTTTATACTTTATTGATAAGTAGTGACTTTTCACTGCCAATACACTCTAATCTTTTGTTTAGATCTGATTTATAACTTTAGTATTTAGTTATAAAATGAATGAAGTTTGCATTACCTGGAATCTCCAGCTCATTGGACGATGTCACTTGCCCCTGAGGCATTTTGAGCTCTTAACAATTGTACACCCTTCAGTTCTCCTCAATAGACTTATGCANTTAGTTATAAAATGAATGAAGTTTGCATTACCTGGAATCTCCAGCTCATTGGACGTTGTCACTTGCCCCTGAGGCATTTTGAGCTCTTAACAATTGTACACCCTTCAGTTCTCCTCAATAGACTTATGCACCGTATGAACATCCAAATATCTTCCAAAAATCTTGAATCCGAAATGAATATATTGTCATGCCAATGTAGTCATCAATAATTGTCACGTCAATGTCGCCATCAATTCTAATGTCTTTGAAGAAAAAATCGAGAATGTCAATTATAATTGGAAAAATGTAGACGTAAATTTCTTAGTTTTATGTCTAATGTCACGGCCAGGTTATCTTCTGATTTTTGTTGCTGAGTTTTATTAGAAGACTATGAGGAAATGAAGAGAAGACCCCTTGGCAGGAGATTAGAAGATCTCTACTGAACAGCAGCAAGATCTTCTCAGACACATGACTTATTAAAGAAGTGCGTCAAGAAAAATTTCCTCCCACAGATACACAGATGATTCAGCAAAGTAACATTAACTTACCAATTTTCCTTGTGTTGCTTTGATTCTTTTAGATTTTTAGTGAAGAGATGACTAACCACTTCCCTCTTGTTCTATTACATAATAAGCTAAACGCAGAGCATATTGCATTTGCATTTTGCATATTGTAATGTAATAAATAAGAGTTTACAAAGTTACACCCACATACTCTGGGATAGTGGCATAGAGTATGGAAGCAAACAACTTTTAATTTACTTGCAACTGGCTTTTTGACGACTATACTCGCGAGTCGAGGAGATTAACAATATCAACAATAAACAAATGTACCTTGTGACGAANTATTACATAATAAGCTAAACGCAGAGCATATTGCATTTGCATTTTGCATATTGTAATGTAATAAATAAGAGTTTTACAAAGTTACACCCACATACTCTGGGATAGTGGCATAGCGTATGGAAGCAAACAACTTTTAATTTACTTGCAACTGACTTTTTGACGACTATACTCGCGAGTCGAGGAGATTAACAATATCAACAATAAACAAATGTACCTTGTGACGAATGAAAACTTAAATTTAATCTAAATTGTTTATTCGGTAATAATAATAAAAAATGTGCCATTTCCACATTTCTCCAGTTATGCGCTATTCCATTTGGTTTATGGTCTTTCTGCAAGTGGAATAACTTATTCAAAAAAATTATGTTTGTTGTAATTAGATAAGTATTGTCTAGTCTTTTGTTTTCATTGATTGGTGTATCATTATTGGAGTATTGTATTTGTTTACCTTACCAACTGAACTGACGATTGACGATGAATATGACGACAATAGAATGGTGACATTATTAGAATCCCCAAATTGCGATTCCACTTCTTCTAAATTCCACCTCTCCTGGCGCCAATGGAAATCATATTGAAACAAACTCAACAGGTTTTTTTTTAAAGTTCAACTCATATGAATATAACCGATACTTAACATCACCGAAACGTTTAACACAACACAGCCTCACTTGATATGCGTATCACTCCAACTAGAAACCTGATGGCAAGGTTAAGGTTAAATTTTTGAACTTTTTTTTCGAAAAGAATTTGTTTTCGTTTTTTACCCATAGAAATTCATTTCAGGACCATCTGAAGTGATTCTGAAAAATTTGTGAAACGAAAAATTTTTTGAAACTTTTCCAAGTATTTAGAAAAATTCATTTGGACTTTAAAAATTTTCAGAATAAAAATAAATTTTTTTTTAAATTTTTTAGAATTGCTACAGAAGACCCTGAAACGGATTTCTATGCAAAAAATAAAACGAAAAAATTATTTATNTTTTCGTTTTTTACCCATAGAAATTCATTTCAGGACCATCTGAAGTGATTCTGAAAAATTTGTGAAACGAAAAAAATTTTTGAAACTTTTCCAAGTATTTAGAAAAATTCATTTGGACTTTGAAAATTTTCAGAATAAAAATAAATTTTTTTTTTAATTTTTTAGAATTGCTACAGAAGACCCTGAAACGGATTTCTATGCAAAAAATAAAACGAAAAAATTATTTATNAAATTTTTTAGAATTGCTACAGAAGACCCTGAAACGGATTTCTATGCAAAAAATAAAACGAAAAAATTATTTATTTTTTTTTTGAAAATAACTGAAAACTTTACCTTGGCCCCACTATGTATGATTAAACCAACCTGAGACTAATTTTGCACCCTAATGTACTTAAATCATCCAGATCAATATTTTTGGGTTTCATCTTTTTTTATTAAATACACCTACTTCCTTCGTAGATCATGAAGAATTTTTAATAAGCCTTCCTTGCATAATACATAATCATATATTAAAAGTAGACAAAATTTTACCTTCATACTTTTTATTTAATGAGATGTAGCATTAGGAGGTAAGACTGAGAGGTAGCGGTCAGCCACCGCTGTCTAAATCCAACCGGATCTGTAAAGAATATGATGGAGTGCTCTCTTGAATTCGTAGAAGAACCTGTTACTTTAAAAGTTAGATGCAGGGTTTGAATAAAGTTGGGTTGGAAAGTTGAGAATGTTGTTGTTAGGACTACNGTTACTTTAAAAGTTAGATGCAGGGTTTGAATAAAGTTGGGTTGGAAAGTTGAGAATGTTGTTGTTAGGACTACGAGTGGGTTAACTTGACTGGTTAACGTTAATCATTCATTGAACTGAGGAAATTCAACTCATTTTACAGTTATCCAATTTCCACTGAAGACGAAGACTGACCACNGTTACTTTAAAAGTTAGATGCAGGGTTTGAATAAAGTTGGGTTGGAAAGTTGAGAATGTTGTTGTTAGGACTACAAGTCGGTTAACTTGACTGGTTAACGTTAGTCATTCATTGAACTGAGGAAATTCAACTCATTTTACAGTTATCCAATTTCCACTGAAGACGAAGACTGACCACNATCATTCATTGAACTGAGGAAATTCAACTCATTTTACAGTTATCCAATTTCCACTGAAGACGAAGACTGACCACTGAACTGATGACCACACTTGAGAGACTGATCATTTAATTTCATTTCATTCCCGTTTCTGTTACATTGAGTTTTGCTTCCTGGAAGGATTTGATCTTTGACGAAATTTTTATCACAAACTCGGAATTCACTTCTTGACTTGAGGACCAGGAACAGTCAACTAAGCCAAAACTTACCAAAAAGATATTTTTCAGGAATGGATAAATTACGGCGAGCCCTCAGCGGTGACGCTGAAAGCCAAGCAGAAGAAGGAGGAATTACGGAAATAATGGATTCGAATCGTTGTGGATTAAGTTATTCAACAAGGATCAAAGGATTCGTTGGTTGCTTTGTTGGAGGATTCTTATTTTCTCTACTCGGCTCAATGATGCTTTTCTTTGGAAATATTCGAGCTTTTGGAATATTCTATACTTTCGGCAGTATAGTAGCTATCGGAAGGCAAGTAAACTTTTTATTATTTTCGTACTGACACTGGATGAGACAAACAACAATTTTGAACTTNGCTATCGGAAGGCAAGTAAACTTTTTATTATTTTCGTACTGACACTGGATGAGACAAACAACAATTTTGAACTTACGTGAAGCTGCACGCTAAAGATTTTTTCGTCCTTGATTTTGTCGGCAATTCTAATTTTATTTGGTCAAGTCAAGTCTCAAGTGGTAAGAATTTTTTTTTTAATTCCAATTTTGAATTTTAGTACAATGTTTCTCATGGGACCATTGAAGCAGGTGCAGCGAATGTGTGCTCCGACTCGTGTTATTGCAACTGTGGTAATGTTGCTGGCATTGATTCTAACACTTGTATCTGCAATTCATGTGAGTGATACCAAATGACAGAATATACGAATTTAACAATTCAATGTATATCTTGTTGATTTCAGTGGCAAAAAGGTGGACTTACACTGGTGTTTATTGTCATTCAGTTTTTGGCAATGACGTGGTATTCTCTTTCATATATTCCGTAAGTTCATGCATTGCAAATTAAATTTCTTTAAATTATTATGTCTAACTCTAATCGTGTTGAATTTATGAAAGGTATGCAAGAGACGCTGTGAAAAAGTTATTGGGAGGATTATGCTAAGCCAAAACAGAAGCATAATGCATGATAAGATTAATTTAATGTTAAGCCAAAGTTCAGTAGTTTATTCCATCCAAATTGTGGAATGAATCCGCACTCGCAAGCTAATGGGAGTACAATAATTCGAACTGTATTAACACTGAAAATCATCATATCAAACCTTCCATCTTCATTTTCAATCAACTAACTGACCAATAATTGCAGTTAAAATTAGCGGAATTTTATTGTGGTAATTATTTTTGGAGAAATGTAATTGTTATTTCATTCAATGAAATTCATTGCGTCTATCAACTAATCATGTTAATTATGAGTTAATATTTAATTTATAAAGGTGAAGGTGACAGGGTATTGTTTATTGTCTGTTCAAACAATATCCATGAAAAAAAATTTACTCAGCCAAACGGAAGTTAATGACAAAATTAAAATATTTATTCTAAATGACAAAATTTAAGGTTTGAAATTAATTTCAATTAACTAATGCTTTTATAGTGGAACACGCTTCTAAAATTGTTACATAACATGGAAAATACTGATCTTATAGCCGTAATGGTCTCATAACGAATATAAGATCAATTAAGTCATAAAAGTTGAGATTTCTAAATGAAATAAGAGTTATATTTAATTTTTCGACCGGAATTTAAGTAGTAAATTGGAGAAACAATACTAAAGTAAATTTTTGCATACTTACTTCTATAAATTTGCAATTTTCACTTTACAAATGGTATTTTTAATAGCCGAAACATGATATCGAAGTTCAGGTGGCATTATTGCAATTGTTAACTAATTTCTACAAAAATTACAACGTTAGGGCCGGAGTGATTCGGACTTCCTTAATCTAAGCAATCTTTAATTACTCCCTGTGGGAAGAATTGAAGCTTAAATCTTAAGTCCAGGAATTTTGCCACTTAAATTTTAAAGAATGATTTATTAAGCTGACGAGTAGTGTGAGATTGAGACTTTCGATGAACGATCATCAAAATATTTGATCGCAAAAGGTGAAATACTTTAGTTACCTAGATAGAGACAAATTCTAAAATCAATAAAAATGCCAAGATTTTCTATGGTTGCTAAAGCTAAACCTTAGTTCGAATCACTTGGACATAATCTATGTGTTTGAACTACCTTGTGGTTAATCCATTCTCAGCCACAACTTCTTATTCTGTTTTTCTAGATTTCAGGTCAATTGCTTCAATATTGTAGGATAAGGAATAAGAATAATTATTTCACTAATTTACTTTATCCATTTTTAAATTCAATAATTATTTTAAACTTAAAGAATTTAAGAGTGAAAAGTAGGGAAAGAAGTTTGTGGAAAGGAATTAGGAAACACTAGCACATGTTTAGGTTCCAAAAAGAATAAAAGTAAAGTAAAATGTCGAGATTTAGCTATATTTTGGTCTTATGTCCGTTTTGGTCTTATATCCGTTGGTCATATAGTGCAATATTTCTCTATTCTAAATACATTGTACATTGTTCCAAACCAAGGGCGTCAGACTTTTATCTTAAAACGGAATTGGTCTTATATCGGAAGGTCTTATAAGCGTGCTCCACTTTATTAATAAATTTTAGTAGTGTCAGTGATGTTTTGCTCTGCTGAATCTAAATATTTTCATCACTTTTTTTCTTGGAGTAACTCAAACCTTTCTTTTTGCTATGTAGAGTAATCTGATTAATCAGAAAGATTGATTATGACGTTCAAATTAGTGACAATTGAAATTTCACATTGGTAAAAAAAATTTCTAGATGTATTGTTTACGAAACGAACTGATTTACACTTTGTAAATAATAATTATTTATGACAATAATTATTGTTCCCACTAATTTTTGAAATTTTGCGCGGGAAAGTTTTTTAAAGAAATTTTAAGGAAATTAAAATTTTGTAAAACCTAATTTTATAAGTTTTGTATTTTTTTTTCTCGTCATTTTTCAACTTGATGATTTGATAAAGTAAAGTTGACGTAAAGAGGATTAAACTTAGAATTTGTCCAGACTCGAAGTGCTTCCCACAATTGTTTTGTATACCCAACCCTCGACACTATGGCTAATTCTCGAACTTTTATGTCGAGAACCGGTATGTCGTCGCGATTAATGGGAAGATCAAGAGGAAATATACCTGAGAATCCACCACAGAAGTTTCGTATTTCAACTCAAGTTGGAAAAAAAATATCAAAAGTTCGTTGGCTTAAAACTGGTAATGTCGGAGTCATTCCGGAACCTTTTGTTCCAGAATATTTCATTGTTGGATCTTGGGGAGAATTGGTAAGTGGAAGAGATTTGATTGTTATTTCTAAATAATTTTATTCTAAATAAAATTATTATCAGGAGAATGAAATATCTCTTTGGAAGCTAACCCCTCACGAGTCATCTTCGAATGAAGAAGAGACTAAACCAGAAATTCGAATTCTGAACAGGACTCCAATTCTTGGAAATGTCACAGATGCTGTTGTAGGCTGATGAGCTAAAACATAAGCAAAAACATCCAAATTATTGATGAATTGATTCGAATTACTAATTACAGGGAATCGGAAGTGATGCGTTTGCTCTAACGACTTCATCAGGAGCTGTATCAATATTCAAACTGACGGATGTTGATCATAATGAAACTAATCCAACTTCTTTTCAACTTTCTTATTCTAAGCAGCTACACTCGATTCGGTATTACTAACAGAAACTATGAGTCCAACTAATTTAAAAACAATATGTTACATAATTTCTTTAGTGAGAAAAAGTCATGTCCAGCAACGGGGATCGCCACTTCAGAAAAATCGATGGTAACAGTTGGTGAGGATGGATCAATTTATGAACTTTCTATGAATACCTTTGAAATCATCAACTCTTTTGGTAGGTAGGAGTAGGTCAATTCCTTCCGCTTATCTAAATCAATTTTTTTTTTAAACTACGTTAATTTTAGAATTTGTCGATGAGTTATCTTTTTGTTGCATTGAATTTACTGGGGTGAGCTCAATTGCGACTGGAAACAATGGAGGGCAAGTGAAAGTTTGGGACTTGAGGTCAACAGGGAAAAAGCCAACAAGAACACTCAATCATTTAGATGACCTCTCACCTGCAATTAGTATTGCTCCACATCCAACTCAGAATCATATTCTTCTTGTGGGTTATTCGTCAGGTGGGACTGATCTCTGGGATCTTCGTGGCTCTTCCTCTGAGCCAATAGCTAATCTTCAACAACAAGAGGGAGGAGTCAGTGAAATATCATTTCATCCTGTCTATCCTGACAACTTCTATACTTGCTCTCAGAGTGGGCAGGTCATCCATTGGTTTACTGCTCAGAACACAAGTGAGACTGATCTGGTACAAAGTAAGTTTTGTTTTGCTATACATGTCATTTTTAAATATCAAATTTAGATAAGAAAATGCAATTCTCATTGCATAACTGTTGCATACTAAGCGCTTCCCTTGGTCTCTGGCTCAAATTATTAGAGCTAATCTTTACTTTTTGCTTTGCGAAGTCATAACAGGAATAACAACTTTTTTTAGAGTAAAAATCATTTATATTTAAAGTAAATCAAAATCATGCGATAAGGAGATGGTTTCATTTTCATATCTACGAGTTTACTCAGATTGATACGGCAATACGATTGGCCTCAAAATTTTGATTTAATATTACTTTCTAAATATTTTGTCTAAAAAATTGTCAAAAAATAAAGGAATTCATCATGGCGGAATTCAACCCCTCACCATCTTTCTGGTAGTTGTAAATCACTGATTTCTGATCTGTGCTTTCTAGATAATGACTATGACACGGATTTAAATCTGGAATTTTTGAAGTACGGATTATCCTGCAGAACGCTCTATTCATCACCTTTTCCAATCAACTCTATGAATTTGTCACGCAACAATCGACTCATTTGTGGTGGTGACAGTGGGATTATGTTTTGTACTGAAAAATGTTAAAAATTGTTTCAGGTTTTGTATCGGAAAATTCCTAAGTTTCTTTGCTTGATTTACTTGGAAAATCATTTTAATAAACTAGAATTATTACAATGATGGCCAAAATTTTTTGGTTTGTACAGGGATGTCAACAAGGATGGCTCACGGGGAAATGAAAATTTCAATTTCAACCAATCAGATTAGAGTAAAATTTGAACATTTCAATCTGATTGGTTAAATATGAATATATAATTTTTTGAAATATTTCTATTGCAAGTGTAGGTAGAATCTGATCACACGAAAGTTACAAAAAAATGTTAAGGAATGGTTAATTTTTCAGTTGTTTTAATTGTAGCAAATTTTGGTTAGAAATTAGAATTGATCAGTTTTAAATGGCAAAAAAAAAAAGGAAAATGGCAAATACACACTAACAAATTCTAAAAAAAAAAAAAAAAAAAAAAATTTTAACAAAATTTGCAAGATAAATAGATATTACCACTTTTTTGATTTTTTTTTGCTTCTTTTTCTTAGCCTTGGTGTTTGGAAATTCAATGAACTGATGTTTTCGTTTTTGAAAACATATTATTCCAAAAACCTCAAAACGCTTGATAAAGTTGAATGAAAGATGCTTATTTAAGTATTAATTTATCCTAATCTTTCTTAAATTGCAATTCTGTTAATTTGTGTTGCTTGAATGAGTTTCTTTAGGTTCCTCCATTTTCTTCATCTCTTATCCTATTCTCAACTCCATAATGAATGGTAACAATTTTGTGCAAAATTTACAAAGTTTTTAACTAAATAGATTATAATTTTAAGCAATTCATGAATTTCGAGCTTATAAAATGACTAGTAATTCAAAGGTTCCAGCATCATTCGATGTGCAGAGGTTTCAATTAGATCTTCGGATTTTTTGGAATTTCAGTCTTCTCAACTGTGATACAAATTTTTCGAACTTTCCTTCATTTTTGTGTGACTTCGAGGACATCAACTTGTAGTCAATCATGAAGGCAGTTTGTGCCTTGATGAGTCTTTGCCTTTTGGGTGAGTTAAAAATTTGCTAAAATTTTTCAAAAAGTTTTCGAAATTTTTAATTAAACAATTTTTGATTTTTTTTTCAGCTGGATTCGTCACCGCTGAGCAATATGCTTGGCAACTAAGAAAGGTTTACAGCTATACCACACATGGACGACTTCTCGCTGGAATTTCTGAAATCAATACCCAATACGCTGGATTGGAAATGTTTTACAAAGTTGACTTGGCCGTGATTGGACCGGATAGGGTCAACATAAAACCACACGACTTCCGAGTTTATGAAGTTAATGAAGAACAAGATGGTGGATGGAGGGATATACCAACTCTGAAAGGAGCCATGCTCGTCGTCCTTCCACCAGAGATCATCCAGTATCTTGAGAGTCCTATCGAAGTCAAGTTTGACAAGGGTATGTCATTATGATAACAATTACATGATTGAATAAAGTTAAAAAAAAATTTAACTAAATTTTATAATTGTAGGAGTCGTGGATTCAATAAAGGTCCAAGGAAATCTCCCCACATGGGCTATCAACATCAAGAAAGGTCAAGTTTCCCATTTTGTTTTGAACTCTGTTGGTCATAATGCTGTCATTACTGGTAACCTCAACCGTCCAATCCCACCCAATCAAGTTCGACCAGAGGATCCAACCACCCAATCTGGCATGTTTTATGAAACAATGGAAGAGACAGTACTTGGAAAATGTAAGTGGAGAACTTTTAGTACTGATAATTGCTAAAGATTTTAAAACATGTTTAATTCTGTTTAGGCGAGACTTACTACACTGTGACTGAGTCAGGACCATATGCATCATCTCGTACAGATCCTATCAAATCCGACTTGGCTAACAATGACCTCCCAAGTGACGAACAAAAAAGTGGTGAAAAGAGTGAAGAGGTCCGTCGCTCCGATAAAAGTGATTCGTCGAGCGAAGAGAGCGACGAAAAATTCAAGTACGTCAAGTACATGGCGTACAAGGAAATGGTCAAGGGACGTAGTGACACCAGCAGTGAGGTACAGATTCTACGAATATTAATTTTTGAGGGCTTAATTTGCAAAAGTTTGATTACTCATTTTATTGATTTTATTTAGGACGTCGGAGTCTTGGCACCAGCAGTATTCCATCAATTCTGTGAAAACCAATACCGTCTTATGGAATTCACTAAAACGATCAACTACACAAAGTGTGAGATTAAGCCCGTACTCGGACAAGCTAGTCCTTCATTTATTCTAAACAGTCGAGCAGGAGATAACGCCTTTGGATCCGCTTTAGCAGTAAGTTAATTGACTAATTGTAAATTAACGTTTTTATTATTATAATTGTTTTTTTTTGTCAGCGAGTCACATACTCCCGTTACATCGCTTGTGGTAAGGATCGCAAACAATTCACTATCCTCAAGGTCGAACAAGAAGAACAAATTTACAGTGGCATTCTCCACAAAGAAAAAAAGATTGGTGGAACTGTGAAGAATGTGACCCTTTACCAAATTCTTCCATTGAGCCGAGTTCCAGAGCCACCAAAGGAGCCCAAAGAAATTACTGATTTGACCTACACTTTTGACCCTCGTGAACAAAAACTTCGTAAGGATGGAAAACTAAAGACTGCCTTCGACATCGACGTCGCCTTTGAAGATACCAGCTATGAGTCTAACGAGTTGAAGACCACAAAGGAGCGTAAAGACAAATCCAAAAACCCACGCATACGACGAGCTGCCTATGAGTATGAATCGGAAGAATCTTATGAGGAAAAAGAATACAGTCTCCGTTGGCCACGCCTTGGTGGTGAGCTATTTCAAAATGATCAGTTCTGAACTGATTTGAGACAATTTGACATTATATTAAATATTGAATTTTTTTTTTACTGAAGGAGGTGAAAAGGAACATCTTAAGATGCCGTCTCTTACTCAAGCTCCTCTGAATCCAATGCTCGTTTCTCCCCTTAATACCCAAGGGATGAAGGGTCGTGTTGCTATTCTTCTCCTTGAAATTGTCAATGATATAACTGATGAGAAGCCAGTGGCTGAGGAAGAAACTGTTTCAAAAACTGCCACCGTTGCTAAGATCTTACGTTTCTTGGATTACGTTGACGTTGAACAACTCTACAATGAATTTGCGGACAAGCAACAAACTGAAGACCAACGGATTGTTCGGAAAATCTTTATTCAGGCTGTCGCTCAAGCCGGTACCAATCCAAATATCAAGCTCTTGATTGACCTTATTGTCAAACAGAAAATCACAGGAGAAGAAGCAATTCAACTAGTCATGACCTTTGCCATGTACATCCGAACTCCAACTATTGAACTGATCAAATACTTCTTTGAAAAATTGGTCGACTTTTCACCAAGTCCTGAGGATATGGATCAACTTCACACAACTGCTTCCTTGGCCTTTGCTAATTTGTTATTTGATGCCTGTGTCAATAAGCGTATTGCCAACACACGCTACCCTGTCCAAATCTACGGTGATTTTTGTGATGCTAACTTGGTCGAACGTGAATACTTGAAATATTTTGAGAAACAATTGGATTGGGCTTTGGAACAAATTAAGCTTAATGATCACAGTGTTGGAGCCACTCATTGGGCAACAGTCTTTTTAGCTTCTTTGGGTAATACCGGTCATCCTGCGATTGCCAGGAAGATCCAATACGTTCTGGATACTCAGTCTTACGTCTTTATTAAGACCAAAGCAGTTTTAGCACTCAAGCGAGTCTTGGTTTCACGATCTGAAGACAATGCACAAATCGGAGAGTCAACTGGAATGGATCGCAGAACCCAGTACTACTAAAATATTACTCTTGTTTTGTTATTATAGCAGGAGTATTTACATATAATTTTAAATTATTTTTCAGTGATGTCCTTACTGATGAAGTGATCGAAAAAAATATCCTTCCTATCCTTACTGCTGTGGTTTTTGACAAGACCGAAGACCAAGAAGTTCGAATGGCTGCAACTGACTTATTTGTCAAATGTACCTATGCTGACATAACTCTCTGGCAACAACTCGCTTACTCAACTTGGTTTGAACCAAACCAAGAAGTTCATTCTTACATCTACCATTTGCTCAACAGTTTGTCCCAACTGAAACGCCCCATTCATCCCGTCACTTGGGTTGCGTAAGTTTTTCTATAGTTGAAACTCGATTTCCTAATTTTGATAAATTTTTTATGATTTATGAAGTCAAAGGAAAGCTCTTTCTGTCATTCCAATGGTGAAACCAATTGAACTTGGATTACCACGATCCCGAACTCACCTCGAATCCGATTACTTTGATAAGATCCAATCAGGATATATGCATCGCTATTCACAATTCGGAAGTCCAAACTCCGTTATTCCTAACGCAATCTATTATCAAAATTACAAACAATACGCTGGAGCTATTGGTGAGCATCCATTGGAAGTGTCAGTCCATGGTCACACAATCCACGACGTTCTGGTACATTTGGTCGGGAAATTCCAACGCCCATCAGATTCTGCTGTTGAAGGAAACGATGTAATTCAAAACGTAAGTTTCATAATTTAAATTCTGTTGAAACTGTCATGTGGTGGAAATTGACTAATCTCGTTTTGGTTTAATTGTAGATCGTCGAGATTTTGAATATCGTGGATAGGGAACAGGACGAATCGCCTCAGGCTGAATTCCATATCAAACTTCGGAATGAGATGGAAAGAATTATTTCGTTTAATCGTGAAGTCATCGACAAATGGGTTGAGATAGCGAAGAAATCCTTCATCCCAGCAATTATTAACGGTATCCCGATCAACGAACAAAAAGCATATCAACTAGGTGAAGCAACTTTTGAATTCCCAACAACCTTTGGAATTCCGGTTACCACAGTCCTCAGACACAACAATCTCATTTCTCTCCGTGGATTAATCAAGGCTACAGGAAACTTTAGACATTTGGAAATTAATCTCGAATTACATCCAATTATTAGCTACAAGACCGAATCACATATTACCTTCAAGTCTCCCTTCACTGGAAAGGGCTATCAAACAGGAGTTCAACATCATGCCGTTTTTGAGTTTCCATTCCGTTCTATGTTAAGAAAAACCTCAGCTGGTGACTTAACATTTGCAATTACACCGACACATTTGAAGGAAGGGTCAGTCGATGGATCCATTGACATCTGGACGTTCCACCGTCGGGTAATTTGATAGAAGAATGTTTATAAACAAAAATCTCAACTTATGAATATTTTTTTTTGTATCATTTAGCCCTACACCATAATCGTCACTGATGAACTTTGGCCTATAAGTCACAAAGAAGGAGGACAGATGAAAATTGTTCATGCCACTGACACTCCATATGAGAAAACTTATGAATTTGGTGTGAAATCTCTTGGCCTTGCCTTCAAAGTAGAACAAAAGACTGAATATCAACCGGAAGAAGAGAAATATCCAGGATGGTCAAGATTCTTCAGGAGATTCAGTGGCTCAGTGGGTGGTTGGTTCCATAAGGGATTGATGGGCTCACCAACTCTCCGATTGGCTGAGAGGACATTGACACTTGACGTCTCTCAATCAAAGACAAAGACTGTATTAGTTATGGCTGCTGGCAGTAAGTCTTTATCATTTTGAATTTATTTCATTTTTTTTTGTTTGAAATACTGTGCTGAAGTAATTTTTATCGACAATTTTTATCCAGAATTCCGAAAAATATCACCACACGTCGTTTCAGAAGCATCTGACGAGAGTAAGAATCAAGATGACGAAAAATCTGGTGAATCCTCCGGATCATCTTCTGAAGAAGCTACTACTCCCAAACAATATCAATTCTACAGTATGAACAGCGGTGACTACTCTACTCCCATGGACAAGAAGATCAAACAACGCCCAGTTCATGAATACTACAAGAGTCAGTATGAAGGCTACGAACAAATGAGTGAAGAATACTACGAAGAATATGAAGGACAATTCAAAATTTCCAAGAACACTGTATCTTATGAAGCTGGATCTTATGAAAAATCTGACCCAGAATTCCATCATCGTCGCTGGTACTTTTTAAATCATATGATTTACTAAATTTGATATCAATTATATCATTTTTATTATTATCACTAGGTTTGTTATTGCTGTTTTGGGAAAGACTAACCCTCTCCATCCTCCATTAAAGGTTCGAGAGATGCAACCCAACTACGTAAACACCCCATCTGTTGTGCAGTATCTTGTTTCTGGGGATATGTACCCTGGACATACCTTCCTTCGTGCTAGTGCTGGAGAACCAACTAAGGAACATGCTAAGCAGTTACCACAAAATTCAAAGGCTGTTGACAATATTAAACAAGCTATCATCAATTCACCATTGACTAATACCCAGGCACCATTCTGTGGTGATTACGTTGGAGATTATCAGTTTCCTCATTGGGCCAACAGACAAAGTCTCCTAACTCTTCGTGCTAATTTACTTCGTCAAGAATTGAAGGTGAGCGTGAGAGGAGAGGTATCCTTCGGTTCTTCTTGTCGTACCAAGATTCATAACATTACATTCAACGGTGAGTTGGCACGTGATCAGGAAATGCAAGAATACGCTAAGACTGAATCCTTCGAAGCTAAGAAATGTAATGAAGACGAAAAGAAGGGATTCTTTTCTTCACCAGTTTGTATTACAAACAGTGAACAACAAGCCGCTGCCCTCAACACTGCCAAAGTAGACATATATGTAAGAAACCATACTTAAAAATCCAAAAGAAACGATACAATTTTACTGATTTTTTGAAAATAATTACTAAATTTTTTACTTTTTTTTTTAAACTCCTTTAGTACAGCCAACTTCCAATTAAAGTATACAATGCAACAGTCCAAGTTCGAGAATTAGTGAAGGCATACTGGTACGAGTACATGTCCTACAATCCATTTGTGATCCTCAACCCACGTGGCAGTGAACCCGTAGTACCAGAGTCTCACGTTAAAGTTATTGCCACATTGACACCTGACATTGACTACTTGACTCTTAAATTCCTCACCCCCAAGGAATGGATCTTCTTTGAGAATATCAAATTGAGTAGATTTGCCAAAGCCGTGTTCCCAATTACTGCAACGCAAACACAGAGAGAAAATATTCGCGATCGTGTCTTCAAAACAGCTGGTACGTTTTTACTTAACTCCATGTTAGCTTTTGACACGTTTCATATGACCATTTCCTTATCAATGTCATCATTTCCTTTTATTAATAGCTTCTTGCTCTGTGGAACAAACATTCGTAAATACCATTGACAACGTTACCTACACCTTTGACCCCGACGTTGCACAAAACTGTGAACATGTCCTCCTTCAAGATTGTTCTGGAGAAAAAGCTATTTCTGTTTTGGGTAGCAACCTTGCCACTTTGAACGTAAAAACAACTGTTCTCCTTCCTGGAAACTTCCGTATTGAGCTCATTCCATCTCTTCGACCAACTGATACTACCAGGGATAGGACCTATGTCTCTGCCAATACCAACAAGAAAATTGTTGTTGGACAAGGACGCGTCATTGTCAACGGTGTTCCTGTCACTCAACTCCCAACTGTTGTTCATGACAAAGAGGGTCAGTTCATTGCTCGGATTGAAGAAGGTGCTGGAGCCTCACTTCAACTCTTCGCACATGATATCAAAGTATGTTTTAGATTTTAAAATTAAAATGTTATAAGACTAATTGAATTAATTTGAAATAATCTATAACTCTACAGGTGACCACTGATGGACGACACATTGTACTTTATCCATCCAACATGCTCCGTAACTCCACTTGTGGTATGTGTGGAAACTTTGATGTGAGTAAGACCGTTGATTTCCGTAGTCCTCGTGACTGTCCCTTGAGTTCTGGTACTCTCCTCTCTGCTGCCTATGCCCTTCAAAGACCATGGGACAAAGAAGCTAAGAATGGTATCTGTAAAATTTCCGAAGACGCCAAAAAAGCCATTGAAGAGGAAGAGAGAGACTGCGAAAGTGATGAGTTCATTCCAGTCTACGCCTCCGGAGATTGTAAGGAAAAAATCATCCAAGAAGTTGGAGACGCTGTATACAACGTAAGTGAAATTTGTCAAATTTAGTATAAATTTCTATTCATTTTGAACAGTTTCGAGATAACCGAAGTCTCATTTCTAAAAGTTTCTTCCCACATATTAGAATAAAAAATAATATTTTTATTTCCAGATTGTCAAGAAGGCCTTGAAATATGTGCCAGGAGTCAACTCAGGAAAATGGGCCACAAAGGCACGTGACAAGGTCCGAGAATTGCTTGCTGGTGGATTCAACCCTTCTAACATTGCTGAACTCATTGCAACTGCAATTGCCAGCTTCATCCCTGTCGCCGGAAAGATTGTGAAGCCGCTCATCAAAATTGCAGTGCAGAAGGTTGTTGAGGTCATCTGCTCAAAATCTAGATGTTGTGACGATTACTACTACTAAATCTTATCGAAGTCCCACCACCTATGGAATATTTCTTCTTTCTTTCTGACTCAAAAACAAAACTTTGTTTCTTTAATTTATTCTACCTATTGGCTCATCTTTCTCTATTTATTGTTCTCTGTATGACTACATTTGTGACAGAGTCCTATTTCTAAGTTGTAAATAGTTGACCATCTGACCTTTGTCTTCAACAGTTCAATTGAATAAAAGCATTTAAAAAAAGATATTTTTATATTTCGTCTTCTCATTCGTATCATGATCATGGTACTGTAATTACTTCGTTTAAAACCACCAACTTTTGATTTAAAATTGTTCATAATTATACTACACAGTTCACTGTGACAAAACGTCGAAACTTTAGAAAATTGAACAGTTCTTAAAATATTTCAATGAATTTGGAAAAAATTTTGAATGAGTGGGACATTGGGAACGCTAGAGTCTCGACCTTCTCAAACTCAAACTTAATAGGAATGACGCAACCTCTGAATTGCGATCAACATGCCACTGACGCGTCATTGAAGTTGGGTACTCTGTGTGAACTTGCTATTTTTACAACAATGAAGTGAAATCTAATTAAACTAATTTTGACAAATTCCAAGGGTGACGAATAAGAATTAGCGACAAGAATTAAACAGACGAGAGTAACAACATAAAATTTTTAAGAATTGGAATTTGAATTACGAGACTAATATACTTAAGGAGCCTTTACTAACACCTACCTGTGAATCTAAATTTTTTGCTAATTAGAATTTACGTAACCTCTTAGTAAAAGAGCTTCCTGTCTTCGATTATTACTCAACAATAGATTCTTACACCCATTCACATGACGGAGGTTATACCATATTTAGGTGTATTTAATGTGAGTCGGGTAATTTCCGTATGTCATAACAAGGTCAAGATGAAACCTCCTTTTGACATTTAGATTTCACAGTGGTCATGATTTTGCACAAATTATTATTGGACCTGACAATCCTCACATGAACAACAATCAAAAAGTCTGACATGGCAAACTTATTTCATCCTGTAGGATTTCATTGTAGAAAATTCTCACGGATTTGCAATTCGTATTATTTACCTTTCATGGCTCACTCTCTTAATTTAATAATTACCTTTATTCACGTGATCATTAAAGATTAAAAAGTCAGAAAGTTGAAAAAAAATTGATAACAATACTCCAGCATTGTTGTATATAATGAACAATTCTGCTCTGGAGGTATGGATTTACAATTGAGTACAAAAGTACGAAATCAAGTAAATACTAGACCTTAAACTGTGGAGGCACATATTGAATAATTCTTAGGTTTGATACTAAATGACTCGTTGGAAGGAAATACGTAAGTTAATTATGGCGTCAATTGTTATTCTCATTATTGTAATTTTCATTTTGACGATCTTGAATTTCTGGAATCAGGAAATGAAGCAAGCGAGCTAAATTTCTCAGTGAAATCTACAAACTAATCTAACTAGTTTTGCTTAGAATTTTTATAATTAGCCTTGAATTTTTAGAAACAATGACCAGACACTCTGCCTGACTTCTAAGTTGAACTCAAAAAATTGTCAAGATAAACAATAGGGTTAAAAAATTATATGGGATTTCATGCTTTATACCTGACGTCCATCCTTGGAGGAGTACTAGCACGGACGTATTCATCAGAAGTCTGACGTGATGAGATTCCTACCATGACCATGGCAATGATTATAACAACCATGTCAATTCCAAAGACACCTACAAAGGCCTGTCCAGTAGGGTTACAAACATAGTCTCCATAGTATCGATTTGCATATGATCCACGATAATTATTTCCATTGAGTCCAACTTGTTGGTTGTAAAGTAATGCTTGATTTTGATAAAGTTGTTGTTGGGAATATTGGTTATTGACAAATCCTGGGTTGATGTAACTTCCACCATTGTAGTCAAGACCAAGTCCTGCACGACCTCCTCCAAGACCCAAATATCCATACCCAGGGATACTTCGGTAAGAGTATACTTCAAAGTATATTGACAGAGCAAAACAAATGACCACTCCGATGAGGAGTAGAAGTTGAAACAATGCCCATCCGATAGATAAGCTCTAGAAAAAGAATATTACAGATTAAATTTTTTTAAATCAAATCAATATTTTCTTTATTCAAATTTCAAAAGACAATTTGTAAATTGCCAAATGGACCAAATTCGTTGTAATTTCCTAATATCTTTGTTGCAAATTATTCCAAATATCCGGAGGCTCATAAATAATGAACCTTCGGAGTAAAATGGTGTACTAACGTATGATAATTTTTTTTTTCGCAATACATACTTGAAAAATAGAAAGTGTCAATATTTGTTATCCATTTGTCACTCACCCGTCTTCCGCAACAAAGAAAAAAACAAGAAATTAGTTGAAGGAGACCAATGACGACCCCACCACTGCCAATTCCAATGAGAGGATCAAGCTCATAACCAAAAAAACTGTAATTATTTCGGTTGTTGTAATATCCTGAGCCTGGACCAATATTTGGTAATTGGTAGCCAAAAATATAACCAAGCTCTGAACGGTAACCTAGAGATTGTGCTAGTAACACAGCTGAAACCACTATCACAGCCACACCCAATATCTAAAAGAAGACAAATAATCAGGAATCACGAATCAATCAATCAAAATAAAACAATCACTGTCAACACCATCTTGAAAACACAGTGGAGGCGGTAAGTCTCAAAATTCAATTAAAAAAAAACTTACACCAGACAATGCTCCAGCTCCTCTCGCTGCTCCTTGGGGAGAGCCCATCTTCGTAATACAGAAATTTTATTAAAAATAAAATTTGTTCCTAATTGATTTTCCAAAAATTTGAGTCCAGCAGTAGATGAGTGAGATGGAAAGTGAAAATGAAAGTATTAAATGATACTTCACGCACCTACAGGAAAAAGAAAATGGTAATTCCTTGAGTCATAACAAACAGCAGGAATAACGTCAGGTAACTTACTAACCCATTGTTATATTAAGTAAAAAAAAAACCTCCACTGGTCGTAAAACAACCCCCCAATCAACCAAGACTTTAAACTCTGTTAGTAAGTAAGCTTAAAAGTCGAGCGGTGTGAAGCGAATAACGCTGACTAATAAGATAATGAAGCTCAGGTGTGTAAGAGTAATTAAGCTAAGGAAGAGAGCTATATGTACAGTTAAGTGGAGGTGTCTCCCGATATTTGAGGATCAATTCATATGCCATGCACTCAACAACGGAAAGTACGTGACTCAAAAATCCTATTCTGTCAATTTCCTCTCTAGAATACGAATAATATGATTTAACAATAGAAATTTTTAGGAGTTTTAACAGTGGAAGGTAAAATATAAATTATTTTTGTCAAAATTATGAAACTAGTGATGAAAACATCATTACTGCTTACCTCCTCTTCAACAATGCTTGTCATTTCCTTGAGAATTAAAGTTTTAAGAGGTTGTTGGTGTATGATTCAGGAGGCAAAAGATAGAGGTTGAGGTGAGGGATGGTGTTCAACAATAAATCGGATTTTAATGTACTTTTATGGTAATTTTTTAATTGTTTTTAGGAATTACATAATGACTTGCGAATGATTTAGTGATAAAGACAATGATGACATTCAAGGGAGCATGAAACAGATTAAGCAGAAGTCAAGGTAAAATTTGGTAATTTCCATCATACACTCACTTCTTCGGATATGAATCTCATAATTTTGACGCATAATTAATTATTAAAAGAAGAATTTTTTAATTAAAATTTGAAAAAAAAAAAAAATTTTTTAGCTTACAAGTGAAATACAAAGTATCTCTCATCTTAGAATAGAATTTTAAATTTTATTTTGTATTTCTGGATTTTTAAATTTTTACGCGGGATCCTTCTAAGCAGTGATTTAAATTAATCTTCTATTTTTATTAAGCAATTTAAATTCTTAATTCATTGACTTAATTACTTAATTTTTTGATTGATTAATTTTTACCTGGAGTTCTTCATTAAATGGATTTACTGTCTTTTATGAATCGGATTAATACGCATCCTGATATTTGCAAAAAATTTTGTTCAGTTGTAGCATTAGTCCGAGGTAAGTTTTCAACATTTTAGTTTTGCATCCGAAAGGGTTGTTTTGTTGTGTCATGTCAAAAATAAAATACATGATTAAATATTAATATTTATATTAAAAATTATTTTTCCAACAGAGTATGAAAGTGAGGTCACTGCACAACTTTGCAGAAAAGATTCAGAGTTCATCCATCAAAGAATCCTTCCAGAAATATATACGGTGATATCCAAACTCAACCCTTTAGAATTCGATAAACTTCAAGAATGTCTTCTTACGTATGTGTTGATTGATTGGAACCACGAAGAATGCTTTACAAGTATTCAACTCGTTGGACAAATTTTTGGATACATTTCCAAGTGAATAACTAATTTATTTTTAAAATCGGTATAACTTTTTAATCATATTGATTTTGATAAGGATGGCACCAAAAGAAGTATGTCATGAATATCTTGTTTTGTTTTCTGAGAACGAAGTTCCACTTCAAATTAAATACTTTATACTACCGGAAATTGCAAAACATTTGAAACAACCGGTCAAGCAGCTCATATCTGACAGCTTTTCGGTGAGTATATTAGTTATTACCGGATATTCCCATAACCATGTCCATAGTAAATTCAAAATTCATCCAAATTAAATTTGAAGATCCAGAGATGTTACTTTTAAAACTCGGAAACTCGCTTGCTCATCGTCTTTAAAGTGTTACCCTTATTATTTTTGTTTTCTTTCTAGTGTTACTTACTATATTTTATGAGATTGAAGAAAGGGACTATTAGCAAATCAGCAGTTGCGGCTGATGCAAAATTCATAAGACCTTTTTGGATACAAATCCAATATATGTGGACCAATAGTATTGCTTTGAATTTACTTCCAATATTTGTTCAGATGGTAAACATTATCCCACATTTGAGCGAAGAAACCATCTCAGAGGTAATTGTTGAATCAATGAACCAAGTTTTTTTTTGTTCTATTATGATTTTATACTTTTTCAAAATATGGAATGTAAAAATTTGCCTAAAATCCATATCTATTATAGGTAAAGACTGCAGTGAAGAAACAGTTTGATGATCAGAACCAAGTTCCAATTTACACACTTCTTTCAACATCCGTTATCATACTCGGATTTAGAATGTTCGAATGGAAGGTTGATAGTACGCAGTGGGAAGAAATATCTAAGACCTGCCAAGAAATTTTTCGTCACTGTTGTAACAATGAGTTCAACATTGACTTCTCCATAACAAGAGAACTTCGCCGATTCATCGTGGCCATTATGGATTCATTTTTACAAAATGTAAAAGTAGAATCGGATGACATGCTACATAAAATTTTTGCTGCAATTCCAATCACAGAATGTATCAAAAATACTCATGGTAGTCAAATAAATGATACCAATCAGTCATTTGATGGTATTATATCACCAGAAAATTCCGTTGGCGTACTGCTTCAGGAATTGGAACGATTGATTGACAAATTCAAAGGACAAGAACTACAATTCAACAAGACTGAGCGAGAACGGCTTCGAATTGCATCCAAGGACCTGACTTCTATATGTCAAGATTTGAAATCGTAAGATTCAAAGTTCAATGATGTAACAAGAAGTTACGAAGTGAAATTCGATTGCAAAATGTCAAGTAAAAACAAAAGCGTAATACTCCAGCCAATGGTAATTGTTTATAACCTTGACCATCGTCGAGCCACCTACAGATTCTAGAAATGATCTTGTCAACTTACAAATATAAGACCCTTACAATCAAATCAATTCATTAGCAATTTTCTAGCAAACCAAAACAAACTCAAGTCCAAGTGAATTGAATAACAATGGCAACCATGATTGTTGCAAATAAGTCATACTGATTAAAAAGAAAAAGAATTTGTATGCAGAATCTAAACGATGTAGCTTAAAAACAAATAATGAACTCTTCTCTGGCCAATGGAAACTCACAAATTCTCTTCTGAAGATGCCAACAACCTGCTGCCGTTGTTGAGATAATTTTGCTTTGTGCGTATTCAGTAACTTTTACTTTATTGCATAATTTATGCAAGCGATGAATCATTAATTTCACCTTCCTGAGTCATAAAATTAAACTATTATTTGGTTGATTTTAGAGATTCAAGTTCTTTGTTATAAAACTCACAGCCTCCCAACAAATTTTTATAGTAAGAAAGCTTAGACTTCAGCAAAAATAGATGCAATTATTAAATATAACGCTAAACGTTAAGTAAAATTAAAGGTCGAATTTAAGTAACCCACTCAAACAGTCTACTCAGGTAGACTTAATTTTTTAATTTTGAGTGAAAAGAAAGGAATCTGATGAATAATTTATATTGAATATACTTAACAATTTAGCATATTTAACAATTGTAATTCAGTGAGGTCAAAAGCGGTTTGAGAGACTCTGGCTCTATGATATCCTTTAAAGTTCAACTATGTCACCCAAGGATCCCTTGTCGAAATAGTAGTTAAAAAAATTTTTTTTTATAAAAATTTGTTATTTTTGAACCTCCTGTAATGGTACTCCTTGATCGTCTTCATCGTCTACATTGAACTTCAATGAATTGACTTGATGAATGAAGGCTCTGACAATCCACAGTGAATAGCATTGGTAAAGTAGACCAATCACAACGGCAATGGCAAGCACAATGCGTTCTTCAGCATAAATTATTGTCACGACACTGAAAAGTATTCCAAGGAAAAGCAGTGCACAATGAATTCGAAACCAAAAAATGCATTTCGACGCATTTCGCTGTAAAAATCATCAGAACAAAAATTTTATACTTAACATACTAACCACTGTGTATTAAAAAGTTAATTTTCTAACCGTTCGGGCACCTTGGAATAGAACCACAGCGACAATTATTTCCACAATGCAAACCAACTCCGACAACACTAGCATCGAGTACTGAATCCCAACTGCGAAACAGAATAGTTTTAAAATTATAACTTTTTCCAAATAAAAAAAAAATAATTTGTATACTATACAAATTAGGATTTAAAAAAAAAAAACATAATTTAAGTAAAAACTAACCTGGTTGTTCCATAAATTTTTTCAATTCATAATTTTTGGTATCAGTTTTGTCCCTGTACAATTCATCTTCCAATTCTTCTCTAAAAAATGCAATCCCTAGGACTACAACAATTGAAGTAACGGCTCCAAACATAGCCCCAATCTGTAAAATAAAATAACCAAANGCAATCCCTAGGACTACAACAATTGAAGTAACGGCTCCAAACATAGCCCCAATCTGTAAAATAAAATAACCAAATTTAACAACTTAAGCTAGGTATCCAACCCGATGATTTTGCCAGCAAAAAGTGCTTTGCTGGCAAAAAGAGAGTTTTCACACTNGCAATCCCTAGGACTACAACAATTGAAGTAACGGCTCCAAACATAGCCCCAATCTGTAAAATAAAATAACCAAAGTTAACAACTTAGAAGCGCTAATTCGGAGAAAAATTGAAATTGAAATTAAATTAAAAAAAAAAAAAAAAAAAAAAACTGGAATTCAACTTATTCTAATTTTGTCTTACCGCATCAACAATCGAGACAATTTTGCAACCAATTTCTAAAGGGATGAAACCACAACAAGGATGGACCATTTTTACTAATTGATAATAATTTTTAAATTAAAAAAATGTGTAATTAAGTGATCCAATTGAGTAGTAATTAAGTAATTATTATTATATTTTTTTGAGAACCATAACCATTATAATGAAAAGTTTGTTTGTGTGTTTATTATGATGAAACGACCTTCTGTTACACGCCCAACCAAGAAGCTTATTAAAACTAAAGAAAACCCTCCGTATTCCCTCCTATACTAAAAAGGGTTGAATTGAAAATCATCTTCTTCATGAAAACCCACATGATCAACTTATACTTTTTTTTCTTCTATCTCAACTAATCCCATTGTTATTCCCACCAACCCCTTATAAACTCAGGTTAAATAAGACTTCAATGGGGGGTCAATTTAATGGGAATTCAAAAGGTGTGAATTCAATTTCAGTTATTTATATGTAAAAAAAATAGCCTCATCAAAATAATGAGATGAAATACAAATAACCTGAGATTAGCTAAAACATTTTTTGTGTCAATTCAAAAGATAAAATATTGTGATCTGTGCAATCTCTACTCCAGCAGAGGCTTTCTCATAGTATTTTCAACTTAAAAATTTTCAAACTCATCATAAAAAAAAATAAAAAAATTATAAATTACTATAATAATTACCTGCTAAATTTGACGGGTAGTTATTTAGTTTGAAATTCATAATTTGTCAACTGTTTCTTTGAATTAAAAAGTTGTCATTTGATGTGCCGAAAGTTCTATAATTTATGGCCCAAAAAATTTGAAAATTCAAATTTGTAAAACGAGATTAATTACAAATTTTGGATACCATAGTTAAAATAACGTTCCAACGTTGAAAACACTGGAGATTTATGCTATGTACAATAACTCATTTAAGGGTTTTTGTAGCAGATTTAACGTTTAGGAAAAAAATCGTCCAGATAGTCCAGCTAGATAGATCAACAGCCGGACGAATGTGATCATCCGGTTAAATGCCCAAAGACAGTAGAATGTTTTTGTTAGAGTTTGTTGACTCCTTTGACGGTGTCTTTCATTCTCAAGACTTCATTCATTCGATGTAAATGTGACAAGGTCATCATCATTCAGCGGGAATGACGAAATTTATAAGTTTAGTAAAACAAGATCTTAAAAATGAGGTTGTTTGATTAAAAGTTAAGTTATTATAAAATTAAATTATATTTAGGTATAAATGGATGAGTTCACATTACCTGATCTCTAGATACTTGAGTGGTAAACCAATGATCAAAGTTAGTTTTTATGAATTCCGAAGACCAGCAGATGATTTCAGTCCTTCCAGCTATAGTTTTTAATCCATTGTAAATTCTAAACTCGTTACAATCGTTATCGTTTCTAAAGTTATTGACTAATAAAAGAAAGGTAGAGGAGAAGATAACAACAGTTTCTGAGTTAGCAACTTTCATCAACATGACTCTGCTTTTGTTCTTTTGCAGCCTTCCTTTCCTTCCGTTCAATGAGACGACGCTCTCGTTCAAATTCCTTCATCCTAATAATGTGACTGAAACCATACATTCAATTGTTATAGTACGAAATAGATAGATTCCCCATTTAAGTTTAATTATTATTCAAAACAACTACTAATACTTACTCTTCATATTGACATGTTTCATACTCATGTCTTTCGTGTTTGCATCTGTAAACGAATGGGAACTTGTCCTTTTTACAAGCCATGTAGCTACGAATGTAGTCAATAAACAAAAATATTATAATGTATGTTTGAGAATGAAAATAAATACATTATTAGACAAAAACTTACTTTATGAATAGATGAGCACAGTAGTCTCGTAGCTTCATTGGAACTTTTGCACTCACCATCTCTGCCTCGGTTGCAAGCATAACTAAATGCATGAAGGTATTTTAAGATGTAGAAATTATGCTTTTAGGATGTAAAAATTATTATCATCCATCATGCTCTACTTATTCTACTTAAGTGCTAAAAGTAAATAATATTTTTCAATCTTTTCAACCTCGTTCTTTACGTTGTCCTTCAAATCCATAATTTGAGTCAAAACTAGGATCTTTCTCCCAATCCGGAGTAGTCTTCGATTTATAAAGAAACGGATTCCCCTGTGAAATTAATACAAACTATTCAGAAATTGTCAAAAATACGGTCGAAGTAAAGCACTGTCCACTGATTACATCAGCAGATTGCCTCCTAACAAATCAACCTAACCCTAAAACCCTTACAAAAAATCTCAACACTGGTCACTGGTGCAATGGACTGATATATAATACATAGACCATAGAGCTAATGGTTAATTCATTGGGCTGATGCACTTAGCGGACGGTTCCTTCACTTACCAAAAATACTAACAAAAAATTATCAACTTTCGATCCATAAGATACCAGATAAGATAAGATCTAATAATCGGTACAAGCGTATTATTATTTACTTACACCTGTCCAAGAAGATGCTGAAACCGTGGCCCCCATTCTCAAAAGACGAAATTGTCGTGCACCTTAGGAAAACGATCCTGCAATGAATAAATTATTCAAATAAAATTAAAATACTAACTGCCAGTGCTAACCAATCAAAAACCAAAAATTTTGAAAAAAAACTTAACTTTTTTTTGTAATTTGTTTTGGCAAACTCAAATTTTAATTTTTAAAATTGTACGACTTGGCGCTTCTTTGGAAACAATTTACACAACTGGGGGATATTGAGACGAATCTAAAAAAAAATCAATTTTAATTGACGTATAGAAGTTATAATGACTAATAAATGAGATTACAGATTAATTAAGATTAAACTGAAAAAATGTAACAATGGAGTACTTTTCACAGCNCTAACTTTTTTTTTTGTAAATTTGTTTTGGCAAACTCAAATTTTAATTTTTAAAATTGTACGACTTGGCGCTTCTTTGGAAACAATTTACACAACTGGGGGAAGTTGAGACGAATCTAAAAAAAATCAATTTTAATTGACGTATAGAAGTTATGACTAATAAATGAGATTACAGATTAATTAAGATTAAACTGAAAAAATGTAACAATGGAGTACTTTTCACAGCGGAGTACTTAATGGTGCACCTTACTCATTCAGTGTACTTCGTACTTCACTAATCAATATACTTCGTCAAAGGTTAAACTATTTGATCGTGATGTATCTACTGATTTCCAGTCGTCATCGTAGTCGCCATTACCATTCATCATTTTTGTTTCTAGTATTTCTGCAGAACAAATTTCACAAACCTTTGCCTCTGGTAAGTTGATAAATGTGCACTTGATGCATTGTTTGCAAGAATTTCTATTCGTTGAGAAGAAATCCTTGGATTTAGAACACATGGCACACACGAAGTTTCCATTTTCATTAAGAAAAGTGCAATTTTCACAGGCCCATTCATTTTTCAGTGAATCTTCACTGAAAACTGCACCTGCTCCTTCAACAATTCCAAACCTCACATCCACAACCACTTCTTCTACAGATATATTTGGTAGTAATCTGAAAATATAAAAGATTTTGAACAAATTAATACTGTTTTCTAAAGTTTCAAAAATTATTTTAAAATATGAAATTTTACTTCATGGCATCCGTCAGAATTTTAGCCGGAAAATCATTTCCGCTCAGAGTTAATATTTCAATCAATTTTGATAGTGAAAGTTCAGCAGAACTCTTCATTAAAAAAATTATAAAGAGGCAAACTGATTTCAAAGAATCCAAATCATACTCCACCTAAACAATACCTATTCAATTAATAACTTACTCAAAGAAACACACAGCATCACATAATAAATTTCCTAAAAAGCTTTACCAGACGCATTTTCTCTTCGATGGTAAGTAGTTCTTCAACGAGATCGGTTAAATTCTTAACATTTTTCGATGTAGATGCAAGGTAGTAAATATTTTTTCTCAAAATATTATCTACAGTTTCTGGACTTTTCAACGCCGTCCCAAATAAATTTCTATCCATAACCGTGGTTAAATAAAGTGGTGACAAGAAAATACCAGCTTCCAATTTCACATCTGTGTAGGTGATGCTTTTGAGTATATCATGAACTGAGTCAATACGTTGAAATTCTTTTTTCACTTGTTCTGATAACAACAGCTGATCCATTGTGCCACTTGGAACTGTCCCAGCCATTCGAGTCGAGTTCTCCTCCCAAAGTATCTTTTAATTTCGACACGACTGAAGATCAACTACTGAACTAGTCTTAAGTCCTAACCTAGTCTGTGTTGTAATCTGTTGATGTTTCCTTCCTGGGCTGGAATAATTAACCTAGTATTACNTAAGTCCTAACCTAGTCTGTGTTGTAATCTGTTGATGTTTCCTTCCTGGGCTGGAATAATTAACCTAGTATTACGGTTATAGAAGAGATGAGATTATGAGTGTTATAGCATAGCTCAAATAATAAATGGAATGAATTACCTTAACTCNTAAGTCCTAACCTAGTCTGTGTTGTAATCTGTTGATGTTTCCTTCCTGGGCTGGAATAATTAACCTAGTATTACAAAATGGTTATAGAAGAGATGAGATTATGAGTGTTATAGCATAGCTCAAATAATAAATGGAATGAATTACCTTAACTCAGACTGATTTCTACGCTGAATGTGGGTACTGGCAAGNCTTAACTCAGACTGATTTCTACGCTGAATGTGGGTACTGGCAAGGAGAGACTAATTAATTCATAAGATTAATAAATTTATATGCTTAATTAATATCATAACAAAAACCAATGAAATTAAGAAACTGCAATTAGAATAAATTTTGAGTAAAACTAAAAATAAATGTGAATGTGGTGTAAGTTAAAAGATATTGAAATTGAATTATTTAAATTTTCCGCCACTTTTTCTTAAGCATTGATTTCCTATTGGTTGAATTGTTCCGTTTCCAACATTACATTTCAATACTCCGTCAAATTTCAAANTTAAGCATTGATTTCCTATTGGTTGAATTGTTCCGTTTCCAACATTACATTTCAATACTCCGTCAAATTTCAAAATTTAATTCAAATTGTCGTCAATGGCAACGCCAGCAGCAACAATAAGTTTTAATTTTTGTTAAAATAATCTTTATCCTCCTAATTTATTAATCTTTGTTAATAACTAATCTGATTACTTGAAGTCTCAATTATCCAGTCTGTCAAATGGACTATCGTTTAGATTACTTTTCAAATTTCAAATAAGGCTCAGACGAAGAAGAGTTTCAAAATGCTTCCCATTTTCATAACCTTGAGCTCAGATAGTGACAATGTGGCAGGACAGACTCACCACAGCAGATCCTACCAAGATACCTTTTGTGAAGCAAATGAGAAAATTGGTAATTACATCACGTTTATCTTCTATGGCATTCAGAATCAGAATATAACTAATTGGTTAAAGATTATTTAATTAATTTAAAAATTACCAGGTAATGATCGAGACTGTCCAATTCATGACAACGAGCTCTTGTGGTTCTTTATCAGTCTCTTCCTGATCATAGTATGGGGAGCTTTTGTCCGAACTATGTTGAAAATTACAAAGATAAACTTACCATACACTGTGGTAAGGGTTTGATTTCAATGATTTTTATGAAGTTATGATATAACTCACTTCAAGGAGTAGTGTCCAAGTCAAAACTTTCGTAATTTTTTTTAGCTTCTCATGGTCACTGGTCTAATAATTGGATGTGGGACACATATCCCTGACAGAGAAATCTGCTCCTTCTGGAGTAAGTATACGAAAATTGCTCGAATGGCTCCTAAAGTCATTTTGTACATTTTCCTTCCTGCCTTAATTTTTGAGTCTGCGTATAATATGAATGTTCATGTTTTCATTCGATCTTTAGCTCAGGTAACTTGAATTTTAATTCTAAATTATGTGTAATAATTTCAAGTTAAGCGAGTCTTACCTGTAAGATGAAGCTAGACGCTAATTATATGAGTCTTCTGGAACCCGACGGTGTCATTTACTGATAGTAGTGTGTCTACGGTACTAGAGATGCCCATATATTCAAAGTCATTCAAAATACCCTATATTCCATTCCCTGCGCGTGGAGTAGCCATTGGTTTTAAAGTATAATTCTGAGCCGGAAACATATATTTTCCTGGGGGTGGGAAGGTGGGTAATGACACCGTCGGGTTCCAGAAGACTCATATAATTAGCGTCTAGNTTCCTGGGGGTGGGAAGGTGGGTAATGACACCGTCGGGTTCCAGAAGACTCATATAATTAGCGTCTAGCTTCATTTTACAGGTAAGACCCGCTTCTTGAAATTATATTTCGTCTTCTTCCACCCTCTGGTGTCATTTACTGGTAGATGTTTAAAGAAGTGGACGGCGAAGAATCGTATCAGTGGTTTTGGAGGATAAAGGATTAGATTTATTTAAATTAACTTGAGATGTCCAATACAGTTCTAGCAAATTCACCCCTCTTATCAATTTTTCTATTATAGAAATTAGCAAATGTTGACGAGCCTGCCGTCCAACCAGCACAACTAAAAATTTCATCGATATTAACACCTGCCATGGCTGCTTTTGAAGTGGCAGCATGTCTGAAGCTATGTCCTTTAAATTTCTTAATGTCTACGTTAGATAAGCATAAAATAAACTTTAACCAACGACTTAACGTCTGAGATGTGACGGCCTTGTACAGCGAATGGTAACTTATAAACAAAGAGTTTGACTTAAGGTATTGTTTGGTTCTGTTTAAGTAATCTCTGATAGTAGTCAGTAGGCACAACTTTACGTTTTCAGGGTAGGGANGGTATTGTTTGGTTCTGTTTAAGTAATCTCTGATAGTAGTCAGTAGGCACAACTTTACGTTTTCAGGGTAGGGAGGAAAAACAAGAGATTGTCTAAACTTATTAGGGTTAAACGTTTTTAACAACTTAGGCACAAATATCTCTACCGTGTGCGAGATATGTATATTTTCAATAGAGATTGCAGCTAGTGTTTGCACTCGTTGTGCGGATACCAGTGCCATTAACCCCACTATCTTAANATTTTCAATAGAGATTGCAGCTAGTGTTTGCACTCGTTGTGCGGATACCAGTGCCATTAACCCCACTATCTTAAACGTAAGCTGTTTTAGAGAAAGATCCACATTATTTGGCCAACTCTCAAAAACTTTAAGTACGCTACCCGCGTCCCATACTGTATCATATCTGGCCTTTGGTGGTCTTAGTCTAGAAACGCCTTTCAGCAACCTTAGTACTAAAGGATGATCTCCTACTTTTACCCCGTCAATGGGCATTAACATGGTTGACAAAGCTGACCTAGCAGTATTAATAGAGGTATAGCTTAAATTATCGTCAAAAATCTTACTCAAGAATAGTAAGATTGATTCAATGTTCGGTGTTAAGTACTTGAGCTTGTTCACAGTACAAAAATGTTCCCATTTCTTTAGAATTCCCGCATATTGATTCCAGGTTGAAGTAGCACATGATGAGCGGATCAAATTTACAGCAGTGTTCGAAAGTCGTAGTGAATTTAAGTACGGCCTGAGACAATCGCCACTGACAATGTCAGACTTTGGTAAAGTGGNGTTCGAAAGTCGTAGTGAATTTAAGTACGGCCTGAGACAATCGCCACTGACAATGTCAGACTTTGGTAAAGTGGATGTGGTCTAGAAATAAAAGGACAAGAAAGCATATCTTGTGATGGACCATAATACATAATTTCTGATGTAACAAGTTCCATAAATTTAGGAAACCAGGGTTGAGAAGGCCAATTTGGTATTACGAGGATTAATGTCGCTTTATCATCTACAACTTTGCGTAACACTCGCGATATTAAGCAAAACGGGGGGAAAGCATAAAAGAATTGATACCATATTAACGTAAACGCATCGGTTGCTTGTGCCTTTGCGTCAAATTGCCAAGATATAAATGATTTACATTGTNACCATATTAACGTAAACGCATCGGTTGCTTGTGCCTTTGCGTCAAATTGCCAAGATATAAATGATTTACATTGTGATGTATACCGAGAAGCAAACAAATCAACTTCCGGTTTACCGTATTTGGATTCGACATTTTTAAATNTACATTGTGATGTATACCGAGAAGCAAACAAATCAACTTCCGGTTTACCGTATTTGGATTCGACATTTTTAAATATTCTCGGATTTAATTGCCAATCTGATTCGTCCAATCTCTTTCGGGATTGGTCATCAG
Organism: Holacanthella duospinosa; assembly: GCA_002738285.1. Classification (NCBI taxonomy): domain Eukaryota; kingdom Metazoa; phylum Arthropoda; class Collembola; order Poduromorpha; family Neanuridae; genus Holacanthella; species Holacanthella duospinosa. The sequence goes on along the minus strand of NIPM01000045.1, from coordinate 166,871 downwards.
CCTCAAAATTATCCTGTGAGGAAATGTAAGTTGCAAATAAAATTAGTTTCCTTAATTCGCACCATTGCCAAATATGTTTAGCTACATTGTGTAGCTCGGGCGAGTGGCATCCGCCATACCGATTAATATGAGCTACTGCGGTAATATTGTCAACTCGGAGTAAAATATTGGCTCCAGTAATATTAGAAGCGAATGCTTCTAAACCATGGAAAATTGCTCTGAGTTCCAATTCATTAATGTGCTTAGGCTGATCTATTAAAGTCCAGTATCCATTTACCTTATTATTATTACATATATCCCCCCAGCCGCTAAGGGAAGCATCGGTAAATATTGTTAAATCATACTGATCTGATCTGATTGGCATTAGCGAAAATTTAACTTTGTTACGCCACCACAAGATATCTTGATTTGCTTCTTCTGATAATTTAACAGTGGCAAAATAATTATTTAAATTTTGTCTCAAACCTTGAGTTTTTTCAAATTCGAGTTGCTTGGTGTACAAGCTGCCATATGGAACAACAGGGGTAGCTGCGACCACTGTTCCAATAAACTTTGCTAGAGTTTCAAGGTCGATTACTGCTTTAAGTAATATTTCAGAGCATGCTTTTATAGTTTTTTCTTTTTTCTTGTCAGTCAGTGACAGTGACATCGTTTCCGAATTAAATACGAATCCCAAAAAGGTAATNTGTACAAGCTGCCATATGGAACAGCAGGGGTAGCTGCGACCACTGTTCCAATAAACTTTGCTAGAGTTTCAAGGTCGATTACTGCTTTAAGTAATATTTCAGAGCATGCTTTTATAATTTTTTCTTTTTTCTTGTCAGTCAGTGACAGTGACATCGTTTCCGAATTAAATACGAATCCCAAAAAGGTAATTGTCTTACTTGGGATTAGTTGAGACTTTGTCAACTTAATAGGTAAACCGAGCATTGGGAACCGATTTGTAATTTCTNTCTTACTTGGGATTAGTTGAGACTTTGTCAACTTAATAGGTAAACCGAGCATTGGGAACCGATTTGTAATTTCTTGAATGTGAGAATTGCATTCACCATAGTCCGTGCCCTTAATCCAAATATCATCTAGGTAATTTACGCATGTGATGCCTGAACTCCTTAACATTGAAACGACAGGTTTCATGACTTTTGTGAAAAGTCTGGGTGCTATATTCAGTCCNATGCCTGAACTCCTTAACATTGAAACGACAGGTTTCATGACTTTTGTGAAAAGTCTGGGTGCTATATTCAGTCCAAAAGGGAGACATAAGAATTGATATGTTTTATCATCCCACACAAACCTGAGATATTTCTGATCTTTCCTATCTATCGGTATTAAATAATAAGCGTCTTGCAAGTCCACTGTAGCCATATAACAGTCTCTTGTAACTGTTCTATAGTCCTCCATTTTAAAGTGTGGACAATGTAAATATTCATTTAAGCACTTTAAGTTGATTACTAAGCGTCGCGAGCCATCAGGTTTTGGTACAGTGAATATTGGACTTATGAACTGACCCTGTTCATTTTCCACCATTTTTAAAACGTGCATTTTTAGAAGTCGAGCTATTTCTATTCTAATTGCATGTTTTTCAGGCTCTGAGAACTGACGAACAGTTGGTCTGACAATTTGTACCGGTTTAACGTTAAAAGGTAACGAATATCCTTTGATAGTTTTTAAGATATTAGTATCCTTTGTTAATTCTAGCCACATTGGGTAATAATTAATTAAACTCCCACCATGGTTACATACCTGTGTTAATGCTGTCGTTTGAATTTGTTTTGTGGTATGGTGAACCGGTTTGTCATCTGCGGAGCAGTTGGTCTCCCAAACGAGTTGAATGGGGCTCTCATTCGTTGTGCTCCTGTTCGAGAATGAGAGCCCAATATGTTTAAATTTCTTTCCGCATATGGGTGATAACGATTTGTTGGTGGTTTTGTCACCAATGCTTGCTGGATCATACTAGATGCTGATTTAGAGGGTTTCAGTGATTCTGAGAGATTTTCCCCAAACAAGTATTCAGAGATGGGGATGTTCTTCCCACATATTCCTTGANTACTAAGCGTCGCGAGCCATCAGGTTTTGGTACAGTGAATATTGGACTTATGAACTGACCCTGTTCATTTTCCATTTTTAAAACGTGCATTTTTAGAAGTCGAGCTATTTCTATTCTAATGGCATGTTTTTCAGGCTCTGAGAACTAACGAATAGTTGGTCTGACAATTTGTACCGGTTTAACTTTAAAAGGTAACGAATATCCTTTGATAGTTTTTAAGATATTAGTATCCTTTGTTAATTCTAGCCACATTGGGTAATAATTAATTAAACTCCCACCATGGTTACATACCTGTGTTAATGCTGTCGTTTGAATTTGTTTTGTGGTATGGTGAACCGGTTTGTCATCTGCGGAGCAGTTGGTCTCCCAAACGAGTTGAATGGGGCTCTCATTCGTTGTGCTCCTGTTCGAGAATGAGAGCCCAATATGTTTAAATTTCTTTCCGCATATGGGTGATAACGATTTGTTGGTGGTTTTGTCACCAATGCTTGTTGGAGCATACTAGATGCTGATTTAGAGGCTTTCAGTGATTCTGAGAGATTTTCTCCAAACAAGTATTCAGAGATGGGGATGTTCTTCCCACATATTCCTTGAAACTCTGGTTTCAAGCATGGCTTTATTTGCGACCTCCTGATGAGATTTAGATCTTGTCAACCATAGCTAAGGGCCGTAGAACCTTCTACAACAATTCGAAGGATGTCTTGTTTCAATTCTTTTGAAATGTCCGAGGTATTTCTCGCCAACTTGTCAGCTATTAAAGCAGACATCACAAGTCCCTTTGATATAGCCTGTTGGCTCTTCTGTACCGCTAAGTCTTTATTTTTGACCGGAAGAGGAAGATTGTTCCAAATATCTTGGTTCAATTTGGGGACCCCCAAAAGCTTACAATTTGCAGGGAGTTTTAACTTTTCTTTCACTTTCTCCATCGATTCTTTTCGATATTCTTGTTTAATGATATTTTCAAAGGAAGATGCCACCGCCGTTTCTANCATCGATTCTTTTCGATATTCTTGTTTAATGATATTTTCAAAGGAAGATGCCACCGCCGTTTCTAGGTCGGGGCCCAACTGTTCCTCTTGCTGAACATTAAGAATTTCCATGACGTCTTCGTCAGGAATAGCAGAGTCTAATTTTTCATCTGATTCTCCCGCTTTCATTAGAGACTCGAAAACATCGGACTCTTCTGGTTCTTTGGGGTCTGGCTCGTTGACTGATTCGAGTGAATTGTCAATTAGACGAGCAGTGATATTGGCAAGTGAGTCTGTGACTGCTTGCATAGTGCTCGGTACCTCTTTGAGGTTGTTTAAGAGCTCTCCATGTTCGTTTACGCGTTGAGCTAACATGTTAAAGTTCGCCAAAATCGAACCGAAATTAATTGCCATCGGCTTTTCTTGCGGAGCTATATCTGCTTTTGGATTTTCAGCCTTTTGGCTTTCCATTGTGATAGTAGTGGCTACACTATAATTATAATTTTAAATATGTTCATATTTTGAATTATAATAATTTTTTGGTCCCCCACTTCGGAGTGGACCTTGAGCTTGNTGGCTTTCCATTGTGATAGTAGTGGCTACACTATAATTACAATTTTAAATATGTTCATATTTTGAATTATAATAGTTTTTTGGTCCCCCACTTCGGAGTGGACCTTGAGCTTGAATTGATCTTTATAGATCTAATATTCCCGTGGAATNATTTTTTGGTCCCCCACTTCGGAGTGGACCTTGAGCTTGAATTGATCTTTATAGATCTAATATTCCCGTGGAATAAAGCCCCGTGGGCAGCTCAATTCATTTGATATTATATGTTTCGCGCAATAAAATAATAAGTCTAATTACCTATGGCCAGGTTTCTTCTTATCCGACATCTACAAGATTGTTTGTCAGTGGTCCCAAATTAACAAATTTTTGCCACTAGTCCTACGATGGGTCTATCTCGTTCAACCATAAAAACANTGTCAGTGGTCCCAAATTAACAAATTTTTGCCACTAGTCCTACGATGGGTCTATCTCGTTCAACCATAAAAACAACAATGGCTACTCCACGCGCAGGGAATGGAATATAGGGTATTTTGAATGACTTTGAATATATGGGCNTGTCAGTGGTCCCAAATTAACAAATTTTTGCCACTAGTCCTACGATGGGTCTATCTCGTTCAACCATAAAAACATCAATGGCTACTCCAAGCGCAGGGAATGGAATATAGGGTATTTTGAATGACTTTGAATATATGGGCATCTCTAGTACCGTAGACACACTACTACCAGTAAATGACACCAGAGGGTGGAAGAAGACGAAATATAATTGTTNAGAAGACGAATTATAATTACAATTGAGTATACAATTTTACAATCAAGTATACGTAAAAAAATGAAAAAAAATTATTTTTTTTTGTCTTGAATTTTGGGATTTAAGACTAAACCTCGACCTGGACTAACGATGTCAGGATTTTATGTTTTCTTTTTTTTTTTTAATTTTATAAGACCAAAATATGTCAAATCACTTAGAAGCGTTTCCTTCTGTATAAGTTCAGTTACTTGTGTAAGGACAAGAATAAGTGATTAATTTCTTATGCATGTTGCCAACTCTTGATGCCAAAAAAAATGTCCACCCATACTAAAAGGTAGTTGCATTATTAATTAAAAATGCTCTTGTAGGGAAAATAACAACGTGATGAAAGTGCAGAGTGCACTCCTCTCACTTTCCACTTTTAGCATAATAACAAAGAACTAATCAATTTAGTCATAGAAATTAAATCCCGTTAAACTTGTTTTCAATTTTGGAAAAGGATAATGAACTCAACTTTCTGCTGCAATTTGTTAAAGGGTTGGATTTGTTTATTACAAAAAAAAAACTTGATTTATGGGAATTAAAAAGAAAGGATGATTTTTTTTCTCCCATATAATCGACAATGATTTATAAATAATTCATATTCAATAAAAAATTTTTTTTTCATAATATGTAGTAAAAAACTCTTCAAAGAAATAATCCCAACTAATAACATTACNAGGATGATTTTTTTTCTCCCATATAATCGACAATGATTTATAAATAATTCATATTCAATAAAAAATTTTTTTTTCATAATATGTAGTAAAAAACTCTTCAAAGAAATAATCCCAACTAATAACATTACAGTAGATGAAGACAGCTATTGTTTCTTTGTAATTTGAGCTTAAGATGATTTACTAAAATAATCTTGTACGGAATTATTATTTTTCAAACATGGTCGAATTGANAGGGTATTTTGAATGACTTTGAATATATGGGCATCTCTAGTACCGTAGACACACTACTATCAGTAAATGACACCAGAGGGTGGAAGAAGACGAAATATAATTGTTCTTATACTGATATTCTTTTTTTTTTGAGTAGATTCTTGTCCTTGCTCTCCCCGGGATGGTCATTGGGCATGTCTCAACAATATTATAAAGCTCAAATTTTCAAATTCAATCGTACCGTTAATAGTGCTTTTGTTTTAGTGTCTTCCTGACTGGTTTGATATGCTATGGGTTTATGACATCGTATGGTTGGGATTATCCCATTAGCTTTATGTATGGTTCGATTATCAGTGCCACGGATCCAGTGGCTGTTGTTGCCATACTCAAAGAATTGGGTTCGTTGATGTTAATCAGTTCTAATTGTTTTAATGTATTTTGTTCAAATTTTTATGATCTAAGATGTAATGTAACCTTTGAACTTTCAGGCACGTCTGAGACTCTGAGTATGCTTATTGAAGGAGAATCTTTGTTGAATGATGGAGTGGTAATTATTCACTATAATTATAATTTATTTATAATCTAGTTGGTCGAAAACTACGTTTTTATGAATCTTTTAGGCAATCCTAATGTTCGAAATTTTCAAGAAAGTTGTCGAGAAGGAACCAGGGATTATTCTCAACATTGTTTTCACACTCCTAAAAATTGGAATTGGTGGACCAGTTTTTGGATATGCGGTTGGTAAACTTTGTTCCATGTCCTTGGCAAAAATTTTCAACGATGCTGGTAAAGTATTTTAACATTTGAATCAAGGGAATTTGTAATTTTTAGCAAATAATCCGCAACGTGATTAATTTCAGCAATTGAGATTACTATTACACTATTCTCAAGTTACATTGTCTACTGGGTAGGTGAGCAACTAGGAATTTCTGGGGTAATTTCAGTTGTCGTACTTGGATTAAAATTGAGTGCTGACAGTACGAGTATTTCACCGGAAATTGAGAAAACAGTTCATCACTTTTGGGAAATGGTTGGATACTTGGCAAATACAGTTCTCTTCGTTATGGTTGGAATTATCTTGTCGGAAACAGCAATTAGTCAGATCAATACTCAAGATTGGTTCAATCTTTTCTTTCTCTACATCATTCTCAACATTGTGCGGTATGTCATCGAACAATTTAAGTCAGAACCATGAGAATTACCTTGATTATCGTTATTTATTGATTTTTTTAGACTTGTTATGATAATTATATTAATGCCTTGGCTCACTCGGATTGGTTATGGACTTAAGTGGAGAGACATGGCAATTTGTACTTGGGGTGGTCTTCGAGGGGCTGTGGGTCTCTGCCTTTCTTTAGAAGTTTACTATAATTCAGAACTTTGTGAAAGGCCAGGTGACCAAGTAGGTCCGAAGGTAATTTTTGAAATTAACAATCTTAAGTTAATCAAAAGTAACTTTTCATCTTCGAATGATCACATAGTTTCTATTTCATACGGCTGGGATTGTTTTCCTAACACTTTTCGTCAATGGAACTACAACAAAAGCACTTCTAGATGCTCTTCATTTGACCGACGTCTCTGCTGGTCGACTTCAGGATATGAATAACGCTGTGAAGCAAGTTATCAGTTCTCAAGTAAATTTTGTTAATTTGATTTGAGGAAATGTATGATTCATAAATTTTTTTTTTCACAGAATCGAGCTGTACTACAGTATCGTCATGATCGATTCTTGGCAGATGCGGATTGGGGTGTTGTAGAAACTTATACCAAGATTCATGACCCTTACAAAAAAGTTCGTAAGGGTGTTGAACACGAACTGATGAGTTTTACTGATTGAATCTTTTATTTATTATAGCAAAAGGTCAAGTTGAAGACTTTGAAACCAAACAAGAGTGTGATGACGCTGAACTTTGAAGAAGGGTCTCCTCCTACTAGTATTAAACACTTGATCTTCAATACCAAGGAAGAGGACGATGAGAGTGGCACAGCGACAGGAGATAATGACGAAGATATATCAATGTCGACACACAGTATTGAAAAATTTCCAGTGTTTGTGAGTGAACCAACACCTGGAGAGTTTCGACAACAGGCGGAAGAATCCCGACAGCGTCTTCTCAAAGCTCTCAAGGTCAAATTTTGTCTGATTAAATTGCAAAACTAGTTAAAAGCGTTACTATATTTTATCAATGTGTCATGTTAAGGTTTCCTTCTGGCGACAATACGAACAAGGAGTTCTGAGTGACTTGTCAGTTCAAATTCTCATCGGTGTAGCTAACAGAGTCGGTGACAGGGAACTCCATATGATCCATGCTAGAGACTTCCACAAATATTTCGTTATTCATGGATTCTTCTACTGGTTTCGATACAATATTGTCCAGCGATTTCACTTGGATATTCCACCAAATCGGCCACCCAGACCCTTGTTAAAATGGCGACATCCATTCTGGACTTTGACAACTCGAGAATGGTACGTATTAAACATTTTTATTTTCTTAATGATTTATGATTCTTGATCATTTCCACAACCATCAATAAGAATTAATACGTAGGTTTAGTGCAGCAATCACTATAATAGTAATTCTCAATATGATTCCTGCAATTTGGGAATTTGTACTGGAGATTAAATATGGATCCACTTACAACGATCAGCATGTTGTAGTTGGATTCTTTGCAGCCAATTGTGTCTTCACAGGGATCTACTTGTTGGAATTTGTCATCAAGGTTAATTAATTATTTAGAACATAAAAACTGTCAATTTTGAACATAATCGTATTTTGTAGATAATTGGAGCAGGTATTTCAGAATATTTCAAGGATAAATGGAATTGGATTGATGTTTTAATTCTAGTCGTTGGTATTGTCGACATTTCGTTTACTCTGGCATTTATGAGTTCTCTGATTGGTGCCAAAACTAGCTCCGCCTCTTCGGTGAGGTCAAATTTCCATTGAAATTAATAAAATGTTAATGATGTGTTTGATCTATAGGGTCTTGCAATTATTACACGAACGTTCCGACTGGTTAAAATTATCCGTTCTCTACGATTACTCAAAGTAATCATCAAAGTGTTTTATTACATTTTCATTAAGTTTTCATAAACTCTTCATTACAGTGTTTTATGCCGCGATGTAATAGATTCCTTGATACCAAAATCAATTACAGCCTTTTCCTTGGTTATGATATTGGCAAGGTACTTGCAAGTTGCAAAAGAAAATTTTGAGTCACTGTGATTATTCATTTTTGTTTTTCACAGGGTTTTGTCACTGCAGTTGACGACGTTATTAAGTTTTTGCCACAGGTGCGCAAAATCATACTTCTTTGAGAGATCTTAAAATTTCTAGAAGCTTAATTGTTTTGTTGAATTTTAATTTCAGATGGTTGAACACGAAAGGTAGTTTATTGAAGACAAAACTTTATGATTACTTCATGAGAAGTAATTTCATTAACATCAGCCGTTCGTTTCCTTAATTTAATTCCAGAGTACTCAGACGACTCGAACATGCACTCCGAGTTGAACGTTTGGAGACTATTCGACTATTGGGTAAAATTAATTTACTACCACACGACTGGTTGATTAATTAACAAATTGATTTCACTGAATAGGTTTACTTCAGCAGAAACATCCGTTCATTGCAATTGCCGTCAAGACGCGACATGCGAGCCGAGCAGTGCTAAATCAAATGCGTGCGACGTTGAATGAGCTAAAGGAAGATGGGCTTCTAGATCAAAATGAAAGCGGTGTGTTGTTGAATATCATCGAAGCTAAAATGAAAAGTTTGTGGTCAACACCCCCTTCGATCGAATCAAATTCTTCTGAAACAATTCTAGCAAATATGGTTTGGCTCCATCGTGCTCCAGAACTTGCATCATTGATTTACGTTAGTTACTTATTAATCAATTGAAATCTAATTTTGTATTCATTTATATAAATTGATAATGTTTACACATGAAGCATAATGCAACACTGCTAAACTTTTCTGAAGGCGACACAATTTGTGCCATCGGTGACCCTCCAAATGGAATCTACCTGATTGTGCAGGGAATGGTAAAAGTTCATTACATACCTACAATGCTGATTCTTGAGGTAACATGGTCAACAAAAAAAATACCCGTCAATTTCTTACTTTACTATTTCTTATTCAATACAGGCTCAAATGACAAAAGGTCAACTTCCTAATGTCGAAGTATTTGGTGACATGAGTTTTAGTTACGAAGAAATGGACTTTTTGCAAGTGGGTTACGCAATTGGTGAAATTGGTATCCTGACCGGACAGCCCTGTGCATCTGATCTCATATGTGAGACGCACGTCAGTGTCTACCATATCTCACAGACGGCGATGACAACTGCTCTTCGACAGTATGAAGAAGATGATGATTCACTCGAATCTAGAATTTGGAGGTCAATTGGAATGAGAATGGCTGCAGCCCTTTTACCAGCAGAAGCTGAGTATCAGTCTTGGACATTGGACAGAATTCGAATGCATGTGGAGCAATCGGCTGTTCCCATTGGTGCAAAATTTGATAACATGAGCATTCCAGAATTCATTTGTGACGTGGTTCTGCTCCAAGGACAAATTCAGGATGCAAACAGTAAAATAATATATACAGCTCCACGACTTGTTCCTCGGAGTTGCAGAAAATTGGCAAAGGTTCACGTTGCTATAACTTGAATAATTTAGTGATATTATAATTATTATTCATTTACACATTCATTAGGTCCAAGATTCTCCTATCACTGCAAGATTTATGGTAATCGCTGAAGAACAACTTGAGGAATTGGATGAAAGTGAGGAAAGTGAAACCGATTCGGAGGCTTCAATTCGGAAGTCAGTTCATTCATCAATGAAGAAAGCAAGCAAGAAATCGAGTGAAGTAAGTCAAACTTTCACTAAAATCGTAGTTTCATACTGAAAAATTTACGTTAATCATTTTGTCTAAAAAATATCCGATCTATACAGTATTCGGGAGATGAGGAACCCACATCAACTCTTCGTCAACGGAAACATTAGAATTGAATAGTTTGGCTTAACACAAATTACATTCTAGAAAATTTCATTCCAAATATGTATTGTTTGGAAATAAATAACATGGAGAAAGTGAAGAAGTCTCATNCTCACATCAACTCTTCGTCAACGGAAACATTAGAATTGAATAGTTTGGCTTAACACAAATTAACATTCTAGAAAATTTCATTCCAAATATGTATTGTTTGGAAATAAATAACATGGAGAAAGTGAAGAAGTCTCATNACATTCTAGAAAATTTCATTCCAAATATGTATTGTTTGGAAATAAATAACATGGAGAAAGTGAAGAAGTCTCATGGAAGAGACAACCAGGAACAACTGTATTAAATTAAAACATGTAACAAAATATTAAGGACAATCGACGTTTATAAGACTTATTCATCGAAAGTCTTAACTCTGTTTAGTCTATTGCTTTGGCAGGTCAAGCAGAAAAATTCAGAAAAATTATACATTTCACAATTTGCACAATTTTTGCACAATGTAACTTAGCTACTAAAGGCTAAGAGAGCCTCTAACATAACTTAGTCGACTCACAATGTTAATTCAAATTATAAAATACTGAAACTGAGACCAACATGTTATATTCAGTTAAATCAACAGGTTAAACCCAAAGGCCAATTATCACATACAAAGTCCTTGTCGTTAAATTCCTTCCAACATTCCAGGTAATTGAAAGAGTTGAAGAGAAAGTGAACTACTGTATACTTTTCCTGAATATCACAAGAAGTAGTGTAGAAATTGTAAAATGGACTCCAGAATGCTACAATTCCACCAATATCGGTTAGTTCAAGTCCGAGAATTCGTGTGGCGACAATTCCGGTTATAAATACATCTTCCAAATGAAATATTTTTTGATTTAAACTCTCAGTATATATTCTGTTTCTTGAATCAACACCAAGTACGTAGAGAAATCCAGCGACGAAAGATGGGAAAGTTTCCTCAGGCCAAATACTAACAGGACTGTACCACTTGGACTCAACGTCACGATCCGGTTTGTCGTCTCGTCGCAACATTCCTCCAATCAATTCCCGTCTGTTGAATGCTCGTTGTTGGTTTTTTAAAAATTTATAAAATAATGGTAGATTCAAATGAACATCATCATCTATCTTCACTGTAAATTCTGCTTCATCACAGTTGAGTTGGACCCATTTTAGCATTCGTAAGGATTTTAGTGTGAGATTAAAATACGACTCTGAGAATTCATCTACGACAATGTCGTTATAGATTTTTGCTTCATTGAGTAACTCTACCTGTGTAATCAATCATTAGTAAAATTACACAACAGTTTACATTTACACAAACTTGTGAATATGATTGGTTTATAATGAATTCAGATCATACATGTTCGGTAGGAACTTTTGAAATTCCTGTGAAAAATAAGAGTTCGTTGGTTATGAGTTCCCCTGTTTCTGAGTCGAGGCCAAAGTTGTCTAACTCACTCAAAAAGAACTTCATTCCGCTTCTTATTACATCTCTTTCACGTCGACTAGTTGGTGATGAGATGACCATAAATAGTGTATATATGTTTGACCCGTTAGCCTACAATTAACCAAAATTCATAAGGTAGTAAGTGATTTATAGCGGGAACGTTGGAAGTTTAGAATAACCTTACCTTGCTGCATTGACTGAAAGAGGGATTATAAATTACCGTATTTTGATTTGGTAACACATACGCTTCACTTAGGAGTTCTCTTGTCCAAAAATCTTCTGGAATTTGTTGAGTTCGTCGAACGAATCTAATCATTCTAAGTGAATATAAAGTGACTAAACAAATTATTAGGCAAAAAATTTTCCAAATTGATCCTCTTCTTCGGCAGATCCATCTTCTCGGAAACGTGTAGATCCGTCTTCTACACATTATTGACGATTGNGAAACGTGTAGATCCGTCTTCTACACATTATTGACGATTGCTTAAAGTTTGGATTTCACAGATTCAGGATGTAAACACCTCATCAAGGTGAATTCAATTGTTTTGATGTAATCACAGGTGGTAACCTTAGTTGGAGCTTCGACAACCTCCAGGTGTGGAAAACTTTTATCGAACCTCAAGCCGAATCGAATTCGGTTCGGTGTAGGTTCGATTAGGGGGTTGAATTTTATTTTAAGATACGGGTTCAGGTGGGTTTGATTGATATGGCCCAAAATTTTTGGGAACAACTACGGGTTCGATTAGGCCAACGTCAAACACCCATCTGTGGATAAAAAAAATTTTTTTTTGAATTAAAGTGAAAGTAAATTTTTAGCAGAAAAAAGTAATAAAGAACGCGCATGCGCAGGTTCGTAGACTTATTCGAATTCTTCGTTGATTTAATTTATGTGAAGAAAAAAAACAAAGACCTTCACCTCATCCAATTTAAATCCCCTTTGTTAGTAATTTTTCAATCAGATTAATTAATTTGAAATTATTAGATATAAAATTAATTTTATTAGTCCATTCGAATTGNATGGCCCAAAATTTTTGGGAACAACTACGGGTTCGATTAGGCCAACGTCAAACACCCATCTGTGGATAAAAAAATTTTTTTTTTGAATTAAAGTGAAAGTAAATTTTTAGCAGAAAAAACTAATAAAGAACGCGCATGCGCAGGTTCGTAGACTTATTCGAATTCTTCGTTGATTCAATTTATGTGAAGAAAAACAAACAAAGACCTTCACCTCATCCAATTTAAATCCCCTTTGTTGGTAATTTTTCAATCAGATTAATTAATTTGAAATTATTAGATATAAAATTAATTTTATTAGTCCATTCGAATTGNAGTAATTTTTCAATCAGATTAATTAATTTGAAATTATTAGATATAAAATTAATTTTATTAGTCCATTCGAATTGGATTTAATCCAGGATTACTTGGAATAACACTTTGTATCGCGAGCACAACTGCTGTTAAGGAATCACTAAAAATAAAAAAATACTGGGTCTTTCGTAATGGCGGAAGAAAATTCAAATTCAGCCAATCAAAACTATTTAAATTGTTTATTTTTAATTTATTGAATAAGACAATACAGTGCACTACGGTTATTAAAAATTCCCTTCGTCGTCGAAAAAGATGGATCTTATAACTTATCCTGTGTGGGACTGTGTGGCCTTATATTGGATATAAGACCAGGTTAGTCTTAGTACAAAATATATGAAGACAGTCCATAGTTTTTTAATTGTGCTAAGAATTCTGTGTGCTCTCTAAAATAACACCTTGTAANAATATATGAAGACAGTCCATAGTTTTTTAATTGTGCTAAGAATTCTGTGTGCTCTCTAAAATAACACCTTGTAATATAAACTGTACTAAAATGAAATGCCACACATTTCCCTATGCTTTGGCTACCAACCGTGACCGTGATACTAACAAAAAAAATGGTCTCTTGTGGATGGATGATATCAAAACCAAAAGTTTGGTGATTAAGGGCCTTTCCTCACCATAAAACATAANAATATATGAAGACAGTCCATAGTTTTTTAATTGTGCTAAGAATTCTGTGTGCTCTCTAAAATAACACCTTGTAAGATAAACTGTACTAAAATGAAATGCCACACATTTCCCTATGCTTTGGCTACCAACCGTGACCGTGATACTAACAAAAAAAAAGGTCTCTTGTGGATGGATGATATCAAAACCAAAAGTTTGGTGATTAAGGGCCTTTCCTCACCATAAAACATAACTCAACCTATCTAATAATAAGAATATAAGAAAAAGTCTTATAACCAGTAGAAAAAAGTCAATTATCAATGCAAAAAGTAAGGTCTTATATCCGTTTTGGTCTTATATCCGTTGGTCTTATAGCGCCTTTAATTAGACATACTAAATAGATTGGAACACACCAAATGAATATGTTTGGGTCTAATAATCGAGTTGGTCTTTTATCGGTTGATGTTATAACCGAAGTGCACTGTATAATAATGAGCATTCAACCAATACCACAGTAAGTTACCAATGGCCAATTATCACATACGAAGTTCTTTTCGTTAAATCGCTTCCAACAGTCAAGGTAATTGAATGACTTGAATAGAAAATGAATACCCATGTACTTATTTTGAATATCACAAGAAGTAGTGTAGAAATTATAAAATTGAGTCCAATGATTGATTATTTCGTTTATACAGGTTATTTCCATTCCGAGAGTATGTGTAGCGATAATACCGGTAACAAAAACATCTTCCAAATGGAACAGTGGTTGATTTAGACTCTCAGTGTATATTTTCTTTCTGGAATTTAATCCTAAGATGTAAAAAAATCCAGCGACATAGGGTGGGAAAGTTGTTCCAGCCCAAAAATGTTTCGGTGTGTACCATCTCCCAAACTCTGAAGTAGCATCTCGAACTACTATTGCATCGTTGTACTTCAATCCACCAATCAAATCTTGTCCCTTCGTCGTCCCACTCAGTGGTTCAAGGAATTTAAAAAATTTTGGCAAATTGATATGGAAATCATCATCAATTTTTACAGTGAATTCAGCTCTATCACAGTTGAGTTCAACCCATTTGAGCATCCGTAAGGATTTGAGCGTGAGATTAAAATAAGACTCTGTGAATTCATCTACGACAATGTCGTTATGAAGTTTTGCTTCACTGATTAAATCCACCTGGTAATCAAAAACGCATAATTATTTCAGAGATTTGTACATATTGAATTCTTTGTCGGTCATCACACCTTCGTCTTTACACACCTGCTCCAGAGTAGAACCTTGGGAAACACCGGTGAAAAAAAGCAACTCATTGGACTTTTTTCCTGCTACATCCTGACGAAAATAGTCTTTCAAAAAGTCTTTCATTCCGCTTCTTATAATGTCTCTTGCGACTCGACCAGTTGGTGATGAGATGACCATGAAGAGGGTATATACATTAGATCCATTACCCTACAAAAGTGATCAAATTCTAGTTATTTTGAATAGAAAACTCTGGAATATCTTACCTTAGTACACTGACTAGAAGAAGGATTATGAATTACAGTATTTTGTTTCGGCAGTACATATGCTTCACTAAGGATGTCTCTTGACCAAAATGTTGCCGAAGTGTCTAGTGAGTTGATTTCAATAATTTCTTTATTTCCTCTAGAAATGAAGCCAAGAAAACAAAAAGTGTAGAAAATGACAAATAAAGAAATTAGGCCAGCTACAATATAAATCAACGTTCTTCTTCGACGAATCCATCGTCTCGATAGTACAAATGAAGGGGTCATCGATTCACAAAGAAAATAACGACTATCATTATTTTCAAAATTTCAACTTCAACTTATAAGGAAGGTAAGCAACTATTGCTATTCAAAAAGTAACGAATTTGCAAAAAAAAAAAAAAAACTAACCCACAATTTATTAGTTCAGTTAGGGATGTTGAAAATTCGTTCACTAATAAGTTAAGTTTCTGGAAATTGTTGGTAGGAATCGAGTGCAATATTTTAATCTACCACAGCCTTATCTAACTCTGATAAAGTGGTCCTCCTAATTTCCGAGTGACAAAATTGTATTTGAGAGGTTTGTGGATAAAATTTGTATAAAAATACAATTGTTGTGAGTTTTTGTTTTGAAACGATAATCAGACACTACCACAAGCACGAAGCACCCACAACTGTTTCCTGTCGTTATTTTCATGATTTTCCTTTTATTCCGATGCTAATTTACAACTTTTATGAAAAATTAATGCTCAAATCTTCTAACTTACGTCTACTAACTACAAATGGTTTGTGGACAGTATTAGGTTTAGATTTTGGTTAATTTGGAAGGACCCTTCCAAATTAACAAAAATATAACACCTCTTTTTATTGGCATAACTTTTTTTTGTGCATAATTTGCAAAAAAAAATGTCTTTATAATTTTACAAGACGCTCGATTATGATAATTAGTTTGAAAAGAAAAAGCGGGAACATTTTGTGAAACAGCTGATTCAAATCGCATTTAGACAATTTCTCACGCACGTGTTAAAGTGTCACATGCTTATTAATAATCATGTTCATGTATCAATCAAAATTAACCAAAATTATTGTAAAAAGTGTTCCAAAATTAATACCTTTTGCTCCTGGACATGGTTGTTTGTTAGAATCGTACTCGTCACCACTATTTCCAACAACGGTGAGACGGAACTTAGGTCGAAATATATTTTCTGCAGTTGAATCTTACGAAAATGCAACAACTCCTAATTCGTCTACCAATATAAATGATNTTACAACTTTTATGAAAAATTAATGCTCAAATCTTCTAACTTACGTCTACTAACTACAAATGGTTTGTGGACAGTATTAGGTTTAGATTTTGGTTAATTTGGAAGGACACTTCCAAATTAACAAAAATATAACACCTCTTTTTATTGGCATAACTTTTTTTTATGCATAATTTGCAAAAAAAATGTCTTTATAATTTTACAAGACGCTCGATTATGATAATTAGTTTGAAAAGAAAAAGCGGGAACATTTTGTGAAACAGCTGATTCAAATCGCATTTAGACAATTTCTCACGCACGTGTTAAAGTGTCACATGCTTATTAATTGTAATCATGTTCATGTATCAATCAAAATTAACCAAAATTATTGTAAACAGTGTTCCAAAATTAATACCTTTTGCTCCTGGACATGGTTGTTTGTNTTGTAATCATGTTCATGTATCAATCAAAATTAACCAAAATTATTGTAAACAGTGTTCCAAAATTAATACCTTTTGCTCCTGGACATGGTTGTTTGTTAGAATCGTACTCGTCACCACTATTTCCAACAACGGTGAGACGGAACTTAGCTCGAAATATATTTTCTGCAGTTGAATCTTACGAAAATGCAACAACTCCTAATTCGTCTACCAATATAAATGATNGTCGAAATATATTTTCTGCAGTTGAATCTTACGAAAATGCAACAACTCCTAATTCGTCTACCAATATAAATGATAGAAATTTGGTCCCGATATTTACATATTCTCAAGACCCAGTGTTACGCCATGATCGTAAAAGTAGGAATAATGGTAAAAAATGGGAGATGCTTCGAATGTCTCCATTACCTGAAATTGGACAGGAAGCTCAAGAATTACTAGGAAGCGATAAATTTTCAATGGACTCCAGCCTAAAAAATATTTTTGGAAATTTTAATGAAATTATTCAATTATTTACTCTACGGAATTCTCATAAGGATCATCCTTTGATTTATTTGGCCGAGTAAGTCGTTTTAAAATTATTATTCTTTCACTTTTGTTGTTATAAGTTAATTGATTGTTTTGTTTGGATACTTTGGAAGGTTAATAAAATCAGAAGCAGAGTTTGAAAGACTGGGCAGATGCAGTGGAGAAAATCCTTATCCTTTGTGGAGGGGCATGATGGTGTTGTTAGCAACAAAAATGTTCGGATTCGGATGTTTCGGGAAATTTCAGGACGCTGAAATCAATAAGGTTTTAACAATTGAGCGGTGAGCTTTACGTTTATTAATGAGAAAGAAGACTCTCAAACTCACTGGTTTTTTTACGTAACAGACACGATCGAATGGCTAAAGTTGCAGAAATTGCTTATATAACCCAACAAATTCATAAACGGATTTTGGACAGTGAAGATATAAGCAGAAATTCTAATATGCCTTTTAGCAAACCCGAACAACGGCTGTACTTGATGGATTTACACAACGCTAATAAAACAGCAACACTAGTTGGTGATTTGCTCTGGGCACAGGTGAGTTGTAGATGTTCTAATTCTATAATAATTTAATTTAACTCAAGATTTGAAATGACATAGATCTGTTCACATATGGCAGCAGTCAAATGCCAATCAGTTTCAGAACTTATTTGTGAGTTCTTGATGGACTATTGTGAAAGCGAATTCATCTTTAGTTTGAAAACAGAAGCTGAAAAATTTAACATTGATTCATGGTTTCGAAAGAGTCAATTGGGTTTAGGATCGATTTTAGGCACTACAATGAGCTCAATGTTACTCATTAGTGGACATGATACTCAAACTAGGAATAAGGGCTACCGACTAGGAGTATTACTTGGTCTGACTTACCAGGTACATTTGGAATTAATTAATTGAAAAACAATTATTATTAATTTCAAACTGGTTTAGTTTCACATTGATACTTTGACATGTAATTGCCTTTCAGGCGTACGATGATATTAAATATTTCGAGANTTAGTGGACATGATACTCAAACTAGGAATAAGGGCTACCGACTAGGAGTATTACTTGGTCTGACTTACCAGGTATATTTGGAATTAATTAATTGAAAAACAATTATTATTAATTTCAAATTGGTTTAGTTTCACATTGATACTTTGACATGTAATTGCCTTTCAGGCGTACGATGATATTAAATATTTCGAGAGNTGGTTTAGTTTCACATTGATACTTTGACATGTAATTGCCTTTCAGGCGTACGATGATATTAAATATTTCGAGAGAGAGTCCTCTGAAGTTTCTAATTGGTTAGATATGGGACTGTTACCAGTTGTACATACAATTAATACCCAGCCGGAACTTTTGAAACGATCATCATTTGAGGTTATAATGATTAACAACTTCCATATAAGTTAATTTTTGTTTATAATTAACATATGATAACTTTGTAGATATTTCAAAGGGTTAAAGGAGATCAAATTGCATTAGAAAAGGGGAGAGTAACACTTCAAATACTCCAGGAAGATACATTGGAGTACTTATGCCAAATTGAAACATTGATTAGTTGTCCTGNAACACTTCAAATACTCCAGGAAGATACATTGGAGTACTTATGCCAAATTGAAACATTGATTAGTTGTCCTGAATCTCGTGCTATTCTAGAGAGATTTGTAATCTCACTTTCAACCTAAATCGTCAGGTAACAAAAATCATTAAACTCTGTAATCGTTCCAATTGAGACGCATCAACTTCCATGTTGAACTCAACTGTTTAGAAAGTAAGTTAGTTGTAAAACGTTTTGTACTCATTTGAGTGGTAGTTAATAGCAATTTACACAGTAGTTAGAGGAATTTTTCTGAGCTNGAATCTCGTGCTATTCTAGAGAGATTTGTAATCTCACTTTCAACCTAAATCGTCAGGTAACAAAAATCATTAAATTCTGTAATCGTTCCAATTGAGACGCATCAACTTCCATGTTGAACTCAACTGTTTAGAAAGTAAATTAGTTCTAAAACGTTTTGTACTCATTTGAGTGGTAGTTAATAGCAATTTACACAGTAGTTAGAGGAATTTTTCTGAGCTNGTAAAACGTTTTGTACTCATTTGAGTGGTAGTTAATAGCAATTTACACAGTAGTTAGAGGAATTTTTCTGAGCTAAACTTTCCAGAAATCAAATAAATTACCATTGTTTGGTGCTAATTTTTCAGAAGGCTTCACTTAAGTTGAGGTTAAATGAGTAGGATAATTTCGAATTGGTTTGGATCGTTCAATGTGTACGTTTCCGATGCTTGGTTTTCTCAATCCAGAAGATGATCTAATTACTTCAACTCGGTTGAGTTTTCGACTCTTTGGAGACACTTTGGAAGCATTCAAATCCCCAATGGACCAAGTCTTATCATTATGACTTTCTTCATCGTCCTCTACTCGATTGCTTTGACACGACTGTTTCGTTGGACCTTTTGGACGATTCCTATGTAAGGTACTCAAAGATTGAACCGACTTGCATGACCCTGTGGTTGATTCCTTTGAACCCGCTGTTGTTTTTCTTGAGTTGCAGGATGAAGTTGCAGTATTCTGTGGAGTTCCTCGTTGACTTGAGGGAGTTGAATTTTGTGGAGTGAAGGTCTTCAACATGGAATCATGCTTCGAGATGATCCCTGACCGATTGTCATCCGAGGTAACCACCGTCTCCTCATGTTCTCCAAGATAACTCGGCTTGCTTGTAAAAGTAAAGAACTTTTCTAGAGAGAAAATCCTAGATTGCTTTCTTGGAGATTGAATGGCAGTGGGTGACCTTGAAATAGGATCGTTAGGATTTCTTAAGTTTCGAGTTTCGATGGTAATTGGACATTTTTGATCTAATCTCTCTAATTTCGTTTCAATTTGTTCTCCACCACTTTCACAGTAAAATTCTTCCTCTGAGTACTTGATCTGCGGATCAGGGCCATCACCTTCAGATATATCAGCTGATGTTTCTGAACTTTCTTCATCACAATCACGTCTGTTGATAGCAGTGGTGGTAAGGGACACTTCTGATTGGTAATATGGTGTCTCATGATTTCTTAAGAATTCATAACCTTCAGCATCCCCAGCGGCACCGGTTTCCATGTAACTATTGCTTCCACCTCCACTTTCATCGTAGCTTCCTTTAGTTCGAAAATTTGCATAGTAAATATTACTTCTGTTGATTTCAGGTTGATCTTTCTCGTAGTTCTGTTGTTTGTAGAGGTCAATAACCTTCGGTTTCCTTATTCTCCGTTTACGCAACCGGAAACCTGAGTTTTCGAGAAGTTTAGGAAGTGAATGAGGTTGTGGACTTTCCGAAATAATTGCAGCTGTAGACAATGTACAAGGATGCAAGTTTTCTTGACCAGTAGGTTCAGAATAGTTCGGGGTCCCTTTTTCTGATTGGTTAGTGCTATTACACTGATCATTTTCATTTTCAAATGTGAGATTTTCATATGAATGACCTTGGAATTCAATGGCATTCCAATCTTCTTGGTGACATTTTCTAGGAACTACATATGTCATACCACTTCCGCAATCAGCGTCATCCATCGCTGACATTACCGTGACAGTAGTCATTGTGTGATCAGAAGGTTGATCTTCAGATTCAATATCAACTACTTGGATCTCTTGCTCTGATTCCTGTGGCTCACATTGCTCAATTTCATCATCTTCAAATTCAGACTCGTATGTGACATCAAGGTTACGTTCACGGCTCCTTCGAGCCAACTCTTCACTGAATGCAGAATCATTTGATTTTCCTGAAGATGGACAGTATTTGTTGGTGTCATGGTCCTCAGCATGACTAGACGTGGAGGATCCAGCTGAAAGAGTATACATTTGCTCCTGACGCTGGTCATCGTCTCCTTGGCTTCCATCTTGACCAAGTGAAGTGGGACTTTGTGTTGAATTAATAGAGTTTTCACGATGAGGAGCATAGTATTCGCCGTTCACCGACTCGAACGACGTTTCCACTTGACTGTGAAAATAACACCATGACTTTAATTAACTTGCAGGGAGCAACGTCATATTTAAAGTAAAATTTTGACGAGGTTCTTACTAGAGGTATTTGTAAGATGATTTATGCTCTTCCATAATTTTTCGGTGAAGCGGTGGTTCAAGGCCTGGTTCACGTGTTCTCATTCTGAGGTAACTAATTACACGGTCCTTTTGCTAAATAAAAATATCAATTATTATAGTTTTTGATAGAATGGAGTAGTTCTGGGGNCTAATTACACGGTCCTTTTGCTAAATAAAAATATCAATTATTATAGTTTTTGATAGAATGGAGTAGTTCTGGGGTACAAATTTGTAAAAGACTATTGTGGAGGGCTCAAGGTAAGCCATAATGTTAAATTCGTACACATGACTACTTTTTTAATTGTTAATTTAATTTTAAGCATTATTACTCGAATNCTAATTACACGGTCCTTTTGCTAAATAAAAATATCAATTATTATAGTTTTTGATAGAATGGAGTAGTTCTGGGGCACAAATTTGTAAAAGACTATTGTGGAGGGCTCAAGGTAGGCCATAATGTTAAATTCGTACACATGACTACTTTTTTAATTGTTAATTTAATTTTAAGCATTATTACTCGAATCAATTCATTCAGTCGGTAGAGTTCCTGCTCAGCATTGTACACACGCCTGTTTGACTCTCGAAATTTCCCATGGATCACAGCAAGTTGCCTGGAATGACTTTTTTGCAAGATGTCAAACTGTCGCCCATGATCAGCCAATCTTTCGTCAGATGTATCCAATTGATTTGTTATTTCGATGAGTCTTTGTTGAAGTACCTGACGTTCACCGAGTTCTTCGGATTCAACAAGCTTACGGAGTTTGACATTGTTGTCTTCAAGCGTAACAATCCTGTTGTTCAAACTACGGATCGTACTTTCATATTTCCTGCAAGAACTTTGGGCCTAGAACATCAAAAATGTGCAAACTTTAGAGATAATTTGTAAATTTTCCAAATTTTTGAAATCTTACTTTACGAAGTGCCTGTTGTAAGTATTTTACTTCACCTTGATGATAATTGAGTACTCGTGGGAAGTCAGCTTCTACACCTTCGTACTTACGTAAAGCCACTGCTTGTCTTTGAGCTTGTCGCTGGAGCGTTTTATTTTCAGCTGTCATATCCTAAAAGGAATAGACAGTGAATGAATTGAATTGGTAAGGCTTGTAAATACTTCACTCACATTAATCGTGGTTTCGAGTAGCCTCACTTTACTGGATAACTCTTTGATATGTATATCTTTAGCAGAGTTCAAACGTTGGATGACACTTGGTTGCGACCCTATTCGCTTTCGAAGTAGAGAAGTCGTCGAACCTGACTTTTTAGGTTTCAAATCGAATTGGAATGATACAGTACTCACAGATGTTCGACGTGTACATTCTGGAACTGGGACTGGAATCCATGACTTTGTATTTCCAGATGTCTTCCGGTTAGATTTACTTCGTCGAGAGGAAATAGTAACAGTCTCAACAGCTTCCAATTCTTGAATTTCAGATACTTGTTCCTCTTTCCGCCCTTTCGAATTTCGCTGAAGCGATGCCTTGGTACGACGAGCTTTGATCGACATTCTG
The DNA here is from genome assembly GCA_002738285.1 of Holacanthella duospinosa. Classification (NCBI taxonomy): domain Eukaryota; kingdom Metazoa; phylum Arthropoda; class Collembola; order Poduromorpha; family Neanuridae; genus Holacanthella; species Holacanthella duospinosa. Next base: position 143,915 of record NIPM01000045.1, on the reverse strand, counting down.
CGATACATTGTCTGTGGACTTGCTGGAGGTATCCTATACTCATAACTAGCCTCAGCTTCTGCTTCATCCACATCTTCAAACTCATCATCACTATACTTGTTGCTGTCTGCATACTCTCCAGGTCTGTAATATAACAAATTAATACTAATCATCTTTTTCAGCGCTTGAATTTGATTCAAATGTTGAGTAGCAGTGTTGTTAGAGAGTTATAATAACTTATAAAATATTTTGCCAGTACTTCACCTGAGTCGGTCCATTTCTCCTGCTCATTTGAACGAATAATTCTTAATTTCACTGTAATTGAATCAATTTTTGATCACAAAAATTGCATAATTTATTAATTTCGTAGTTAGTTAGCACGGTTGGTTAGTTGTTGCGTGAGAAAAACACACTTGTAGATAATATCGTTGCGCCGCCATATTGTTGGATTTGTTGGTAATGCCAAACATATTTTTTACAACAACGGTGCCCTAGCAACAATGCGAAATTCTAATACAGGCAGATTGAAATAAAAGGAACTTATAATTTATGAAGTATTGACATGATGGAGTACTTATTATTTACAGATAACCTCCAAATGATAAGCTCCTTATAATTTTTGCTATAGTGTAGTTTAAAAATCACTAAGATATTCAGTGGCTGATCCTATTATCCCCCTTTTCAGAATTCAACCCTCTAGCCCTTTTAAATTTTTTCCTTTTTATTTTCTCAATGTCAATGTTTAGAAATGTCTTCTGTATAAAAATCGTTGAAACGACAAATTACAAAAAAGTTATAAAAAATGAAAGGAAGTGGTAAAAGGTAAAAATAAGGGACAAAATTTATGAAATCTTCTCGAAGAAGGAAATTGAATAGATCAGTCATTGTTGTTGGTCATTGTTAAGTTCATTATGTTTGGAATCCTTTACAAAATAGCAGCTCTAGCTCTAGCTTCAGCATGTGCTTGGAAATGTTGAATCTTGGCAGCAGCAACTTCTGGTGTGTCTCCGACTGGAACTGGGACTTGAGAATAAGCTACTGGAACAGCAGCTGCTGCATATTGGAGTGGAGCAGCGGCAGCAATTTCAACTGGAGCAGCGGCAGCGTATTGAACAGGTGCAGCTACAACTGGGGCCGGTCCAACTGGAAGATCTGTCCGGGCAACTCTAAATCCATTCACTGGATCACTAGGTAAAAAATAATAATATTTAGTATATCTATCCGTACCGTAGCGACTTTCCAGATAACAAGAAAATAGGCGTAGGAATAGAATTTTCAAATTCGAGGAACTGAAACAAACTTTCTCCGAACTTTCCTAACACTTTTTCGATACGTAAAAGCCTATTCTCGGAACGATGCTTACCTAATGTATTGTGCTGTTTGAAGTATTCCATAAGCGTCAACGTATGAATAGCTGCCTCGGGTGATACCATCGGCTGTTTTTGTCTCAGTTTTTGCTGACGGACCTCCTGGAAATTGTCAAAAAGTATGCCACCGTTCACTATATTTATGTTTGAATTGATATTTTTCGTTTGGCTACTCACCTGCATACCCATATGAATACTGTCCAAGTGAATCTTGAGCATGGAACTGGCTAGTTGTCAAGCCAGGAGCTAAAGCAGCGGAGTAAATACTCCCTGCTGAAACAGTGGCGAACAATCCAGCGAAAGCGAGCTGTGAATGTTGAACATAGTTTAGAATTAATTGACTTAATAAAGATATTTAATTTAATTTTGTTGATTTACTAACCAAAAGGTGCATCTTGATTCTGATTGATTATTGAAGACTGGACAAGGGAGAATGGATTCGACACAAGTACTGAAGACTAGCGTCCATTGTTGAAGTCAATTTATACAAAGTTGGATGACCTTGTCCGTCAACAATTAAGGAGAGTATGGAACAATGAAAATTTTGGGTTGGATGAGGAGACCTAAAGATGGGATACGTATCGTATCCGTACTCATAATTTCCAGGTGATGCATCTTAATCACCACAATCACATTAAATGGACTTCATAATTTACAATCAATTAAAATAATCCTTTCCGGGATTACTGTCCAGTTTTTTTTTTTTTTTTTTTTTTTTTGATAGAAATTAATAATGGTGTCATGGACAACAATATTTGACAGCAGGTCCTAAAATTGCATTTATGTACCAAGCAATTGAATAAGCCTTGATATTTTGCAAAAAAAAAATATTTTTTTTTTGAGTTAGGCATATACGAAAGTTATCAAATATACAGGCAAAAATATTATTACAATTGGAAAAAAAAAGTAATATCAATGAGTCTAAACTGAAGAACTGAAGAACATTACGTTGAGCCTTGGCGAAAAATGGTTCCATTGTAATAATTCGTTTTTATAAGTATTGCTAATTTTTGGGTGGATCCAAAAACTCTTCCGCTAAAAAAAGGGTTAATAATCGACGGAGAAGAGAGTATACGAAGATTAAATGGATAGGTATAATCTATGAGTGATTGATTGATTTTTTGAAGGTCTTCCTCTTCACATCTGACTCCAAATCTTACCATTAAACTAATCAATTCTGCCAAATATTTTACAATTTTGACTATGAATCCATTAATGGCGTCAGGGAACTAATTTTAGATGTCTAATTAATGACAAATTAAAATCTTCCGGGTCGAGAGTAATTGAGTAGAAAAAAAATTATGAAATAAAAAAATGTTATGATGTTGACCCATGAATAACAATGAAACAAAAGAGTTACGATCTTTATAATTATTCGTTAATTAAATCTCAAATTATCACATTCAAAGTTAAAAATGTAACAATTATGTAACAATTTAATTCATCGTACTCAGGGTACATGGATTATTAACCAGACTCTATTGTTTTACCTCATGTCCATTGACCTTTGACCTCAGTTTTGACTTATTCGCAGTAAAAGTAATTGAATTTGAGGTTAGATTATAAAACTCCGCTGTTGTCATTACTATTATTATAACAAAGGGTATTAAAAATAANTATTAACCAGACTCTATTGTTTTACCTCATGTCCATTGACCTTTGACCTCAGTTTTGACTTATTCGCAGTAAAAGTATTGAATTTGAGGTTAGATTATAAAACTCCGCTGTTGTCATTACTATTATTATAACAAAGGGTATTAAAAATAATATGGAAACATTCAATTTAAAATTGAAATGAATTTCTAAAAATTGGCGTTGTGATGTTTTGTCTTGATGCTGACATGATGCGATGGACATTGACCAAACGTCTTTTTTTTTTGCATGGAACAGATAGTTGGTATACTACCAACCATCAACTGCAAAGAAGCGTTGACAGGCTCCATTTCTTGACCTCGACTGACCTTCGGGACACTCCCGAGCCATGGATCCTATTCCACTCATGATGACCTTGGCTTCCTTATCACTCACGCTCGTTGGTTTCTTTGGCATTTCTTGACCATTTGGAGGGATATATGACCCAAATCTATTGTATTTCCTCGGCCGAAATCCCACAATTTCTAGAAAAGTGCTGAAAAGTGCTGGTGATGCTTGGGGTCGAGCTGTTGCAACTACAGAACAAAAATTATAATCACGTTTTCACAAACTGATTCAGTTTAAGCTGCTTATTGCTGCAGCATCATACCTTTGACTTCAAAGGTGTTGATTGTGAGAGCTAAACACACGGCGACAAGGAACCAAAAGAACTTCATTGTTAGGGTACTTTGTTTTAAGGATTTAAAAATTTGTCGATTTTACACAAGAGAAATGTGCTAAAAGAATAAGTATATTATTCGCAAATGAAAGGAAGTTTCCTAATCCACGCAGTTGAGTCTTTTCTTATCTTCGAGTTGTCTATTTGAGCTTGAGCTCAAAGTACGCATATCTACTTAAGATATTAAACAAACTATACTTGAGTGGTGAAATTGTAAGATGATTGACGACGCTTGTTTTGCAATTTTAACAGAGTGTGACAAATTATAGTGAAAAACGTCAGAAGAATTCCGACTCTTTTTGGCACAAGGTTGACAAAAACCAAGAGCGGTTGGCTTTGCTTCTTATAGTAGAGGTTAAGGTCAAAACGTTAAACTCTTAATTATAAATTGTTAACTTTAGTTGTAGTTTTTGTTGAACTTAATTAGATATTTTAAACTAAAAATAAGAGATTTAAAAAATTTGAACACTTTTGTTTGAAGAGAATTGTCAGGCTGCCATTATTCGTCAGCTTGAGATCTGAACGAAACCGAACGCTTTTGAGTTATTACCTAGCTTGTATGAAGTCATTGGACCAAGTTCTCTTGACCTTGGATTAGACATTAATATTGACTTTTGGCGAAACACAATAATAATTCATAAGTTTCCTTTGTTCATGTTCATTTAGACATAACTTGAACCTGCGAATCATTGGCTGCTGTGGAAATATCAGTTTTGTTTTCTCTGACTTCAATTTGATTACTTTGACACCTCGTGGTTCCTTTCATGAGAATATTAGCATTGATGAGATCATCCATTGTGTCAATTTCTAAGCTATGTTTCATAGGTATTTCTATGTAGTAGGACCTATTGTGAATAAAAAATTATTCAGTGATTGCTAATAAATTTTTTATCACCTATTTGGTAAGTTGGTTAGGATTACTGACCGTTGTCCTTGTAACATTCCATCAAGTACAACTTGACGTCGAGCAAAGTAAAACATTCCATTTTCGACAAGTTCACCACTCCAGTCTTGTCTTCGTGGTCGTTTCTTGTGATCAAAATTTAGTGGTTTTGACCAATGACCTGATTTCATTTCATTTTCGGAAACAGCTGACCATCGAAGTTTCCACTGACGAGTGACAGAAAAGAGTGAATCTAGATTGTACATCTTCATAAGAGCTGTTGCTTCTTGGAGATAACTTCGCTGAAGGAATGGTGATGTTGCTTGTACAAGTCCAATCGTTTCAATAACTAGTAAATATTCAGACACGTTGTTGGTTTAATAATGGTAATGGTTGACTATAAGACTAACTAAATTCAGTAAATAGTATTTACCAGAATGGAAACTCAGGAATTCTTGGACAGCAATCAACGAAGATGCTTCATCCGTAGCTGTATACCAAGCCCTGTCATGGACATGAATACCGGATTTATTCTTGAGAATATACTCCTTAACCTCTGGGTCGTTTGTAGACACCCATATTGAGCTAAATACTTAAAAATTAAATCAAGGAATTACATCTTTTCCAATATAATAACATTGTCTTGTCTTCCTCTACTTTGACTTTGTGTCATTTCCTCAAGTACCCAATGAATGAGTGGATGTCCGTTGAGATCTGCCATGTTTTTATGTGGAATACCCATGCTCCCCTTCCGTGCCAAAACAAGTCCAACAAATGACACAGAGTCTACTGAACTCAATTCGGACCCTGGCATCCAATTATCATACTGGAAGACTAACAAGACGATTGTGGTGATCGTCTTGACCAACGCAGTCATACTTGTTAGATGATATTATTTAAATTGATTCACTTGCTTGACATGTGTCAGTCGGTGCTAACTACAGCATTAAGAAATTGACCTAAGCAAACAGGTTTCTTGTTAAGTACTTAATTATTAGTGCTTGTTTCATTTACCTTACTTAACTACAGGAAACAGGAGTCGTCGAACTCGAAAGTAACGTTTTTTACTTTCTGTGATGGAAGGCTTCGTCTCGTCGGTTAATCGTGTCGTATGTATGACAGGTAATTGTATAAGATTTGTTCATAAGGTGTAAAAAACATATGACTAGAGATAGCACGGTAGTTTAACTTTGATTCAATTACGGTAGGTCAGGGTCGATCAGTACCTTACTCCNGAAAGGCTTCGTCTCGTCGGTTTATCGTGTCGTATGTATGACAGGTAATTGTATAAGATTTGTTCATAAGGTGTAAAAACATAGGTATGACTAGAGATAGCACGGTAGTTTAACTTTGATTCAATTACGGTAGGTCAGGGTCGATCAGTACCTTACTCCAACCTCACGTTACGATGAATGAACAAGAATTTTAAAAATTTAAATTTTATGATAAAAAATTTGATTCATTTCGAAGAATCAATGCAGAATGAATGAAATTTTTGAAATTCTGGAGCGCGGGACGTTATGAATTGAATCACATCAATTTTACAAAGAAAACTTTATTTTGTTTTTTATTTTCATTAAATTTAATTTACAATTGAGGATTAGTTTACAATTTGAACTCCTCCACAACGAATCCCGAAATCCATCAAAAATCAATTTTTTGTTTNTATTTTCATTAAATTTAATTTAATTGAGGATTAGTTTACAATTTGAACTCCTCCACAACGAATCCCGAAATCCATCAAAAATCAATTTTTTGTTTTGAAAATTTAAGGAAATTGTCTAAAAAGGATACTCAAAATCATTTCGTCAGGTGCGGGTTCTTCTGGTAAGGCAACAGTCATCAATCAATACTTTGTTACATTTGAAATTAGGAAATAAAATGAAATACGTCTATTTGCATCGGGTTTAGTTGAGAAGAATAATTAATCAAATCAATGCGAAATGAGATGATCCTCAACCAGAACAATCAACCCAGCAGCAGAGGTCCAACATCTCTGCTATTTCAGCATGTGGAGAAAATTAATTTCAATGATCTTAGCAACTTCACTGTAATGTTTTTTTGTTTTTTTTTCTCTCATTGAATTGAATATCAACGTTGTTTGCATTTAATAAATTATTTCTCAACAAGGATTTTTGTAATTGAATTAATCATTTTTTTTTAATTTTATAGGTTATTGGAAAGGGTTCCTTTGGAATTGTCTACAAGGCTCAGTGGAAAGGTAAAGCTGTCGCTGTGAAGAAAATTGAGACTGATTCAGAATTAAAATCGATTGAGAATGAGAAAATTCAATTGGCTAGAGTCTCACATCCAAATATAATTCAACTTTTTGGAGAATGCAAGAATCCCGTATGTCTTGTAATTGAGCTTGCTGAATGTGGTTCTCTTTACAGCGGTAAGTTTGTGATTTATATTATTTATTATAAAATGTTGTGTTATTTGTTTTGAATATTTTTTGTAGTCTTACATGGGTATCAGCCAAGGTACGAGTACACTGCTGCTCATGCTCTTAGTTGGGCTTTACAGACAGCTAAGGGTGTTGCGTTTCTCCATGGAATGGCGAGACCAATTCTTCATAGAGATCTAAAGCCTCCAAATCTTTTACTTCTCGCCGGTGGAACTGTGTTAAAAATATGCGATTTTGGAACCGTTTGTGATTATCAGACGAACATGACAAATAACAAAGGTTCTGTGCTCTGGATGGCACCAGAAGTGTTCAAAAGTACGAAAAGACTAATTAAATTTTATATGAAATTTATAAAGTTATTTTATTAATTGCGTCAGGTTCAACGTACGACGAAAAATGTGATGTCTATAGTTGGGCGATAATTCTCTGGCAAGTACTAACGAGGGAAAAACCGTTTGACGAAATGAAGGAATTTAGAGCTGCAGCGATCTCATGGGCTGCAGCACTAAAAGGCAAGAGACCAAAGTTGATCCAAGACTGTCCTCCACCAATAGAAAAACTAATGACGACGTAAGTGAATTCACAGTCTCATCTTAAAACCTAAAGCATGATAATTTATATTTCAAGGTGTTGGGATGCAAATCCAAAAGTTCGTCCATCTATGGCCAGAGTTGTTAAAGTTATGTCACACCTTTGTCAACTTTTTCCTGGTGGTGATGTTCCTCTGCTGACTTCTTCGTCTTCCTCCCAAGAAATGGAACATTCTGACAAAGAAGGTATGTGTATACTTAAGGTGAAACAACTATACTTTGTTCAATTTACTCATTAAATACTGTTTACTAATTACAAATCGATTTTTAGGTAGAATACAAGTTCTTGACAATGTTCAGGAAGATAGTACAGATAATGATGAGCCCGGCATGTTTCCTGACTTTCACGAAATTAAAACAATTCCCTCTCCTACAATTTGTAAGTTGTAAATTTTTCTGTATATCAACAAGCAAAAATAGTAAAAAAAAAAAATATAAATAATGGGGCGTACTTATTGTTTCAGATAAGACAGGAATCATTGACCCCAATACACCAACTCTCGTTCAGCCTACAGTACCTAAAAATTTCTCTCCGCTCCAAGTGGACACAGATCCAGTAATTGATACTCTCAATAATAATTTTATAAAAAAAATCTCATCTATAATTTATTTCAGAATGCTTGGAAATTTGGAGGAGAAAGTGAAGATATTTTGATAGTAAACCACCCTCAACGTGTACCTGAAATTGGTCGTTTAGATTCACAAAATTATGACATGGGTTCTCCTGGACCATATCCAGTAGTTCCTACTAGGTCACCTAAACCTAAACCTCGTTCAAAACCATCCCAACTCATGAGTACAAGTTCTCAAATTGGAAACGCTCAAGCTTCTTCTAAATTTGAATCCAAAAGTACACAGCCTAAACAAAATCCTTATGCTTGGATTCCACACGTAACTCCTTCCAAACCCATGAACTTTGCGGATTACGATGTTTCGCCACTTTGGTCAGCTGGAAGTAGTCAATTTTCAGTTCCAACTTCGAACAAACTCGATAACAATCAATTTTCAAGTCAACAAAATTTAAACCAAATCGATGGAATTGGACTAATAAGTAACGTAAGTAGAAGAGGTGACTCAGGACATAGTCGTGGAGGTCATGCTGTTGCTGGTGAATTTGATTATAATTTGATTATAGTATTTTTTTTATCGTAGTACTAAATTTAATTGTACTATTTCAGGACACAGAAGATCATCATCCTATGGATCTACTTTAGATTTTCGAGATTACCAACCTGATGACAATGTTTTCTTGAATCAACAGGAGGTTCCTAGCGCAATCGGAGGCAAAGGTATGTAATTTTACAAATCCTATATCTACTTGAAGTTAGGTTTTCTCAAATGGTGTAGTTTCCAGTGTTGAGATGATATGCCATTTTGGTAAAAACTTAAAAATTTCCCTCGTTATGTAAACAATTACATGGTCTACAGTTTTCTATTATTTCACTTTGAGTTTCTACTTTTAGAAAAATTTCCCCTTCGTTTCCTTTTAGTCTGCGTTAGTTTTTCCTGTAGATGACTAATAAAACTTCATTCCATTTCTATGACTAGTGCCAAGTAACGCCACAGGATTCTGAAGATTCGGTGCCAATTTTTCGTTGATGTTATTAGTCTCGTGTGTATTTTTGTTCAAGTTTTACCTTCCATTTTCACATTAGAGAGGAAGTTATGACGTATTTTTAAATTCCAAGTTTTTTGAACTAATATTTGTTAGCATTTATTGTTCACTATGAACTCAAGCAATGACAGTAGTGATAAAATTGGCAACAGTATCGAACTTAGCAAACAAGCACTGTTAAACTGTGTATATAAGTTATTTGGCACAAATACTGGTTAAAATTATTAAATTATTGTTCTACTCTTAATTCATTAATTTAAAATCTCAGCTAACTTTTTTTTTTTTTTTTTCAGGACCAATACGAAATTATGATTTTGAGAATGTCTGTCTCATGCTTGACCCTGAAATTCAACCAATTCCAGCCGCTCCTGATATTCCAGAATCACTTAGAATATATGATGAGCACAGACAAGTTAGAACTTTAAATTTTATAAAAAAAAAAATACTTCACAATTAACAGAATAATAATTATTTAAAAATCTTTCATCTAAATATAGTTAGCACATGAGTATTTTCAAGCAAAAACGGAAATTGAAAGCCTACTCCAACAAAAATCAATACTCGAAAGTCAATTAGTTGCTTACGAACGAGAAAGTTTGAGACCAGAAGAATTATATCAAGAACTTCGAAGGCGTCAGAGTGAAAATGTAAGGCGGTTTGAAAATATACAGTGAATTTTTTTTTGTCACTTCGTATGGAGGAGGAGCCATAATAATTAGTAATGATCCAATACATTTAATTGGTTCATTCAATATGTCACCTTGTGTGACTGGTCATTGTAGAGAAATGAACTCCTCCTTCTGGAAAGGTATTTTTTTAAATCACTATGGATTCATAGATTAAAATTTTGGTTTGTTTTCTAGGAAAGTTTGCACGAGTTTCATAAAAAGTTGAGGGAACAATTGGGTCAGTTACGACATGGAAATGGAGAGAGTCCAATCATACCTGAATTTCCACAAGATGAGGGTGAATTACCTGTTAATGAACCAGGGTTTGTTGTGATTTCTCGAAGCGGTTCATTTATTGAAGATATGAATCAGTGATAATGATTAATTTTGATTTTTAACCCTAGACTTCTTCAGTTTTATTTTAATTTCTGACAATAACCCGTCGCTTGCTCTTCCATCGTTTAAAATTTTTTGATTAGACGATTTTTCTTCTTCTTCCAACTTATCGTGAAACAACGGAAAATTTAAATTTTTTAGTCTCGATTATCAATTTGAAATGACTAGTGATGAGAAAGGCGTCTAAATAAACTGCTTTTTATTTTGAAGCCTCGTATTGTCTTTGACTAACATAGGTACAACTTAATTTGACAAACTGACTACTATATACAGAGAAAATTTGAAGAATATAACTTGTATCTTTTCATTTTCATCTCACATTGGTTTTTTTTTTTAATAAGAACATGTTTTTTTTTTAACTTTTTACAGAAAACCTACTACGAAGACAACGTTCTGAGAATACCCTGTTGTAAATCTTAAAGAAATGCCCTGAAATTTTTAAACTCCCAGGACTTTCAACACATTGCAAAAAAAAATCTACTCAATTAGGAAGTGTACACAGTGAACAACTAATTAATTAAGTAACACATGAATTTTCTACTCTTAACATACATTCTATTGTCATCGACAGACAACTTTAGGTAAAACCGGATACTCAGACTCGGACTTGTTATTTAATATTATTCAATTATTTACTCTAGTCATTTTAGTGTGTTTCCTGTTGACGCTACTAGAAAAATGGAAATTTTTTTTTTTTTTTTTTTTTGACAATTTGACTTAATGGAACTATTCAAACTGTTTCTACTACTACTAATAGTTATTAGATTTAATTAAGAAAACTAAATTCACAGGTTAAATTCTTTAACTTATCATTAACTAATTGTTGAAGGAACTAAATAGAAATAATCCAGTACATATACCATTGGTTCTTAACACTTTACTTGGTTTTTTTTTTTTTTTGGTTACCTTCAAATTTTTTTTTTTTTTTCAAAAGATTGTACTTTATTTGAAAATTAATGCTTAATTTGGATTGCAGCTGGTAAAATATGACTCAATGGAATAGGATTCGTTCCTGAATTATTTTTTGTTCAGCAACTTCCGGTCGTAGTTTCACTTCCTGACGAATGGAGTTCATCTACAATATACCCAGTCTTTTAATACAAGGATATGTGGAAGAAAATTCAAAATTTCAAATTCAACCAATCATATTTTGAAATTCCAAAGTCCATTTATTTCTTATTGGAACTTGGAAAATTGAAATTTTGTTCGAAATCTGATTGGCTGGTTTTGAATTCTTAAATTTCCTTGACACACACCCTTAAAGACTCACTCAGACTTAATGTTTTTTTCATGATTGGTGAAAATCAAGAGAAAGCAAAAATAATAATTTTTTTTTTCAATTTTTACCTGTAGAATTTTGTATTTCAGAGGAAAGATTAGATTCAGGAGATGAAGTTCCATTCCCATTACAATTGGTAGTAGGATTACCGTTTTTCATTTGCTGATAAATCAAAAAAAAAAAATTATCAAAAAGAAATTTTTTTTTTTTAATTTCGTATCATTTACCACAATTTTTTTTCTGTTTTATTTAGTTGCCTCACCTTGTTATTTTTGTTCCTGTCAATCCGTTTGGGACAGTCGGCTATGAGGTGCTCATCGGATTTGCAACTGTGACATCGCCTGTGTTACAAAGATAATTACTTCAACTTAATTAATAATTTAACTAATTTACACATTACTGAAAAGTGATTAGTTTGACTTACTTTGGTTGAGGACCGAGACTACATTTGGAAGCTATATGGTGAGATAAATCTCCACAATTGTAGCATCTGAAAATAACCAAATTCGATTCAAATTTTTGATCAATTATGTCAACTTGATTTCAATTTTGTAAATCAAATCAAAAAGAGAATTAACGAGAAGGAAAATTAAGTCGTAGTAATGGATCAATGGATCAATGGATCAAAATGGCTCAAAAACTCAAAATATGTTTTTTTTTGCTTTTCATTTATGAAATTTAGAAAGAATTAATTGAAATTGAATCATGATGGCTCATGGCATGGCCCAAATAAGCAATGTAAACCAGTCATGTCATTAGCCAGTCATGTTATGAGCCAGTCATGGCTGATGACATGACTCAAAAATTCAGAGTTTGTTAAAAATCAAAATTTCATCAAAATGGTTCTAATGAGGCTCTCTGGCTCTTATTTTTGGTTGAGATCATATAGCGGTAGCCTTTCAAAGTACCACCGGTTTGACTGAATGAGCATAATAACCTTATTTTCTTGACTTTTTTCTTGGAAGCTGGCCTTCGATGTGAGCCTTTACACTCAGACCCTTGGATCCCTGTGACTAGTGTAGCTTCAATCCCTTTGTCTGACTCTTTGAACTCAAATTCCACAATCTCTTCATCCCCCAAACTTCGAAAACCTGTCATATAGATTACACTCTGAAAAAAAAATTTTTTCAAAAAATTTCATAATTAATTAATAATTTCAACAATAAGATACTCTCTCAACATTTGATTTGACCAATTAAAGTAGCAATTGAACAGTTTGTCGTCCTCATCTGAACCTTAATGATGTTATTTTGAATCAAAAAAAAAAAAAAACTTTAGCAGATAAGTATTTTTTGGGTAGTAGCCGTTAATGATTTTGGTTCCTTGGTCCATGGTCTCATGGTCAAACATTTCCTATTGTTATTTCCCAAAAACCCGAAGGTTATTTTTCATTTCAAAAGACTCACATCTGCATGTGGCCATTTTTCTTTCAAATAACAATATGGACAAGGGAATTGTGAATATGCATGAAAAATAAGAGATTTTGTGTCTATTTCCTATGGAAGGGTACTTTTCAAAATAGGGAAAGTAGATATTATTTCCATCTCCCTTTACTTTATTTATTCAAAAGTAAAATTATTTTTCAACCTTTGGTATTATTACATTCTTGTAACAAATACTAAATAATGAATCTAGAAATAAGAATTTAGGGGGTGAAAAAAAAAACGAAAAAAGGAAGGGACAAGGGACGACAGAGTTGTTGACTTGCCCTTGTTTTTCTACTAACTTTCTCTAAAAATTTTCAAGTCCTCGCTACCTTCCGTTGAAAAGCTGTTTATGAAAATAACAATAATATGTAGTTATAGTGACAGATGATATTCTTCGACTCATGTCCTTTAGACATCAAGTCCAAGGGGACTACAGCTCTTCAGAACTACAATCTAACAATCAAATTTAATACTTGGAAACTGTGTAGGAGGAACATTGTTAAAAATTTGTTAAAAATATTACTATTTTTCGAGACAATTCTCCAATGATAATTCAATTTAGTAAGAATTCCTCCATGTCAATAATAAATCTTCCTGCTATGATGATTGGCCGACAATTACCCTATAGTAAATCATTGTCGCTGAATCGGTGTCTTACCCAAGGGAGAAAGTCAGACTTATATCGTCCAATTTTACTAATTAAAATCAATGCATTCTAGGAACAATTGAAGGAAATTGACCCCTAGCGAATCTTTAGAAGGAATATCTCATTTTTAAGCATTTTTCATCCTGATTCCAAATAACATATTATTCAGTTTTGAGATAACGTCCCCTTAAGCGTATCAAATAAAGGGTTAAAAGTTTGAATCACCATGGTTACATGTATTAGTTTAATGTATAAGTTAGACTAGTGTAGGCTAATGGCAGCATGAAAGTACAATCTAAAATAAACCTAACCCTAACAACCTAAAGTAAACCTAAACCCAACAGCCTAACATAACCTTTACGCCTAAAGGTAAAAACCTAAATATAAGAACCTAAACTAAACCTAATCTCTAACCTTATTAACCTAAGAATCTAAAGCCTACAATCCTAAATTAGGCATAACAACCTAACCGTAACAACCTAACCTAAACTTACAAAATAAAATTGAAATCCTAAACCCTGACAACCTAAACTTAACAACCTCTCTAAAAACTAAAGCCCAAGTACGTAAACCTAACAACTTAGTAATCTAAACCCTAAGATTCTAAATAAATCATTATTTATGCTATCGCTGGTAGGTATTTTAAAAACTTTGACCTTTAATTTGAGACCCTTAAGGGACGTTGTCCAAAAAAAATGAATATGATATTCGGAATCAGCAAGAAAAATAGTTTAAAACGAAATACTTTTTTAGTAAGATCCGTTAGGGGCCGGTTTGTTTCAATTATACCGAATTCTGTTTTTTTTTAAAAAGACTGGAGTTCTGTGAATTGTGCATAAGTTGTTGTTTAATGAAAGAGAATAAATTCTTTTGTTGTGACCTACCTGATGAACAAATACTTCTTGACTCCCGTCTTCAGGTGTAATAAAGCCCCATCCTTTCGCCACATTAAACCATTTACATTTCCCACGCTTTCGAGGCTCATTTCCATTCCCTGGAATGAAAATGAATGATTTTTAGTACTCAAAATAACATCCAAAACACTATACCCTGTCAGCCATTTTATAATCTGGTAAAAGTATATTCTCCTAATAAGAAAAGAAAGGGTATAATTCGATTTCCGGTTTATTTGGATGGCCGAATGTAAAACTCATCTGATAAAGAGAAGAAAAAAAAGGGAGAAAAGAGAAAGAAAATTATAAGAAAAAAAAAGAAAAAAAAAAGTGTATCCATTTTGATGTTAGTGTGGAGACTTTTTGGTACTGAAAGACTGAAAGTTGGATTAGATTTCATCCCAATGTCACCATGGAGATGAAATGGATGGAGGGAGGAGAAAGTCTTTCATTTTATTTCATATCATCATGATTTCGATCCGTTTCAAAAAAAAAAAAAAAAAAAAGTTTGTGAGAAGATAGAAAGTAGAAAGTTGAAGGAAAGTGGTAATAAAGTAGAGAGAGGGAATGTAATATAATGAAAAAGAAAAGATGACGGGTTCCATAATTTTTTTTTTTTTTTTGGATGGAATGAAAAAGAAAGTGAAATCGATGGAACTGAAATCCAAGGAATTGAGTGGAGAAAGTTGTGGAATAGAACAATAATAATAATAATCTTGTGTAGTAAAGAAGGGCTGAGGCAGGAGATGAGAATCCTATAATTCATCATTTCATTTTTACTTTTCCCTATTGAATTCAATGTATCTTTGAATGGATTGGACGAATTATTAAACCGAAGGAGGAGTTGTAAAAAAAAATTTTTTTTTTCGGGGACTTTCCTTTAGAAAGTCTGTAGCTGATGCAAAAAAAAAATGGAGAAAAGTCCGAAACCCGGGTATTACTAAAACTCTCATCCTCTTCACTCAAATCGATTTTATACTTTATACTTTATATTTTTTTTTTGCCTACCCTCCTCTCGTCGTCTATACTTTTGAGTCCTTCCCAAACTTTCCCTTGGCAGAACTGAGAGATTCAAAAAAAAAAGAAAAAAAAGTTGATCTGATATAGTTTTTATCAAAATCTACTTTCTACTCTTTCCCTCACTACTTTCTCTGCTGCCCGTATTTCAACCATCCCAAACTGTCATACGCAGTGCTTTCATATTTTTTTTTTTACAAAAAAAAAAAAAAAAAAAAAAAAAAAAAAAAAAAAAAACCCCCCCNGGAGAAAGACACTCCGCCATTGCATTTTTTCAAA
Organism: Holacanthella duospinosa; assembly: GCA_002738285.1. Taxonomy (NCBI): domain Eukaryota; kingdom Metazoa; phylum Arthropoda; class Collembola; order Poduromorpha; family Neanuridae; genus Holacanthella; species Holacanthella duospinosa. Next base: position 128,158 of record NIPM01000045.1, on the reverse strand, counting down.
CTTTGGATGGATTGGTCTAGCCCTTTCAATTGATTTTTTTTTCTCCCTTGATTTTTATTATTTATCAAAATTTAGATATGAAATTAAAAAAAAAAAGTTTTTTTTAAATTGAAATGTCATTTCAAATTCAAATGATTGTTTAATGGGACTTAAAAAAATTAAATTAAATTTGAATATTCGAGCCTAAACATTTCACAGTGTCCTAGTTGATGGTGAAAGAAAATTCAAAAATTCAAATTCACCCAATCAGGCCGAGGGTATTTTGAATTTTCAAATCTGATTGGACAAATTTTAATTTTTTAATTTTCTGCAACTCTAGGACAGCGTTGAATTTAAATACACTACATTCATAATTATAATTTATGTAAGAAAATTTTAGTTTTCGTTATGGAGATTGTTACAGTAAAACAATAAAATTTTCGTACATATTACATATTAGAAGACGGTAGTGTAGAATGAATTTAAGTTTTTTTTAAAGCAAGCAACAAGAAGTTTAGGAAAAGTACTAACAAGTAATTTCAGGAACGTTGTAACTTTTAACTTTTTCTAAACCTTGCGAGAATAACTAACCCCAGATAAGCGCATGAAAAACCATCGCCGCTACAATTTACCACGACCAAAAAAATCGACTCGAATAATTATAGTATACTTGCACAATAAAAAGTACAGTAGAACAGGCTTAGAAAATCATAGATTTTGAACGAAAAATTATGGTACTATAACGGATTATAAGACTAATTTGGTCTTATATAAAAGCAATGTTATTTTATAAGTAAAATAAGCGGTTATATTTCATTTTTTGACGGGAACTTAAGTAATTAAATGGAGGAGCAATCGTAAAGTAATGTTGAGGTATACTATTACTTTAATTAATCTGTAATTTTCGCTTTAAAAATTGAATTTTTAATAGTGTAAACATGATATTGAAGATCCAATAAGCATTATTGCAATTGTTTACCAATTTCTACAAAAATTATAACTTTATATTCCTGAAGTGATTCGGACTTTCTTAACCTAAACTATCTTCAGTTCTCCCTTTGGGAAGAATTGAAATTGAAATTTTAACTCTAACTTTTCTACTTAAATTTTAAGAAGAGTTTAAGAAGCAGACGAGTACTGTCAGATTGACACTTTCGATGAGCAGATATCAAAATATTTGATCGTAAAGTGGGAAATACTTTGTTGTATACATAGGGAAACAATTCATAAAATCAACAAAAATTCCTAGATTTCCTATGATTGCTAAAGTTGAACTTACTTTGAATCACTTGGAATTAAGTGTTTGAACTAACCTATGGTTAATCAGCTGCACTTCTTGTGTTTACCAAGGTTTCAGAAGGTCAATTGTTTCCATATTGTAGGATAAGAAATAAGAATAATTCCACTTACTTATTCACTTGGTCCATTTTTGAAATCAATTACTTTGTATATTAATGAATTTAATCGTTAAAAGTAGAAAAGAAGAGTTTGTGGAAGGTAATTAGTAAACACTAGTGCATGTTTAGGTTTCAAAAAGAATAATAGTAAAGTAAAATGTCGAGATTACGCATGTTTTAGTGTTATAATAAGTTCCATCAGGCACGAACTTGGAGTTTGAATTCAGGTCTTATTATGTTTTGGTCTTATTATGTTTTGGTCTTATAACCGTTGGTCTTATAGCGCGATATTTCCCCATTACATTGTTTCAAACCAGGTAAGTGCGCCAAAAATTGATCTTATAACTGAATTGGTCTTATATCGGGTCTCTTAGAAGCGTGCTCCACTATAATTATAGAATTTTTAACTCATGAGTTTAAAGCCAAATGATAAAACTTTCTTTCAGTTTTAAATTAAATAGATCGATGGGGTAATTATTAGGTTGTAGCCTAATGTCAAGTTGTGTTTCATTATGTGACTGCATATGAACGTTATTTATTTTCGTACAAATTATAGTTCAATTTCAGTTTACATTTTTTTATTTGTTGTGTGTCCAACCTGTTAGATTGTTGTGGAATTGGTGAACCCAGTTTATTTTTTAGTAATGTAACCCATTCATTCCTTTGTGTCCAAATTGAAGACTTCAATTGAATAGAGGTTAGTTTATTTTTTATGTAACCTAACATTCATAATTTTCCGTCTAAAAACCCTATCTTTTTGTGTGGTTTGGTGGGTTAGGATTTAGGAAGGGTTATGATTTATTCTATTATATTTGTTCAATTATTCTTCACCTAGAATAATTACATAAGGTCTCATTCACTTGAAAGTTTTTTTAATACGAAAATTAATCAATTCCTACCATTTTTACATGACTGAAAATACTGGTATAGTTGGAAGCCGTTCATGATGATAGTACTTGTAGCTCCTCAAATTGTTACACAGTACAGCTGGACTTCCTTATTCACCGGTGACTTCCTTATCAAATTAACTTAAGTAGATTTCAATCATAGTCAAGTTTTTTTTTTATCAGAATATGAAAGTGACTGAGATTCGATAATGAATTTGATTTTGATTTGAAGATGTAATTTCATAATAAATAAGGCCCAAGGCTTGATTTTTGGCACACTTTAGAAGTCTGTTATGAAAAGCAGATGGGTACTTAAAGGTTAGGAAAAATAATGATAAATTGTATTTTGATTTACCTCATCACATCAGTAGGTTTTTTTTCTTTCAAGTAAATCATCGGTTCCGTTTCAATTTTTAATAGAAGGAAATATGGACAATGGACTCTATTTTTTTGTTCTCATTGTTGTGAATTGGGGATTCCTGTTTTGCTGGATTTGTCACATTATTGATAAAAAATCCCTTTTTAAAAAATATTGAAAGGATCAATCGGCCCTTGATTTCTATCTCATCACTCCCCTCAACAAATTATAATCTCAACAATCTCAAAATTTTAAAAAATTTGGAACTTAGTGAACACAAGTCTCATTTCAGCTCAATATAAAAAAAAAAAAAAAAAAAAAATTTATTCTTAATTTTAATAGAAAATAAATTATTCCTTCTTTAAATAAGGATGGGCGAAGGAAATTCAAAAATTCAAATCCATTCAAACAGATTTGAATATTTAAATTTTATTCACGCCTGATTGGCTGAATTAAATTAAGGTAATTAGTGAGACTATTGTAGAGTTAGAACATTACTTTTTTCAAACTATGCAAAGTTTTGAAAAAAATTTTCAAAATTCTCGGCAAGTATTTTTGAAACGACTCATGATGATAGTTTTAAAATTATTTTCAAAATAAATTTTTGGATAAGTCATTCTGGCACTACACACGGTCTTCATCAAGGACTCTCAATAACTGTCTCTATTGTTGTAATTACAAATGATCATAAGTTGATTTAAGTTTTATAAATGGTACAAAACTTTGTCAATATTAGCAAAAAAAATTTCACAAATTGAATCCTTTTGTGTCACACTGTATACTTGTTTTTAATGTTACATTTTGAATAATTTTAGTCTACCTACATAGGGAATAGTATATAACAATTAGGTCAATTTCGTCCCATTGTCACTATCGTTTTTTTATCCATTTATAAATAAGAATGGGAAGTCACAGGTAGTTTTTCATGCCTCCTTCAGATTTGTTCGGTAAATAAGGGAATGAGTGAGGAAAATTCGAAGGGCCCTATTTAAGGGCTCAGTAAGATCCATAAAAAAATCTATTGAATTTTAAAAAAGGGTCCCCAACTTTTTAGTGGTTGAGACAATAGGAAATTGAATTTTATGGATAGGTATTCCATTTGTTATTGCCGAAAAGGGCATGGGTTTTTTAAGGCATAACTTCATCTGACACGTGTCAAGCCTCTCCTCGTCTCCCCGTGTCATCGACACAATTGTTAAAAAAAAGGACTTGGACTCAACAATACTCCTTGGCTACGGTGTACCTAGTCATTTAAAATATCTATTGTTAAAGTCTCCCGGATCTAAAACCATGGGGCATTTTTTAGGATTTTACATAATAAAAAAAAACTCTTAAGCTTTGCCAGTCGCCGGCATCCGTTTCAACTTTTTATACCACAGTATTCAATGTGTCGAATTAGAAAAATTGGTAAAAAAAACTTCTAAACTTTGTAACAAATTATAGATATTATTAGTTACCTATTAAAAATTTTGGTATTAAAAAAAAAAAAAATTTCTCAACAAATTTCAAAATTCAAATCGTTTTCCCAAATAAGATTCAAATTTTATTTGAGTAATATTGGTTGAAAAATTTGAACTTTAATAATAATTGAAAAAAAAAAAAAGTTTTTGTTGTTTCCCGGAATATAAAATTTTGATTTGTTGAAGAATTCTTGAAAAATTAAAATTTCATAACAAAAATAGAAACTTTTTTTTTCAGAGAAGAGAATAAGGTGTTAATTAGATCCATTGTGAAGTGGGCGTAATTTTTGAAAATGTGGGCAGAAAAAGTTGTTATCTCATTTCCTCATTGAAGACTCTCCACTGTTATTTTGTAATAATAAAACTAATCGTTTTTTTTTTCGATTTAGTTGTAAAAATTTCCCATCAACTAGAATAGTTTGACCTCAAAATGACATGAGTCAGCCATAAATTTTCACAACAGGGTACACAAACGGAACTTCCAGCAGCGATTTCGGAATTCAATTATTTAACTATCTAGTCCAATTCTACCAACTATAAAAAAGTTTTTACAAAAAAAAAAAAAAAAAAAAACTACATGGGAACAAACAATTGAGCAATGATTTGTCAATTCATTAAAAAAAAAAGTAAAAGTAAACGGTAGATGACAACTTTTTTCACTATTAAAATTATTAAAAATTTTGAAAAATTGTTAGAAAAAGTTTATTTTTACCATTCAGTTGACTTGATCCAGTAGATGATGAAGGAGAACAAGTTCCCGTTGTGTTGTCTTCTGATACTGACCCCGTCTCTGTCATTTTCTCACAAATTGGCATCAAAATCTAAAAATCTAATTCTGTAAACTAAAAACGTCCCTTTCACTTTGGAGAAAGTAACTTTTTTAAATTTAATAATATTCGCTTAAAAAGTCAGAAGATAAAAAAAAAATTTTAAGAGCCTAGTCCTTTCCGCCTTGTCCCCAAAAGTAACAATAATAAATCTTTACTTCCTGGATTTAAAAAAAAAACAGGTAGAAAAATAGTTGGAGACAATAGAAGATCTAGATGATAAAAGTTGTAGAAAAAAAAATTGAAGTCTGAGGGGATGTATTGAATATGCGTAGTTGAGCTTTCTCCAAAAAAAAAATTCTTCAACTATGGCTTACTACTAGTCCTATTATTTTCAAACTACTGGTTNTTAAGAGCCTAGTCCTTCTTTCCGCCTTGTCCCCAAAAGTAACAATAATAAATCTTTACTTCCTGGATTTAAAAAAAAAACAGGTAGAAAAATAGTTGGAGACAATAGAAGATCTAGATGATAAAAGTTGTAGAAAAAAAAATTGAAGTCTGAGGGGATGTATTGAATATGCGTAGTTGAGCTTTCTCCAAAAAAAAAATTCTTCAACTATGGCTTACTACTAGTCCTATTATTTTCAAACTACTGGTTTTAGATTTTATTTTTTCAATTCCACAACCAGCGGTATTGAAAATACTTGACGACGAGTTTCCGTTGTTACTTTTAGAGTGAAAAACTTGGGTCGTCTAAGTAGTAACAAGGATGTTGAAAAAATGATCTTCGGGTAGAGATTTTTTTTTTCAGTTTATAAGGGATCGGGACTGACCTGAGCGTTCGGTGGTGGTGGTTTATTGTATTATATTGAACTTGAGTGGGTACATGGACAGATACATGATTTTTATACCATCGGTATTCTCCAAGAAAAAAATATGAAACTGACGGATATAGTTAGTTCTGATAAAATGAAAAAAAAAGTAGCCGAAGTCCGGGTAAAAATGTCGAAAAATCTCTTTTCAAAGGAATAATACTCAACTTTTCGGACAGGAGCTTTTTTTTTTTTTTTTTCATTTTTTTTTCAGAAAGAAAGAGAGAGAGATTCGGACCGAAAATTAAACGGAACAATATGACTATTATTTTCAAGGGTACCTCAGCTATACTCAAAAACACAGGCTGAGGGATTTTGAAGGGAAAGATTGTAATATGAAAATTTTTAGACCTAATGGGGGAGATTGGAGTTGAAAGGATATGGATTTTTTTTCCTATGTCGATGCCCGGCTAGAGATATTTTCATTAAACAAGAGTTTTTTTTTAAATAAGGAAAATTTTGAAATGTTCCAGTTTGGTCTATCATTTTACGGGACCTTTTTTTTAAATCGTATTGTTTTGTGAACATTGTTGAAATTTTAAATTCCCAAATGAGGAATATGACTGCTATAAAAGATTTACCCCTTTGATTACACAAGTTGTAAAAAAATCAACCCTTTTTTTTTACCAATCATCAAAAAGAGTCGAAATGATTCGTAACAATATGTAGGTCTTTTAGAGTTTTGGTACAACCCCCTTCGTTTTTTTTTGTCTACTGATGGTGATAAAAAAGGTCATATTTTTTATCCATAGGAAGCAAAGGGTAGAAAATTTTGAACATGTTGTATAGCTTTTTTTATAGTGTTTTTTACATAACTCATGTGATACTTACTACAGTGAAGCACTATACATTTCTGTTAAAAAGTCACTCAAGATTTAATTTAAAAAAATTTTTTACAAATACGAAAGGTTTTGTTTAGATTAATTTTACAGCTACAATAAAGTTCGGTTATAGTGGATAGGTAGGGACCGGCAAAATTTCTTCAGTATAGCCGGAGTTCATTATGTCCGTATAGTGAACGGACACTTCAATTTAATAATTGTTCATTATATCCAAATATTTCACTATAAATTCAGCTAAGCCGATTTAGAGAAGCACTGGGTAATGGGGATTTGCTTGAGACCATTTGATGAGCGCAGAATCCAACTTTGGATAGTTACATCGGCGTTGGCGTTTTATATTCTAAGAATTTGATATTTGAATTTTAGCTAATTGCTTAAATGTAACCTAATTATATTTCAACACTTTTATTATTAACTTACACCACAAAATCTTTGGAAGTCTTCTTCAATTTTAGATTTTGATTTCAAAATAAGAGAAATTGTAGAGTTTCCAATCTTATATTTCTCACATAACGTTTGGCGAGGTGTGTTGGAAGACAAGTGCAGCAATGATATCGAATTTATCGTTTAAGGACAACGCAGTGCGCTTTTTGCCTGATTTTGACATTGTGAATTAGTAATTTACTTAATAAACTAAAACTCACTCATAGGTCAACATGCAAGTCCGGTGCATAGATGGGCAGGCATAAAAGTATAAGGAACAGTAGTAGCAAATGGTCTCATTACGGAATTCAGACATATTTCACTATAACCGGACAAAATGACTCTCGGGACCGGTAGGTTTGGTTCACTAAGGCCGGAAGTTCAGTATAGCCGATTTCATTATAGCCGGACTACTTAACACATAATCTCCCATTTGCTTGGCAGGGACCGGACAGTGTGGTTTGCTATAGCCGGAGTTCTATTATAGCCGGAGTCACTATAGCCGAACTTTATTGTAATACCAAAATAGGTGAAACAAAGGAAACAATTGAAGGAACTAAAAGTAAACTGACAATAGCTAAAATCATTTAAAAAATCATTTAAAAAAAAATCTCTGAACGCCATTCATTCCTTAAAAACAATGTTTATACTACATTTATTTCAGTCTGCTTACAAAATATTCCTTTTAAAATTCAAAAATTCTATAGAGTTAAAATTTTGAAGACTGGTGATTTTTTGGTAGATCATCCAGGGATGAATGTTGCTGGAAGTGGAATTGGAGTGACTATAGTGGACGGTGGTGGGCCTGTTGTAATGGGTGGGCCCATTGTTGTTGATGTTGTCAAAGGTGGTGTTAAAGTGATTGGAATTATTCCTCCACCTCCCCCACCACCAAAAATTGTACAAAATTGAAAAAATGTGGTCAGAATTGTACAGAGTGAAAGTTCTGAATTGATGCAGTAGCACTGGAGGCATTGGTTATATACCAAAGCACTAGGAAACCATGTATTCCCAGTCACACATTGTCCTTGAAAAACTAAAAAAAAAAATTCAATAATAAAATAGAACTAAAATTTTAATTTACTAAATAAAAAAAAATAAAAAATTTTACAGAGGTTAAGTCAAGGGTTGACAGTTCATAATTAACTAAATTCAAGTAAAATAACCGTTGTTTTTTAGTTACTAAATAATTTGAATTACCAAAATATAAGTTATTGTTGAACTGGGCAATTCCAACGTTGGATGTAATCACAGCAATGCACACAACAATGGTCCAAAATATAGAAATTTTCTTTTCGCCAATATTTTTATGTAATCCCAAAATCATTCTTAAAAATTGACGAGCAGTAGTAGAGTTTGATATGAATCTGACAAGAGTTTGAACAATCTATGGCGGAAAAAAAATTTTTTTTTTCTTCCTGCAGATTACTGTTTAGTTTTGAAAATTCGTAAATCTGATTATTAAAATGGACAACAATAAGTAAATCAACCGGAAATGACTCTCAGTTCTGATGTTTACTAAAAAAACACTATTTATGTAATCTAAATCCAAAAACAAATTTTGCTTCGATAATTCGTCTGGTTTCAAATCTTTATATTGTTTAGAATTCGTTTATACTAAACCTTTGTAAAAAGATTTTTTTTTATAAACGGAATCTATAACAATGCTTAANACACTATTTATGTAATCTAAATCCAAAAACAAATTTTGCTTCGATAATTCGTCTGGTTTCAAATCTTTATACTGTTTAGAATTCGTTTATACTAAACCTTTGTAAAAAGATTTTTTTTTATAAACGGAATCTATAACAATGCTTAAAAATTGAGATTTAACAAAAAAAAATTTTCTTTCGCAAAAAATAAAATAAAATTTTAAAATATTTTTGAAAATAGGTTTTTATAAACTCTTAGTCTCTGCCTCTGCTCTATCTCTTATTCAAAATGAAAAAGAGAAAAGCTACAACTTTCACTTTTGTAACCTAGATGCCATGAGTGCTTTCACTCGGCTTTGAAAATATCTTTAATAACCCTTCACCATGTAAAATTTTATCTAATTTGTCAAAATTTGAATCTAAAACAAAATTCTTTATTTACTTAAAAAAAAATTTTTTTTTAATAAGTAATAATTTCGCAATAAGTACAATTTGTCAAAAATTTAAATCTAGTCCAATAGAATCTCACAATTTGTGCAAGATCGAACATCCTGATGAATTGAACAATATTTACTTATAAAAATTACTCAAAGATTTTTGTTAAAAATCAATTTACAAGAATTAGTTATAAGTATACTTATAAGTATAAATTTTAAAGTTTATTTCTAATACTCCTTTAAATTACATGGACCGGAAGTGTACATACATGAGCTATTGGAAAGGGGTAAAATAAATTAAGATTAGATTTTGTTTATAATTTTCTTATTATTGAAAATTAAAACAAAATATTGAATCTATATAATTTGATGTTTGAAAAAGTGAGTAAAAAGCCGGTAATTCTCCTCGTGGTTCTTTCTCCTGGGTAATCTTTGTAGAAGATGGTAAGAAACGGAAGAAGATGGTTGGATATAAAGTAGAAATGAGGAGTGGATCGATGAACGTGAAAATCGATGTGGGTAAAAGTGAATCTTTTCAACCCTCGAGGCTAGGCCTTTCTCCTCTGTCAGAGACAGTCATAATGGGACCAGTAGGACTATGCAGAGTCTTTAAATTTACTATTTCACAACCAGACTTCTAAACTTTATACCAAAAAAAAAAAAAAAAAAAAACCAAACTCAACTTTCTTCAGTTGAACTACTAAAAACTTTCTCTACTTAGTTGAGAGTCGTATGGCAGTGGTATCATTCTCGTTTGAGATGTCGTCATGTTGAGACCTTCCAAAATGTACACTATACTATCATAATCACATCATTCAACCTTCCTTTCATCTACACTCTAATCGAATCAGAAATTCAGATTCAAGGAGATGATAAAGGAGCATTTCAATTAGAATTTTTTTTTAATCTAACAATATATAGCGTTAGAACTTGTGTCCAATATAAAGCTATAGTGGAGAAAGTATAGTAAAGAAAGTAGGGCGCGTAATTGAAAGAGGACAAAGTGGAAAAAGAATGTATCGAATTTTATAAACTCTTTTTTTCTCTCTGCTTTTTACTCTATCACTTAATGTGGCGTTGCGTAAGAGTTTTGTGTCTCTCATTTGTCAAACTTTCTCCAATGCTTTTGCTTTTAGTCCAAAAAAAAATTTTTTTTTTTGGAGTGTTTTTCTTTTAAGTTCTGAGAGGAAATCAGTTAACCTTAAACTGATTATGGTTAGCCTAGACTAAAACTGATGCTAAAATTGATTAATTTAAGACTCAACCATTGTTTCCCAAGGTTTGTAAAAATAAAGTATGAGTAATGGGAGATTGAAATTGAGTTATAAACCAATCAACAAGTACATATACACTCGGGTATGAAATTTGACAGGCATGAGAGAAAGTGGTTGTTAGTGTCTTTATAATGTTTTATTTAACTTTTACTCTCACCATATCCAAAAAAAAAAATACTTACTCAAGCTCTGCACGCACCTTACACATGTGTCCAATTCCCAGAATGGTCTCAACCCTCTAGTAAATAGTATCTACTAGTAGAAAAAACGAAAAAAAAAAAAAACTTTATGATACTTTCTCCCCCCACTTTATTCTATGGGAATTTTCTGAAATGATAATTTTACCAAAAAAAAAAAACTCATTTTCTTGCAACTAAAATGGAAAAGTTTTGGACGAAAATCTAAGCCAAAGTGGTTTTATTCGGATCCAATCCAATCGTATAGAAACCTATCCTGGTACTTATTATTAAATTTTTTATTTTTTATTGTACAAATTCTCATTTCAAAATGTACAGCATGAATAGCACCAAAAAAATTAGTATTCTTTTTTTCATTTTTCCGTTTCGTTTCATTACGTTTCTTTTTCTTTCGTTCCAAAAAAACAGACAGTCAGAAATTGAAAATTGAAAACTTGAGTTAGTTGAACTGCAAAGAAAGTAGGAAGGTCTTGAAGTAATAAATTGATTGATTGATTTTGATTTCATTCTAAAAATCGCTTAGGGGAATTGAATAGACTTTGAGGGAATTGTCGTAGAACTTTCTTCATTTTCACTTTAGACAGAGTGGATTATTTCCATTCGGATTGATCGAGACAAGACAATAAGGCTAATGTATATCCTTTCTACCCACCCATTATCTCATCTTCTTTACTGTCATGTCAGTTTTGAACAAGAGACTTCAACTCAACCAAAATAAGAACTGGCAAAACCACTTTGACTCTTAGCTAGTCAACTTATATAGAATTTATCTACCCAAGGACACCAAAAATACTCAGAAAATAAATAATAAAATATCATTTTTTTTTCATTGTTTTTTTTTTTTACTTTTGTTAATAATAAATTAATGGTGTAGTAGTCCCTGAGTAAAAAAGTTTGACCAAAGTTCTCAGATAGATATTTTTTTGGCTTCAGTTGTAACTTTCACTTGAAGAAGGGGGAAAAGTACATAGGATACTTCTAATCCAATTTCCACTCTGACTTTCCAAAAAAAAAAAAAAAAAAAATTCTCAATTTGACTACTATAAGAATTTGGAATTTGACCCCGAAGTTTTGTACTATTTGTATGGCTGTTGGGGTTATTTTGACAGATGGAAATCCTTTAGTGGAAAGTACGGTCGTAAAAGTGAGTCTGGAAGTGGATCTGATGTCATGATGTGTCTGTCACTCTTGGAGCAGTCTTTCTGTAAATAGAATATAAAAGAAATGAATATCTGAGCAGAAGCCTCTATTATGATGTAATAAAAAAAGACAGGGAGTTGAAAAGAATTGTATTTGAATTTGATGGCCCATATCGGAATCTGTCGGGTCTGGAGTATGTAGTTATGTAAGTTAGGTTTCTACTTTCTCCAAAGTCTCCGTCAAGAGATTTCTCATGCTTATAGCAAGGCTACTGGGTCTGAGGGTATCATAAACCGGAAGCAGGCGAGCTCTTACTCTAATAAATGTAGGTCTCGGGAATTNTCTCTCTCTCTTACTCTAATAAATGTAGGTCTCGGGAATTGGGTTTTTTAACTCCTCTGTGGGATCCTGGACCTTAAGCCTAGTAAATATTCCTTCTGTGAGGAGGAGAAAGTTGGAGATGCCATGGGAAAGGAGAGGATCTCCGTTGGGTGAAGATCAACCAGGCTATTGTACACATCAACAAACATTCACTCTAACCACCAAAAACACCACCAATTCTTATCCTCTTCACACGCATTCAGAGGACAATTCTCTAAAAAATTTTTAAGAGAAACTTAATATGTAGGAGAAGTGGTGAAAGCAATGGGGAAAGTTCTATAGTAATTTATTGAATTTTAGCTTCAAGGGATATTATTATTAGTAATCAAGTGAAAATAAGTTAAGCAATAGAAATGAATGAATTTAGTTTCAATTTATTTAAAAATTTAAAAATTCAAAATTTATTCCTTTTATAAAGATATTAGACCGGAAATCTAAGTAAGGAAATCTTGGGGTTTGGTCCAAAAATCTGAGAGCGAAATCTACGGGCCAAAAATCTGAGATCGAAATTCCAGCGAGGAGGAATTTGATGATTCTGTTAGCTAGGGTTGTTTTTAAAGTAAATGATTCTCAAATGCCGGATTTTGTTAGAAAAATGAACAACCAGAATGACAGCTTTTTAACGACTGACTTTATTATTGGTTTGTCACATAATTATAAAGTTAGTAGAAGTGTTCAGAACTTAAAAATTAATAGAAATATGAACAATGCTAAACTTTGAACTGGTGAAAGGAGCCCTTCACAACTCTTAGAATCGATGATTCATAAGTACTTTGAACTCTTAGAAAAACTGAGTCATGTACGTTCACTTTAAGAAAGTGTTAAAATTAAAAATGAATATATTTAACATTGATGACTCATGCTTGCTCATAAGCCGGAGTCGTGATTGAATTTTTCCTACACATTTCGGATCCGGATTTTCTGAGCTGAATTTGGATTGTTCAAAATTTACGAAATTATATTTTGAAATTTATTAATAAGAGGAAGAGATTTAGAATTTACTAACTAGGAAAGATTAAATACTGCCCAATATCTGACCTACCTTTTTGCTTAATTTTTTTTCAAGTAATCATAATTTTTTTAAATTTTCTTGATTGTCCTCATTCTGCTTTCTCTAAGAAGTAGACATGAGCAAAAAAAAAAAAGGAAGAGAATTCAATGGTGAAAGTCTTTTCGGATTCTGCGTTGGTTGTAAGAAACATGAGTAGTTTTTTCTGTAGGATCTCTATGAGTTTGGTGTTGTAGAGAAAGTAGAGAGAGTAGTGAGTAGGGTATTGTAACCATGGTAACCTCGCCATATCCTGGACCATAGATCCAGCCATCATCTCTATCTCTCTGTAGAGACGTCCTCAACAACTATCCCACCACGAGGCAACGGCTGTAGTCTCACTCCCAGTTACCCACCGTACACACTCCGGCTCTTGTACGAGAAAGAAAGTCATTTCCTTTGGTGGAGCAGGAGAAACTCAACATTTCACCCAAGGAATCCTCAGACTTGGTAAAAAAAAAGACGAAACTGAACAGAATCCATCCGACAACGGCGAGATCCCTACCCCCTCTATAGAAAATTTTCACCTAGATCTGCCAACACCACAATCTTCCCTCTGCTCTTCACCACGGTGGTCTTTTTTAGACACCTTATAGTTTAACGATACTCTCAATTAACACTATAAACTAATAATTCCATTCCCAAAGTGTCCAAAAACAAACTTTAAAAAAATTTACAGTTCTCAAGTGAGTGAAAGTGAAACTATTTCTACCACAAAATCCTACTTTCACCATGACCACTATCTTGAACAAAATTATGGAGAAAGTGAAGAAGATTGTAAAATTCTACTTTCTCCGTATTTTATCATTTTTTAGTGGATTGAAGCTCTGTGTGGGTTGAGAAGGAATAGGAAATGCGGAATTCTCTCTAACTGTATTTTTAGTAAATTAGAATGAGACTGACTGATGAGTTGTAATTAAGGGGGGTGTGGGAGTGAGTTGATTGATTTTGGGTGGGAGTGGTCGAGTTTGTGTGGATTTGTATATAATTGGGGTGTTGTGAGTGAGTCTGAGACCATGTTCCATCATTCATTGAGTACTGTCTCAGTATCAGAGATCAATTTCGGTCAAGCAGAGAAGAAAAGTGAGGAGAGGATATAGAAATGTACCATTTCGGCTGTTGTTCTAGTAAGTCAATTCAATCGATCCGAAATACTCAAAGAGAAAGTTTGGATTCTGGAGGAGACGAGAACAAAAGGCTACTTTCACTTTCCTCATCTCAACGCATTGTTTTTTTTTATACAAGAGTTTCGGATTTTTTTTAGTTTGGATTATTATTAGTTAATTTTCATTTGTAGGTGGGTGGTGTTGGTGGTAAAGTGAAAGCACCTTAAATACTTTATGAATCTGATGCTTTATATACAATATAGATTCTTAGGTTAGCAGGGAGAGAAAAACTTTTACCATACTGTATTTTTACTATCAAAATTAAAAATATCATCAAATTTCCTTAATCACTTGAATTATTGAGAATTTTCAAATGAAAATTTGGGATAAGTTTAAGAATTTGGGATTTTATCGTTATAATTTTAATTGTTTACAAATAATAAATGTGATTTGACTGAAAATTTTCATTTTTATAACATTTTAACAAGTTTTAATATCCCTTTAATATCACATCGTAGAAAACTTTAATAATAATAAAAAAAAGAAATGAAATCAATAGAATTCCTAGTTTTATTCCTAACGTAGAATGGTTAGAATAGGAAGTTGGATTTTACAAGAATTTTCTTACACTGTCATAAATTTTTTGAGAACGTACTGTACATTATTAGATAAATGAACTTATAAATAAAACCAGAAGAAAAATAAAATCAAAATTTTGTAACAAAAATTTTAAAATTTTATGATCACATGATTTTAAAGATNAATTTTAAAATTTTATGATCACATGATTTTAAAGATTATAGGTACAGGGATACACATATATTTGGGTCTTGCAAAAATCACTTTCTCAAAAACTAAAGTTAATTGTAATTAATTTAATGGACGTAAATTATGTAGAATGCGCGTAATTTTAAATAATGAAGTTAACTCTCATCACACTCATTCTTCTCAAGTGAACAATATTAAATAGAACATTAAATCAAATTGAGTGTCCTCACTTCACTATTTTTAAATTATTGCGCATAGTCATTTCATTATTAATATCGTTTTGTGTTTGTCAAGTTTAGGGAATAAAATACTCAAAAATTTCTTAACTCTTGTTATGTTATTTACATCATATTATTTAAAAAAATTGGAGAAAAGATGAGTTTTCAATAATAATAATTATCTAAAATTTTTAAATCTATATTTCTTTTTATAATTCTAATAAAATTGTTATAAATTGTTAGGTGGTATATTATAGATTTGGGACTTAAATTTGTAAACTTTTGTGTTAAAGTTGTTAAAACCTTTTTTAGTGGTATGGCCTGATAGGTTGGAAGTGATGTGTTCCTAACATATCATAATGAAGTAAAATAGAAAAGACAAAGTTTTTCGATTTGGTTGTTACATAATGTGTAAGAGAGGAGTTGGTACTGAAGTAGTTAATCTAAGTTGTGATTAACTCACGGGTCCTATGCCACAATCAAATGACATATTGACATATTGACATACACAGGTATTTGTCAACAATTTACACAAAATATCACGCCACAAAGATGGTAGTGACATTTGACAGTGACAGATGAATTTCGACTTTCGACAGGGAGAATTTGACATTTTACAAGTAAATGTCATTGACTTTTNAGATGAATTTCGACTTTCGACAGGGAGAATTTGACATTTTACAAGTAAATGTCATTGACTTTTTTTTCGTCAGTGCCACATTGACTTATATTTGTCAAAAATGTCATAAATATTTGACAGAGGGATTTACGTCTGTCCGTTTTGGAAAAGTATATCTTTTGTATCAAAATTCTTGACTTATGGCTACGTTTAATGTCAGCGACTCTAGTAGTAGCGACAGTGAGGATATTGACTTAGTGCTTCTTCCACTAAAAAAATAATACAAACTAAGACAGAATTTCATACCATCCACTGATTTTGGTGTCAAGGAAAAATTTAAAATAAACCGAATATATTTACTATATTTGACATAAAAATGTCAGAAAATTTTGACAAGTGTCAAAAATCCTTGAATATGACATTTTTTTCGTGGCGCGTTATTTTAGCATTTCTGTCAATGTCAACTGTCGATATGTCAATATGTCACCGTCAAAATGTCAGTGATTGTGGCATAGGACCCTCTCAACTTCACAAGAGCCCACAGACAAATCTGTAGATAAGTTGATTCCTCTTCATCTTCAGACATCCTCATTTCATGTCTCCTCACTACCTCCTCACCCCCACCCCACCCTTCCTCCTACTTTCACAAAAAAAAACTTCATAAAATATTTAATTTCAATCTCCCTAAACCATGGTTTATGACGAGAAAGTAGAACAAGAGAGACCAAAAATACTCACAACTCTGTCTTCTTCTCATGAACATCAACTTTTATCACCTTTCCTCCTACCCTCATTTTCTACCACATTATTTTCACCCATTGGTCACTTTCACCAAAAAAAAAAAAAAAAAAAAAAAAAAAAAATTTTTTAAAAAAAANGTCACTTTCACCAAAAAAAAAAAAAAAAAAAAAAAAAAAACGATTTTTTAATAAACACCGGTGAAAAGTCATGATCACTGACTTTCACATCGGTAAAAGGAGGGTTAAAAAAATTCAAAACAAGCCTGTATGTGTATGATTTTTCTTTTCTCCTTGTCCTTTCACTTATGATTTTGTAAGTGAAAGGAAATGGTTCATTTTTTTTTCTTTTCAAAACTCACATCTCTTACATTCATCTCGAGTTTAAATAGGTCACAATTTCTCCCGTGTTGTGTCCTTCTTAACCAGTTTTTTTTTTTTTTTTACCGAAGAAGCTCCCGTAGAGTCGCACGTGGAGCTGTAAATAATGGTTTTGAGGTATTCAGACTTGATCCGATCTCTTCCCTTCCTTAACTCACTTTATTTCTTTCGCTTGTCTACTTTCCTCTTCCAATTTTCCTTTTTATACCCCGCAAAAAATACTTCCATTTAAGTTTAGCCCATATGCCTTCATTCTCCTCTGCAGAGATCGATTACGAGCTTTTTTTTTTTTTTTTTTTTTTTTTGCGTAAGAGAAAGTTTTCTTGAACCACAGAATCTTCCTTATTATGTGCATATGACTACCACCATGAACAACTTTCTCTCACAAACTTTCTCCAATGTCTACAGAAAAAGCAGGAAGAGCAAATCAATCATCACCCTTTATGTCAAAATTTTTGATGCTCAATTCTTGATAATCCATCCATGGAATTTTGAAACTTGAAACTCGAACCATGACGTTTTTCCATGATAAACTTTTACTAACTAATAAGAAATTAAGTAATTAATCATGCTTTTTCGTTCATTTTTTTTATGTTATTATGTAAGAAGAAGATTCAGGACATTTTCAAAATTGAAGAGAGTTGTAGGCTTTTTTTGTTTCAGTGGTGGTGAGGAAATGTGTAAAAAAAAGATTGAAAGTTTTTTGGAGAAGCGGGTTCTTATACTTATGTAACTGTTGGATTCTTCACCACTACATTATAAGTTGTAATTATAATAAATTATTCTATAAAGTAAAACTTTGGTAATAATACTTTCTCCCTACCTTTCCTCAGATAAAAAAAAGTCAGTATGTTTTTTTAAAACTAATAATTGAAAGATGAATGTGTGGTGAAAAGAACTGGAAATATACAAGTGACATATGTTGTTGATTTGGGATTCCTATTACCTCTTTTCACTTTATTTTCACATGCATACCACACATTTTGTGTAGAAAAAAAAAACCTGAAATGGAGAAAATCCACTTTCATCAATAACTCAATGACTCCACATGCCTACTTTTTTTTTCAATTTAAAAATGTTAAAGTAGAAAAAAGTTGTTCTTAACAAAAAAACGATTGAAACTACCTTGACCAACTCACACTTTGATCGTAAATATGATATTTTTCAACTGGNTCAATTTAAAAATGTTAAAGTAGAAAAAAGTTGCTCTTAACAAAAAAACGATTGAAACTACCTTGACCAACTCACACTTTGATCGTAAATATGATATTTTTCAACTGGGTTTTAACTATATCATCATAAAACTCATGTTAATTTCTAAAAAAATCACATTGATGAAATGAAAGAATCGGATGTGAACGTAACCTGATAACTTGGTTCTAACTGGTATTGTATTTTATTGATAATGGAGAAAAGAAAACCTAGAGGTAGTTGATGGATGAGATTTAAAGTTGTTAAGGTTTCCATAGACGTTAATTAAATTAGTGTTGGTGTAGTAAATTACGGTCCGTAAGTAGAAGAGTTTTGGATGAGCAACATGTGTCTTCTGTCTTAATGTTACCACTCTCAAAGGTGAAAGTCTTGGTAATTAAAGACTCATTTCATGAATTTAATGGAGACTCATTATGAAGGATCTCAGAGTTTGGAATTCATTACACGACAATCCTACAATAGAAACTCTTCCAATGAACCTTTCATCGAAAAACCCATTGTCTTTTAGCTTATTCAATNCATCGAAAAACCCATTGTCTTTTAGCTTATTCAATTCAAAACTTTTTTCAAAAAAAATAAAAAAAATCTCATCCAGGAGAAAGTATAGAGAGGTAGGAAGGGGGAAAAAATCTTTTTTTTGTTCCCTTCTTAATCACCGCAACCTGGAACACACTTTTGGCTCCAAAAGTTTGTAAAATTGGGAGNATTATGAAGGATCTCAGAGTTTGGAATTCATTACACGACAATCCTACAATAGAAACTCTTCCAATGAACCTTTCTTCGAAAAACCCATTGTCTTTTAGCTTATTCAATTCAAAACTTTTTTCAAAAAAATAAAAAAAATCTCATCCAGGAGAAAGTATAGAGAGGTAGGAAGGGGGAAAAAATTCTTTTTTTTTTGTTCCCTTCTTAATCACCGCAACCTGGAACACACTTTTGGCTCCAAAAGTTTGTAAAATTGGGAGAAAGGTGGTATACTATGTATAACTTATTACTATGTATGTATGTTATGTAACTATAAGAAGAGAATTAGAAAAGGAACACTTGACGAATACTTATGAACATTTACTAACGTTGAGACTTTCTCTTTCATTCCTTACCCAAGGTGTTCATCTTCCAACTCTTAACTTTGAACACGAGGAGAAAGTTTTCGCCTTTTTTTTTGTCTACTTTTTTCAAAAAAAGAAGTGTAAAGTGTTCTCTGAAGAAATTTTTCCTTACGAATTCGTGATGGTTGTGTGACTCTTGAGAAAAAAAAAGAGAATTTTTTTTTTTTTTTCAACTCCTTCCGTATTTACTGTTGAAATGACAGAGAGAAATAGGATGTTTCATCTTTGCTTTTTCAATACAATAATCTCATTCTACTGCGTTTTTTTCTTCCGGAGAAAGTTAAACACAAGAATTTGAGTGAAAAAAAAAATTTTTTTTTTGTACTTCTCGTTTTCTAGTAAGAGTTTTGGATGGGATTGTATGATGTGGCGCGTGTTGTCCATTCCTTATGTGTGGAGAAAGTAGAGAGAAGGGAAAGTTGTGGTTTCATTTTCTCGTCGTCACACACACGCCCACTCGGAGAATCTTTTGGAAGAGCAAAAAAAAAAAAAGAGAGAAAGTTGAGGAGATAAAAATCAGGGAGGTTGATAATATTAGAGGAGAAAGTGAGTGGGGGGTTCTTGTGATGTAAGGATAAGTCCTCTAGTGAGAATAACACATGGAGAAAGTGAAGAAACCAACTAATAGGTGTAGGTAGATATCATTTTCTGAATTTACAGAAATGAGGTCACAAGGTAGAAACGCTCCTGGAGTGAGCCTCTTTTTTTTACACGCTTCTCTCGAGAAAGTTAGATGAAGAAAGTAGGATTTACTTAAAAGAGAAACTTTTTTTTGTAATTAAAATACTATCCTAATCACTACCAAGTTATGCCAATAATCTCATTTACATTTATCTCCATTTTTTTTTGTTTTAAAATTTTTGATATTTTTTTGTGACCTACTTACGAGTCATAAGTTTTGACTCATGAGTTTACATATTTAGTTTAGTCACCATGTTATTTTGTTAGTCGCAAAATTTTTTTTTAGTTTACATATTTAGTTTAGTCACCATGTTATTTTGTTAGTCGCAAAATTTTTTTTTTTTTTTAGGATTAGAGTCATCATTGGGACTAAATCATAAGCATGACTCATAACTCTGACTCAATCCAAAATAATACACTTCTCAGCCATAATTAAAAATTGAAAATTCATTTTCATTTCCTTACATTTTTACCAATTTTTGATAAGAATCAATGCTCCTAATGAACATCTATTCATAAATTTTTTTTGTCTATTCTGTTTTCTCCAAGTAGGTTTTCCTAAATTCATTCTCCAGTACAATTCTCAACTTAATTTTTATCTCTTAAAATAGACAAAAAAAAGTTGTTTATTTTTAGTCTCTTTACATATAAATTTATTATTATTTTCACATGATTGAGAAAATAAGGCGTTTTTCATGCGGAATGTAACGGTAAAGGTGTTAATGTAGATAATTTTGATAATTTCGAGTAGTAACTTCAGTTTGACTGTTATTTAATTTAGTAAGAGAATAAGAGAAAGATTCCATATCGTTTCTATTCTAATGTGTTTGACTATTAGAATAAGAAAAGTAATAAAAATATCCAATAAATTGAAGTTTGACATGCAAAATGTAATAATAAGGGGTATAAAAGGAGTAAATTATAGAGAGACATAAGGTTAGGTTATCCGTGGTTGAGCTCAGTTCATCACTTCCGGTGTGAGATTCAGAGCCCAACCCTTACCTTATTAAAAGTACCCTTCCACTCTTCCATTAACATTATGTTTTAGACTTTGATTACTAATAAATTCTAATAGCAGTTAGTTGATGATGATCTAATAGAAATTTTTTATGTAAAAAACTTCACTTTAAGAAGTATTAATAATGATTTTGAAGTGTACATTATTCTTTGAAGATTATTAATTTCATTCTGAATGAGTGAGTTTAGTAAAGACTCAACTTAACTTTCACTTATGGTTCTATTCTTATTGGATCATTCAATGAAAATTATGCTGAGAAAGTATACTTTCTCAAGCACTCTTCAAATAACTTCACTTTCTTTAGTAGAAAAAAAAAATATACAAGATTAGATAACAAATATGAGTAGTTACTGCTGATGAAGCAATTCTTCTGGTTTCATTCATTCAAATTTGCTGAAATTTAATATTTTTCTTTACAGAATAATGAATATTATGCTTTTTCTCAAAACATTTGATCAAATTTATAACTGTTTTGTTAAAAAAAAAAATTATTTTTTAATAACTCTTTTAGTTTTGAGTTTCTAAAAGTCTGAGACCAAAACTTCTAGTTAAAGAATCAATTTTAACTTTATTATGTAATCTCAAACTTATTTTCCAATTTATCATGTGAGATACCTGAATTGAATTTATTGGAAATGATTAAATTATTCTTGATTTGGTAAAAAGTTAAAGAATGCTTTTGAATCTTCAATTCTTTTTTTTCTAATTGTTAATTGTTAATTATTGATTGAGAAGAATTTTTATGGTTATATTCTTCTGATTCTTACATAAGTAAGTTAGAAATTATTTTTTCATAATTTTGAAAATTTGATAACTTTCTCTTCACACTTTCTCCCCCAAAGAATTGATTTCCTTTTTGAAGTGTTAGTTACATAGGACGTAAGTGTTAAGTATGAATATTCCAATAATTAATTAGTAAATTACAAATTTTCTTAAGAATGATTTCAGATTTTGACAAGACTGGAGAAGAGATGACTGGAAAATGTGTATGTTTAGTGAAATAAATTGTTGTTGGAAAGTCCTCGAGATGATAGAAGAATGATTGAAGAGTAGTCAAAATACTCCAACCACTTGAATACTTAACATTTGACCAAGAAGTTTTGAACTGCTTCTCCTTGTGTTCATTACTCTCACACCACCAAGCACTACTATTCAATTAACCCTGCTCTAAAATCAACGACTGTGAATACTAATTACTAATTAACTAACTATGGGCTAGTTAATCAACAAGACGAAAAAAAGTCTAAATTATCATCACTGATTACTTAAATTTGATTCAACTAGGAGAGTCAAGTGACCCAACAATCATTCCATTAGTTATTTATTATTGCTCACCAATCTCTACAAGGAGCTCATTCACCTAGTCAAAAATTTACATAAATAGTAAACATTGCTGACCTGACTGACCGTGTCATCCTGCTGTATCAGAGACTGATTTCAAGGAAACAGTAGAAAGAACTTTTGTGAAGCTTGACATTCAACAATCCTACTGCCTCACCCTGATCTTCTTGATGGGGAATAAACTAAGTTGTAACTGTGGCCCTTTGAGTCGTAAACCATATCGTTACGGTAAAGGAAATTTAGATATATTAGTTTGATTAATTTGATAAAACTATGATGATTGATCGTTTTATATTTTGATTGTTTACAGAGGATACTCCTTGGAGTGCTGGCTCAAGTAGTCGAAGTTTTAATAAACGAGACGGACATTTACTAAGACTCTGGGCAGAAGTATTTCACGTTTCATCTGCTGGCGGAGGAACTGTGAAATGGCAACAAGTCTCCGAAGATTTGGTTCCTGTCAATATTACCTGCATTCAGGTGATTCCAGATACTTTTTTTTTTATGAAATATGTACAAAAACGATTCAAAAATATATTCAATGTCATATGTGAAGTGACTCTAATTTGATTTTTAAACACTGAACAACTGGATTTATTTGATTTTTTTTTGTGGTTACAACAGGATTCTCCAGATGTTGTTTTCCACATCACTGCCTA
Organism: Holacanthella duospinosa; assembly: GCA_002738285.1. Lineage (NCBI taxonomy): Eukaryota > Metazoa > Arthropoda > Collembola > Poduromorpha > Neanuridae > Holacanthella > Holacanthella duospinosa. The sequence continues at coordinate 105,195 of NIPM01000045.1, read as the reverse complement.
CAATTCTCAGGTGGATAAGATTCTAGATGTTAAGCTCGTCCAACCGGGTACATTACATGACAGTTTAAAGCTCAACAATTTGATTTGTACAGCTACAACTTTTTAGTAATTCTATAATATATGAACAATTTTTATTTTCATTTCATAGGTACACGTATTGGGCAAGCATCAGAGTGCTTTGTCTACTGGAAGGATCCTGTCACAAGTGACACATGGGGGCTCAACTTTACTTCACCAATTGATGCCAAACAGTTTCGAGAGTGCTGTGTAAGACACAAAAAAGCTCCAAATTTATAAAGAAAAATAGAAAAATTGAATTTAAACTTAAATATCTTTTGTATTTGTAGTCTCCAGCGTTCAAGTTCTCTCGGAAAGCAAGTTCTTCTTATTCGTTAAGGCTGGACAATGTTGCCACTACTACGGGAAGAGGTGGTGGTGCTACAGGTGGTACAGTTGCTGGACGAGGATTTGAACGAGGTGGTGGAAGTCGCCCTGGCAGTGGAAGAGTCAATACGACTTGTAATACCAGTTCCATTGGACGCCGTCGCCCCCTCTCAACCCCAACATCCCCATCAAAAGGACGTGAACCACAGTGTACTTGCATGACTGCTGAGCAGTATGCTCGGCTTCGAGCCATGGACCCTAGATTCCGTGGTAGGTTATTCAAAAATCTTTATACCTATGTATATTAGAGATGAGTGTTCTAATCTAACTTGTTCAGTGAATTATTGTTAGTCTCTTTCATTACTTTTTTAGCGGCTTCCACTCTCCCTACACGATCCACTGCACTCACTGGAGGTCCAGGTGGAAGAAAAGATGGAGCCACGGAGTATGCTACACTTCGACGAAATACGGAATCCAAAGTAAGATCTTACTATGGACAAAGTTGGCTAAGAATACTCTCAGGTCAATTCCCGGGTGATGAAAAATGAGCCAGAAGAATACCCTTGATACTATTTTCACTAAAAATTCACCAAATCTAAGCAAATTTAAAAAAACTAAGATTCATTTTCATTTGGCAAACGTTCATGCTGAAGGGAATGATAATTGCAGATGAAGCTTGTTTATAGTTTGATAACAAATAGTATATAGTCACCGTTACCGTTTGGATCTTCTGTCCCAATCAAATTCAATTGACCCAAGTGGTTCTGAAGTCTGAAGTAAATTGGTTTGTTTATTGAATGCTCAGGGAATTGGGACATCTTCAGACGTTGAAGACGGACGGATAAGTGAAAGGATGCGTGGTCGGAGTTTGGGACGTAGTGGGCGAGAAATTGTGGCTTCTAAATCTGTCGATTACTCTGACGGTGATGCTGGACGGGAGTCTACAATTGAACGAAAGAAAAGTCGAAGTAAAAGTACAGATGATGTGAACCGAGTTACGGTTTCTGGGAAGCAGGTTGTGTCACAGCAACAACAGACTGAGCTCATCTCACACCAGCAACCACAGTATGCAAACACTAGGTTAGTTTGGCACAAACGCAGGAATTATTCAAGATTTTTAGTCATGTAGATAACAATTTTGACACCATTTAAATAATTTTAAATGAAACAAGAGACGACTACCACATTTAGTCACAAAGTTGTAACTGTTTGATTGATGAGACTTTTCTGATTCTAGTCGACTTCGAACTTTGGCATCTAAAGCAACAATTGGTACGAACACAACTCCAACTGGTGATGGACTTACAGATAGTCAAACACTGAAGAGACTTCTCAAACCAATTCCAACGTCAACTGGCTCAGTGGCAACCTCACCAGAAATGCCACGACGAGTGTACTACCACGATGGATACATTTCTGAACCAGAGATACGACATGTGTCAACTCTAACCAGAGAACCACACTCTGGTAAACGAACAGAGACACTTCGAAGAGCTCAAGAAAGGAGTAAGCTTATAATTAATTAATTAAAGTTACTTATTACTTTGACCATTGTGTCAATTCAATTTTTGTAACTAACAATTTCTATTTATTTAAGGTCGTGGAGTAGGAACACAAACGGCGTATGGAAAAAAAATGGACCCTTCATCTCTCGAACATCGTCACTACCATCATCCAGCATTCGACCATGCTTACTATGCTACGACTCCGCCAAGCTCAAGCCCAGAAGGAGATGGTAATTAAATAAAAACTAATTATAAAACTCAAGTACTATTCCTTAATATTAATCATAAATTAACAAAAATAAAACTCTAATCATAATTTTGTTTTAGCTCCAAAAAGCCCATCTCCAGGCTCACCCACGGCGAGACTTTTGCTGGAATACGAACAACATTTAAGAAATACACTTGCCAAGGGTATGGATGCAGAGAGCTACAGTCTCCACACATTTGAAGCAATTATTTCACAAAGCAACGAAAATCTAGGTAATAAAAAAAACATCAATCACCACAATAGGATTTCATAAGATAAAAGTTTGATAACAAAATTAGTATAAAAAATTGTTATAACTCAACTTTTTGGAATCAAATTAGATTTCATAATTTTGGTGAAAATTTCTAAGCGCTTTTGATGCTAGTGAATAATAATGTAACTTACATAAAATCATCCACATTAGTTGGAAATATAATAGGTTTTTTTTTAATTCAAAAAAAAAAAAAAAAATTATGTAAAATGTTTCAATATGAGGATTCATTGTTTTTATGTAGAACAGAAAGCTAAAAATTTCTCTTTGGAGAAATGAGAGAAATGTAAGAAATTAGTAGGAAAAGTTTCTCTTTCTTAATTACTTATTCCACTTACACTTGAGAGACTTTATTATTATTGTTTTAATGGACTAATGGAATTAAACAAATGCCATATCAGGGAACGACAGAACTTCAAGCCTTATGTTTCAAGACAGATGAAAATTTATCTTTCTCTATTCACTCTTCCTTCCGGTGAAATAACAATGGGAGATTTTTTTTTATTCAACTTTCAAGTCAAAATTTATTCTATAGATGAATAAAACAAATAACTTCCCAGTCAAAGTCTACTTTGAAAGAAATCCATAGAGAATAAACAAAATTTTGTTGTAATTTGTAATATTTTAGTGAGTCACCTAGCTGGTAGAAATTTATACTCGGTAGGATATAAATGGCGTGACTCAAATTAATTTAGCACTACCTGCTAATTAAGTCTAAATGTAAAATAAAAACAGGAAGATATCAAAAATAACATCAAAATTTTCCACACCTTCAAGCATGTCGATATGATATGAATAAATTCTATACCATAATTTTACATTACATTGTTAATAATTTGATTCAGTATAGTTTCACTACTCACACGATGAGATTAGTCATTTGAGATTAAAATTAATTAGGAGGTTGGTGAAGGGGAAAGTTCAATGGGATTTTATACCCTTCTGGTGAAAGTCTCAGGGAATAGGAGTAATAAACTAAACCAAGAGCTTTATTTTGATGCTAAATATCTTACATTTCTCTTAAAACATTTTCTAATAATTAATTTTATCTTAAATTTACAGCAGCTGTTCCACCCAATTCACGCTCAACCACACTTCCAAAATTTCTCCCATCGACAAGAGAAAATTTTCGCACAAGTTCGAGGGAGGCGTCACGTGAGTCTCGGGATTCAGATGTCCTCAGTGGCTACTACAGTGACTTTAGAGACCGTGGCTATCTCAGTGATCATAATTCAAGGTAATCTTTGCAAAGAAAAAAAAAGTTCAAATTTTTAAGTTTATGTATAGTTAATCACTTAATGTATATAATTGTATTTCAGGATTTGAGACCAAAGTTCAAAAATGCATTCCTTTATTAGTTTGATTAATTTCTCATCATAAACTTATCAACAGGAAGTTTCACAAGTCTTATGAAAGTTAATGCAGAACTTGGGAAGTTCATGAATAATTCTTTTTTTTTTAATTTCTCAATGTCTATTTCTTTAATGAATCTTAAGATTTGAATCATTATTTACTCTTTAGAGTCTTTTGATAATTATATAGTCGTCAACTACGGAAATCTCACCAATTCCTGACAAGGGTGACAAAGGACAGTTGTAATTTCGTAATGTATTCTGAGTACTACAGAAGAGTCCCATTAGAAACAGAGTTTCCAAGTAGTAGAAAGTTCACATCTTCCACTCCATTTGGAATGGAGTCATAAATGTTTCCTTGAAACTTGGAGAAAGTAGAAAGAAAAAAAAATGACAGGAAGAGGAAAGAGTGGAGAGCCATATTTTCTCATCATAAGATGTAAAAGTAGGCGTGGATGAGACAGGATTTGATATAGTAAATCTACTATTTTTCAAAAGAAAAATTTTTTTTTCTCATGACACTGTTTTTAAAGAAAAAAAGTCTGAAATATGTTAGGAAAGAAGAGGGATTGTATAAGAGATTGACCTATTTTCTGACCTTTTACTTCCAGATCCAGTGGACCTTACGATCGTCCTGAAGTGGGGAGTATGACAAAATCAGGATACTTTTCCGACCGTGAAAATCGTAGTGGATATTTCTCAGATAGAGACATTCACATTCAACATAAATTTGGTTCAGTTCGTCAGCAAGCTTCTATAGAGTCAGCCGACTCTAGACTCTGCTATCTCACTTCCTCTGAGGTAAGAGACTTACGACTATCAACATATTTTATAACTTTTTATTACTAGAAGAGGGGGAAGAAAAAGAAAAAAAAAAAGAAAAAGTGTAAAGTCCTTGAGGAGCCTTTGTCCTTCCACTTTCACCCGGAGAAAGTCCTGATCCCAATGGTACTGAAAAAGGAATGTAAAGTAAGAACCCCTAAAGAACCACCTAAAATATTTTTATGACATGAAACTGTCCTACTCAATATTATTCATGGGCTTAGTTCCAACTTTCACTTTTACTTTCACTTTCTGGATAATCATAATCTTTTAAGTTAAAAGGAGAGAAAACTCGTTTATGGCTTTCAATTTAAAACCATCCATTTGGGATGTGTTGAAATGGAAATTGAAAAATGATCTACATTACCACAGTTGAATTTATTATTCTTTCGAACTTAATAACTACTCTTCATGCTCTTGGTAAACTTCACCCTCTTGAAATTTAAAGGAGTTGGTGAAAGTTAGGAGTGACATATTGTCTTACAGTACGTTAGGAGTTTGATTATTTTTTATAAATTTATTAAAAAATACAATAACAATCGTTTAGAGTTGAATGATGTTATGATGTATTCAAACGTGTCAGAGGTTAAATTCGATTCTACTCATATTTAAAGGAAAAGCATATAAATGTGGAAGTTGTATGATTTTATTCCAAAGATTTTCACTTAAATTTATGATTGATTTCTTCTTGAGTCATAGTAGAGAAAGGAGATTTTCATTTTGTTAGGATTTCCAAAAAAAAAAAAAAAAAAACTCTTTTATGAGAAATGAGAAGCTGAAAATCCATTTTCATCCTTTTGTTTGTTGGTTGGTAGGAAGAGGATGAGGACTCGGATCAAGCCTACTAACCAACAACATCACCAGATCCTCCTATTAGTTTTCTCTTCACAAAATCTACGTCTAATGAGAAATAGGTGGAGAAAGGAAGATAAAATATCTAGACCATTCTTTAGGATTTTTGTTTTGATTTTATGAAAGAAAAAAAAAAGTCACACACACAAAATTTTCACTCTTTCACTTGTAGGAAGTATTGATACACAGCTTAAAGATGAGGGGCATGAGGCAAAAAATTTGAAATTCTTGCTTTCATATTCAGTTATTACATTTTGTCACTAGTTTTCCAAATTATTTTTATTTCGAAAATCTCATTTTGATTTTTCCATAATTTAAACAAACTTTCCCTCACTTGCTTTCTATTGTTACCTAAGGTTGGGTAAAAACTCAGGGGATAAGCACACAGAGAGAGAGAGAGAGAAATAATCGATTAGCAGGAACACGTTGTTAGCACTGCCTTCCAAATTACCCACTAACAAAATTCTGTTTTTATTTCCCAACGGTGAAAGTTGGCTAGAGAGTGGTGTTGGGTTTGAATGATAATTCCTTTAAAATTTTTATAACTCCTCACCATATTTCTCTTGCCACAAGAAAGTTTGCTTTCACTTTAAACATTTTTATAATAATTTTTTTTTTTTTGATTCTCTCTTATTATTAAAGATGGTACACAAATGAGCCCAAAAGAAACTTGTAAATTGAAATTACCTGATGTAACAGGGGAATTGTCAAAAAGACACAAATTAGAGGCTTGCACTCTATAATAACACTAATGTACCTATATAAAAAAAAATTTATAAGCTTCTAGGCAATATTTTAACTTCTGTTGGTTAAAATGTATAGTAGTGTGCTTCAAAATGTGTAGTATCGCATATCTCTACCACGCATATCCTTGTTTTTTTTTTGGGACGGGGGGATAGGGAAAATTGACCATTCTTAATAATTAAATCAGTAGTAAATTGATGTCAGTGATGATAGAGTAAGTAAGCTTAAAAAAATTTCAGGGAAAGTTATGAATGCTTAAAATTGATTTGCTTGACGAGCTATTATATTATTATCACATGAATGTTGTTGATTAAGAGAAAAGTAAAAAAAAGAAGAAGAAATTTCTCTCAGCATGGGACATCGTTTTTTTCTCTCTGGACAAAATCCAAAAATTGTTTGCTATAATATAAAAAAAAAAGGAGTCTGAGTCTGAAATGTAATAGTTAGGGTCTCGGTAAAGAGAGAAAATAAAAAAAAAGAGTAAATGGGAGGTCACGTGGAGTGTGAAGAGAGAAAGTAAGTTTGGTACTCTAGAAGGACTTTTTCTCTTGTAGTAAGAGAATCCGGAGAAAACCGACAAGGGAGAAGTCGATGGGTAAATTTTGTGATGAGAGTCCTGCGAGCCAAGGGCTTTCTCTACTTTCACTCAACAAATTTCCTCCGCAGTTCAAAACCAGACTCAACCTCACTCAGACCACTTTCCGTTCTCTTCTCTCCAAGTTACAAAGGTAGACTAGATTCTAACCAACCATTCCTACAATCTTATATCAACTTCCTCAGACCAAACACTTTCACCTTTACAACTTTCTTTATTTATTTTTTCTCAATCTTTTCAACTCATCGTCTCAGTCTCAGTCTACCAACTTTATCTTTTTCAAACAGAGAAAAGGAAAAGAAAATGGAAAGCCATATTATGTAGGTGTGTCATTTTATCAACTTTTCTCTACTGATAAAATGAGCCTTTGGATTTTCTCAGGAGTTACTTTTGTCACACGGACTAAAGAGATTAAGTTCATTGTGGAATGGTGGAAGTGGTGACAGTTGGAATTCCTAATTATGATATTATCATATACACATTCTCCTCCACAAACACTTTTCTCCTCACTCTTTCTCTCTTGAGAATCTGATTGGATTTCAATTTTTTTTTTACTATATAGCGTGTCACAATCCTACTATGTAATTTCGACTATCGTGAGACTCGGAATCATCCAATNTCTCTCTTGAGAATCTGATTGGATTTCAATTTTTTTTTACTATATAGCGTGTCACAATCCTACTATGTAATTTCGACTATCGTGAGACTCGGAATCATCCAATTTTGGTTGACTTTGGTTTATTTGGTAGTTATTAAGTTGGAGAGTTCGACGATCGATGGATATCTCCATGGTTCATTCCACATTTCCCTTATTATTACTCAGAAACCGGGAAGCTCAAGTCTCTCTCACTAGTAAAGAAGTGAAGTGAAAAATTCACTTTTTACTTTTTCTATGGAGAAAGTTGAGATTGGTTGAGAGATTTTTTTTTTTTTTTTTTTTTTTTGAATAGGATGAAAAAAAAAATAGACATAACTTGAAGGTTTTGAACTAATAGGAGTGTGTGGGTGACCAAGGAAGACACAGTTTCCGCTTGGCATTATGCTAATATCCTTGTATATAGTATACTACTTTGAGTACTTTTCTCAAACGAGCCGCCAATAAATCATTCCCTTTCACCAGAAAAAATAGTACAACTCAATGTGGAAAGTAAATGGAGCGGTACATACTGTTGGAGCGGTGACGTTAGCAAAGGGATTATAATAAGTGTTAGGAATATTTTCTTTGCGTCAATTTTGACCATGTTTTTTTTTTGGTGAAAAAAAAAGAAAGTTGGTAAATGTAATGTACACGTAGGGTGACAACTTGACTTGGATTTCCTTAGTACTTTATGTACAAGTTGTTTGGTTTTGAGATGTTTTCTCTCGGTGTGAATCCAGACGTGAGACCTTAGTTGAGAATCTGCATCCCTCTTCTATCCGTGTGGTCTTAAGTGAGACAAAGACAGAGATCGTGTCTGAGATACTAATTTCCAAGCACCCTCATACACCGTTCAGATTCCTTTAGTATCATTGGAGTTGGAATTTCAATCTCTGAGACTGTGGGTTGTTCAAAATCAAGCCCCACCGGCAGTTGAGGTGGAACCTTTTCAGAATCCACGTCGAACCTGCCCTCGCCCAACCCAAGCTTCCTCATCATCATCACTCCCAGGACCAGGGCATCCACGGTTTCCTCACGGTGTTAGCGGATTGGTCAGAACAACTCAACCACAAACATCCCAAAGACAACCTACACCGTCCCCAACCGTCCGCCCATTGATTCCATACGCTCAACAATCATCATCAACAGTAGGAGCAACTTTGGGACAGTGTAATTCCACAAATATTTACAACCATCAGCAACAAAATTTGATACGCACAGGTCCAAGACCTCAACTTCAACACTATGACTCAATTCAAGAACTCTACTCTTTTGTATCAAATGTTTTGAGTTCATGGGAAAATCGTTGCGGTGGGAGTGGAGGTGGTGGAGGTGAGGATGATAGTTCAAGAACAAATGGACTACCACGACAAGTACAATTCAATGGTCGAGCTGGAAGTATTCCTTCAGGAAATTCATCAGTTGCAGGTTCAACCATTAGTTCCTGTGCAGGTGGGAGAAGATTTCCAGGAGATTGTGGATTGGTCGAATCAGGGCGAGGGCAGACAGATGAATCAACATACTATGCTACATTGACACAGTACAATTTGACCTCTGGGTCAAGAAATCCAAATCCATTAATTCAAGGACCTTCAAATAGTACTTTATCACATGTCCCAGGATCAGGACCAGGAAGAGGTGCATTTACACCAGTAGCAAGATATAGACAACCTGGATCTGCTTCATCTCTCATTTGTGGAGGGAGTCGAGGTCAGTACTACACTGCAGCAATCCCTGCTGCTGGAAGTAATAATACATACTTTTATCAAGAGTCTGTTGTTTGCTCTGTACCTCAAGTACCCCAAGAGGAACCCATCTCTCGTCCTGTGTCAAATTTAAGTAATAAATCCTCTGAGCACTTCTATACCTATCCCTATCCAAGGAAACAACAGGAACTCATTCTCCGAAGTCCTGATTGGGCCACAGTGATAAATTGGGCACGACGTGTGGTGCAGTCAAGAGAAGATGAGAATGTGACACGATCTGACTGTTCCCATGAATTTCATGACGTGCGAGGACTTCAGAAACATGAACACACCCATACATGGCCCCATGTCCAACCACAAGAATGTAATGTTCTATTCTTGGCAAAGGTACATCCACACTCAAATTTATATGTATTTCCAATTTAAAAACTATCTATGTATGTATGTTACGATTTATCTACTGCTGTGGTCAGAGAAAGTCTTTTTTTAAATAATGTTTTATATAGAAAAACTTTATTGAGTATCTAGTACCATAGCTCTGGTTCGTTTGTTGTGTTAAACTTTTTTCTCTCGATATTGTGGTGAAAGTAATGCAAAACTTTGGGACTTGGATTCTCTCCGAGAAAGTGGTTGGAAAAAAAAAAGTTTATCTTTTTCTATAGACTCAATTTATGAATCTTATAAATATTTTTTTGACGTCCATTGCCAGTTAAGTTGGAGAGAGTCAGAGAAAGGAAGACAGGAGGATTGGAGTTTACATGGAAAAAAAAATTTTATGAAAAAAAAATTTTTTTTTAGGTNATTTTATGAAAAAAAATTTTTTTTTTAGGTAAAGAGTTTTTCGCTCTCAAGTGGAGGTGAAAGTCTATCCTTCACTCTCATAACTTTTCTCAGAGAAAATTTGAAAAAAAGAGAAAGGAAATGCATGTTCATGTCCATTTGACATCCATTTATGAAACATGAGCTACCATGAACGTATTGTTTCCTTCCCTGCTCTTTCAAAATCACGCACATCTCTTCTTCTTTGAGAGTAATGAATACAGAAATTAGTAGAAATAACCCAGTTATTTCTATTAAAAAAAAATTTTTTTTATATCTGGAGAAAGTTGAATCCAGTGGGACAGAGTGGAAAGAGTGGGTAAAAATACATTTGGAATGGTCGATTACTCTTCCTAACTTAAACTCTAATGCATAGGTCTTCTAAAATGTGTAAATTCATTGAATTAAAAGATATAAAACCCATTTATTTTACTGTTTTTGGACACTTTTGAACTTTTAAAGCCAGACTAAAGCGGAAGTGAAGTGGAAATTTTCCAAGTCGGTTCTAATTTAAATTCTTAACCAATGGGAAAAGGCTTGAAGAGAAATTACACATGAAGAGAAAAGTAAAGGGTGAAAGTGGGCTGAGGGATTTTGTGGTTTCGTTTTTGGGTTCGAGGGAGCAGTTTGGTGGGTTTAAATCTTCCGCTTCACTTTCTCTGTCCACAGAGAAACTTTTTCTGTCTCTAATGATTTGTGAGGGAAAGTAGTAAATGTAAGTTGGTTAAGTTTAAAAAAAAAACAATCCTGCTTAGTCAGCGGATTGAATTACATTACTAAAATGAAATACTATCAAAATTCAATTAACTAAGGAGGTAGAAGGGAAGGGGGTTTCTCATCATTTCACCAATTTCTCTTTTCATTTCTAAAATTAGATTTTGTTCTCTAGGATAGAGAAAGTTGACTTTCTCCATGTAAAAGTTGGTTTTCTGTATGTGAAAGTTGGTTTTCTCCATATGAACCTTGGGTTTCTCTTTGTCAAAGTTGAATAAAGAGACTAATAAAATGCAAATGTCAGGGTGAGAGAGAAAGGTTCATTAGGTATGGATTATTGGACATGGAAATTTGACTTTATACTCAAATTCTTAGGTTGTGAGAATGATTCATGAGATGAACTCTTACTCCCTTCAGTCTCATCTCAAGTCTCTTGAGATTGAGATATTTAATTGATTGATTATGTCCCTATTGGTTACAGATAAGTGATGATGAACGAATGTCGTTGACGACGGCCGTTAGTGATGATGAACCGGGCGATGGGACCAGCTCACCCAAGGGATCTCGAAAATCAGCCGCCTCCTTCAACTGTACTGGTGCTGTTAGGAAAGCTGGGTAAGGTTATTAATAATATATTTTTTAATTTAAGTGGTTTAAATTACTAAATAAAGAGAGAGGAGAATGGTATATAAAGTATGAAATAAAACTAAGGAGTTGGGAATTACTTGACAGTCTGACAGCATGTCTTGCTAAACCTGACTTTTTCTTCTAATGGGAAGAAATTGAGAAATAAATATTGAAATGAACTAAAAAAAAATCTTTATAAAAAAATAAGATGAGGAGTTGAATAAGGAATGCTTTCACTTTCACTTTCACTTTCTAATAAAGAGAAGAGGATGAATTTGAGACTTTTTTTTTGTGAGTTGTGAAGAAAAGAAAAGAACACATTTTCTTGATAAATGAAGAAGGTCTGTTTAAATTTATCTTGCCCATTGGGGGTTTTGTAAAGTCATTTTCTCTATTCCAAAATGCTCAGTCATGTGCATAGAGACGGGGAATTAGGAAGAAAATTATATGGAGATTGGTGAAAGTGAAAAGAAAAAAAAAATATTTTTTTTTTGTTTGTCCTTTTTACTGTACATATCTTTATAATTAATTTGAATTTCTGAAGGATAGCAAGCCTGGATGAAATAATAAACATACATAATTTTCATTTTTACAATGGAAAACAGTGGGGGAAATGGCAAGGATCTCATCAACTTTCTCCTCAATTCGAATAACAACTTTCTCCAGTTTTTTTTTAAAGAAAAAAACGATGCGTTTTAAGTTTTCTAAAGTACATAGCCCCATGCCTTTCATTTGAAAAAAGAAATGTTTTTCCAAGAAAAAGTAATAATAGAATTTTATATGACAAAAAGATAGAATGTGAGACATTTTTATACATTATCTGTGTGTACATTTTGTTACATGATGAACCTTTTTTTTTGTTTTCTTTTAATTCTGTTATGTGTATATAACCCTTTTTTTTTGTCAGAATTTGTATTGCAAAACTAAGGAATGAGTAGTAGAATAATAAAAAACTTTTTTTTTTCTTTTGCATATTTAAGTTATGTATTATTTTGAGTTGCTCAAAACTTGAAAAAAGCAGTTCTTTATTAGAAAGTTTTTCTTTCTCTTTTCATAAAAAAGTGAAAGTCCGTCTACTGTTGTGGAAAAAAAGTAGTATGTGGACGTGAGAGTTGAAAAAAAAAGTAGTTTGAACATAACAAGAGTAAATCTTTTCACACTCTCTGATCCTGTAAAATTTTGAACAGGTACTCAAGTGGAATTTAAAATTGAGATATCTAGGGCCTTTTGTTAAGGTAGTGAGGATATGGGATTGAGTGACGGTATTAGCATGTCAGGTCTCTTCTTGTCGACTCAATTCCCCCATATCATGTCGTCATTGAGACACCTAGTCTACGATTGGTGGTTTCATTATTCTACTTTCTTAGCTTTAATAATAATATTTGAAGGAGATATGTCTTTATATGTAGTTACTAACTCCATCACTCCACGTTACTTTCTTCGTATTGAACTCTACTTTCTCTGTCTCTATGACAGGTACTTTGGTAGGAATTTTGAAGTTGGTAGTTGAAATTTAGTCAGTGGAGTATAAAAGAGAAGAGCGTGAAGAATGTCTTCTTCAGTGAGCCAAAATGTCTCTTGCAGACGAATTGACTTTTTCTAAGAAACTTTCTCTTTCACTTCCTCTCTGTCCATCCAACTGAGAAAATTATATCAAATATAACTAAGTCTCCTCGTCTTCATGCTAGGCTTAATTTTATGGAAATTTCAATCCCAATTAAAGAAGAGTAAAAATAAAGTTATCAAAAAATACTAACTTATGACGCCTAATAAGGGAATGGGGGAAGAGAAAGTTGGGAGAATAAGCTTATTCTTTATTTTATTTTTCCTATTTTCTTCATCAGGAATCAAATTAGTAGAAGAAATCAGTCAACTATATCTTCTTGCTCCTAAGATTAACTAAAAGAAGGCTTTAATTGGTCCACAAGTTTTCGTATTTCAATAGACTTTTTTTGTGTCTTATCTTCTTTATTAGATATACCTAGTTACTATTACTAGAATATTTTGAAAAGGACTTTTCTTTGAGCAAAGGAGGACGAGGATCCGGATCAGAGATCGAAAAAATCCGATATTTATACATAAAAAATTTTAAATAACAACAAAAAATCAGTTTTAAAATTTTAATTAGATGTTTTATATTTCGATTGCCAGAAATTGCTACTAGAAAAATGAAGTCTGAAAGCTCATTGAAAAACATTTTTTTTTTAAACTATGTATTTAATTTAAGATACTTAAGATACTCAATGCTGATACTTTGTCCAATGCGTCAATTGCTCGATTTATCGATTTGATAAAAAAATATCTCAAATTTTTCGTCTCACTTCCGAATTTTTATGATAAAATTTCTTCGAATTCAAAATTTGAAAATGTTAAAGTGCGTTCATCCACCTAAAACGAGACTGTAGCTAAGAATGAATGCGATATTGTGTCAGTGCTGAAATATAGCTCTCAGCTTGTCTTTATTGGATAAAAAAAAGTTAAAAAAAAAAAGTATTGATTATTATTGTTGAATTTAAATCCGACTTCGAGCCCTGATTATACTTTCTATGTAAGATGGTAGGCTTTACAATCGATTACGAGAATGAATATTCAAGTCACCATTTTTGGCTTCCGAAGACCTTATTAGCACACCCTTTCCCCTCTGATCCTTGAATTTTACGAAAAAAAACATCAGATTTCAAAGAGGTCCACAGGGGGGATTTTCTTAAATTAAAGCTGTCTTTAGAGTGTTCAAAATAGACTCACTTCATCTTCTTGTCGGTGTGTGCTGGACCGGGAGTGTCCCATAATCATTAGGATTTTGTATGTTAGGATTGTTACATAACGATCTTCAAAAAAAAAAAAAAAATTTTTTTTCAGCTACTCCAGTCAAAAAAATTGTATGGAAATTTTTATCTTCTTTCTCGTATTTTTTTCCTTCTCTTTCCCTTGAGATACTTACATCATTCATTAGGTCTGTTGACGACACGTCTGTATTGCCAAACATCAAAGTGACTTCCGGTAGAGTGATCAAAGTGAAAATTTTATGAATTTAATGAAACTGGAAAAAGATTAAGTATGTACTACTCTTAGCTCATCATCATTATTATTATTAGCTCATTTAGAAGAGAAAAGTAAGTTAATTTAGTAGAAAGTGAAACCCAATTTAGAACTTTCACTTATCTCTGTTTGATTTTTTCTAATCTATGTATATGCAATTATAATTAATCATCAATTCATACAATTCTACCACTATTTACAACTCTACTAACCACTATACGAAAATAAGAAGAGGAAACAAGGCATAGTCATTTTCTGAAGGGAAAATCTAATTTACTTATTTGATTTTCTTTGACTGACTCACGACAGGGATGTAAATTTTGAAACTCGGAATAATAAAATTTTCTCTAGGGTAAACCAGTCTAAACGAAATTAGAAAATAAGAGAAAATCCTCTTGTGCTGAGAATGTGGGTGGTCTGCAGGACTCTTCTGCCAAATCCTCTTTTTTTNAAAATAAGAGAAAATCCTCTTGTGCTGAGAATGTGGGTGGTCTGCAGGACTCTTCTGCCAAATCCTCTTTTTTTTATTCCTACATAGTATAATTTCTCTTATGTACTTTCTCCAAGATTTTTCCTCTCCTTAGAGACTTTCTCATCTTAATTTTTTTTTCTTACACTAACAACTCAGCAGGGAGAAAGTAAATGAGTTAAGAGTGAATATTTTTTTGAATTGTTNTTTTTTTTTCTTACACTAACAACTCAGCAGGGAGAAAGTAAATGAGTTAAGAGTGAATATTTTTTTGAATTGTTCTTACTACCTTGCCTCTAGTCCTCAAGGTACTCCTTTCACTTCCTGTCTCTCCTTTGTAAAGTCTGAGCTCTAAGATGACTCAAAGAAGAATCAAGATTGATCCAACTTTCCCTTATGATAAATGAGTTTTCACTTTTGAATTCTCAAACTTGTAATCCTTAAAACGAGAGAAAGTGGTGACAATGGTCGTCTCTACAAAAGAACACTCTTCCCGTCTGTTGTCTGTTTAATTTAAAACCACACAGTAGTGAGAGTCTGTCTGTAATAATAATGTTAAGCTCTTGACTTTAGAAAGTAGAAACATTAATTTTTGACTATATAACATAGTCTTGAAAATTTTGAATTTTCAATGGCAAGAGTTAGTAGTTCTCCCCCCAAAGGCGTGGTTTTAATGTTACTTGAATTTAAGAACCAAAAAGGACTTTCACTTCCTTTCCTTTTGATTACTTTTCTCTTGAATTAATTTCCGGTAGAGGAAATTTCATGGAATTTATGGAAAGAGTAATAATTTTAGTCATAGAGGTGAATCTGAANTTAATTTCCGGTAGAGGAAATTTCATGGAATTTATGGAAAGAGTAATAATTTTAGTCATAGAGGTGAATCTGAATTGTCAGAAGAGAATAATTTATTAATTCGGATTGTTTGATTGGTTGTTAGGTTTCTTAGTGTTAAGAAATGGCTCCTACNTTAATTTCCGGTAGAGGAAATTTCATGGAATTTATGGAAAGAGTAATAATTTTAGTCATAGAGGTGAATCTGAAGAGAATAATTTATTAATTCGGATTGTTTGATTGGTTGTTAGGTTTCTTAGTGTTAAGAAATGGCTCCTACNTGAAGAGAATAATTTATTAATTCGGATTGTTTGATTGGTTGTTAGGTTTCTTAGTGTTAAGAAATGGCTCCTACGGAAGAGACATCAAGTGGAACTGGCTCGTCGAAGGGGTTGGAAAGGCTACTGGGTTTGTTTGAAAGGGACAACTTTACTTTTCTACCCTTGTGATGCAAGAGAGTCGAGGTAACGTTCAAAAACATTTAGTTAGTATAATAGTATCTTACCTGTCACTTACAAAATTATGTTAAAATAATTCTTAAAATTTTGTTTAATTGGAAACTTATTTTTTAACTTAGGTCCGTTGAAGCTGCTCCTAAACACTTGATAATTGTGGATGGTGCTATCATGCAACCAATTCCAGAACATCCGAAGAGAGATTATATCTTTTGTCTCAGTACAGCATTCGGAGACGCTTATTTGTTCCAGGTAAAGTAAATACACTCTATCCAAAATCAATTAAGTCACTTCCAGAATTTTCAATCTAATTCTAATCCTAACTTTCACTCAATGTAAGCCGCCCAATTTTGTTCTCTTATGTTAATTTTCGGGTATTTAACCTTGTTGTATGAGGTAAATACGTTTCGAACTGTCCACTGTGACATATTCAGATTCAGGTTCTGCTTGATTTTGGCTCTGTAAATATACTTATTACTATTTTCTTTGAATATGAACCATTTATTTCTTGGAGAAAGTTCTTTCTTCGCTCCCCGTTTCTTATTCCTAGATGGAGTTGCTTTGATTTTCATTCAGNTCGCTCCCCGTTTCTTATTCCTAGATGGAGTTGCTTTGATTTTCATTCAGATCTGTAAACAGGCATTAGATCTTCCAATTTTTTTCCCAATTTCGCATATTGACCATCCAGTTATTAAGAATCAAAATACACTTTCCTGTCGGCATGTTGTAGTTTCCGTAACTTTTCTGATAATAATTTGGCGAATATTGCCAAATTTTAATTTAAACATGTATTTACATCACAAATAGTCGAAATTGAGTAAAAAAAATTGCTGAATTGACGAGAATAACGATTTTCTAAGTTTAAGCGCGATGTGCGGCCATAATTTTTCACCATCTTTTTCTCACCACAAAATTCATTATACGCGTTAACTCAATAAAATATGGGAGTCTGTTTAAAATTGAATATTTTTGACATTATACATGATACCCTACTTTGTTTAAGCGATTTAAACTTAAAAAATTGTTAAAAACTCGAAACAAAGCGCGGCCATAAATTTTCACCAAACTATGTTATTAGTGCTGAAATAAGCCCAAAATAAACAGGTTAACTGCTTCGACGAAGAAAAAGCCATTTAGGAATTTAATACATTTATTTTGAACTGTTTAGCGAAATTTGATTAAAATTTTCAAAAATTTTGGACTAAATTGTACATAATGAGTTTTGTTAGTTTTAATAAAGTTGTGGAAGTTTATTGAGATTTTAATTTTATTTTCAAGGCTCCTTGTCAAGTTGAATTGGAAAGTTGGGTCCATAGTATACATTGGGCCTGTGCGGCCGCATTTGCACGACATCGTGGAAAAACAGGGACACTTCACTTACTCCAAGAAGATATTATACGTCTCGACAAAGCAATTGAATCTGTAAGTAAATTTCAATTATAATTTTAATACTTATTTCGAACCCTGTTTGCTTCAAAACGATAAATTTGATCTTAATTCATTCCAACATCTGTTGAAAAAAAAAAATGAAGCAAAAAATTTTTTTAAATTTCTCAATCCGTTTTCTCTTACTTTTACTTTTTATGCTTTTAAACTCTTCACATAAGTTCCATAAGAGAGTAAAAGTAAAATGAAAATTATACAAAGAAATATATGGTTACTCTTACGAAATTAACGAATTAAAGAATAATAAGTTCCTTTGACTCAACTTTTAATAACAAAATTTCAAAGAATTTTACTTCAATTCAAACTTTTTCTTGTGGAGAAAGTTCTCTTTACATGTTAAGGGAATAAAAATAACCATAATCATAAGGGTGTTTTTTATTTTGTTTTTTGAAAAAAAAAATCCAAAATCCCTTGATACGACAAGACAGAAGACAGTCAGTTATTGTGCATATGAAAGTAAATTGGTCCTAAAGGAAAAGGAAATCGAATTTCTATTACTATCTCTTGGAACTTGTGTGGAGAAGAGAAACTTGAATTGGATCATCTACTTTTTTTTTGAATCGGTAAAATCCACTTCAAAGATTTCCAACCACTTTTGGCATTGAAGAGATTTTGGTTGATTTCTATGGAAATGAAGAACTTGTGATCAATTCATTGACGTACTTTTGAATATACAAAAGTAGAGAGAAAGAGAGAGAAAAATAAAACATTTTGAAGAATATGGAAACCCATTCGAGCTCAAGAAAAAAATACATAATAAAAGACATCTACTTTCTCTCGATTTTTTTCCTGTTAAAAATGAATAACAATAAGTATGAGATTTCTAAGGCAAATGAGACAGTAATGTAGTTTTTTTTTCTCTTCTTTTTCTAAATCTATAGTCACAGAGTACAAAATTTCGAATTTATACAGTAGAAAAACCCTCATGTACAATAATTTCTGTTTGATCAGATGCCAAAAAAGGAAGGGAGAATTGAGTCTCTTTTTTTTTGAGTCCCGTTTTCAGTGAAGAGTGAAAGTGTACTTTCACTCTCCAACTTACTAAAAACAGCTCACATTTTATTTTCTCAACTTTAACTCCTCTCATCCATTACAAGAGGCTACGCCCATAAACCTACTTCCTAGGTTCTAAATTGATAAGCAAATATCACAGAAAGTATTTCAATTAGTTATGTCAATAGAGTAAAACCACCCTGTGAAAAGATCTCCACTCATCATAACACACTACAATGTTGTTTTTTTTTTCACAGATTTTCTTCAAACTATAGGAATTAAAATCATAAAATGTTCTTTTCCTTTGTTATTAGGCCTAATAATTGTGTATTCATGAAATGTTTCGGATGTTAGATTAGTTGTAAGTAGTCTCTAGAGTTACTAAATATAGAAAAAGCATTTAATCTTTAAACTAACTTGGAATTGGTTTCCGGTTGTTACTTGGAACATTAGAAAAACTAGACTTTTAGTAGTGGAATGTTTTAAAGAGTTATATTATGCAATATGTAGGAAATTTTAATGGGATGCTTTTCAACTACATGTTTAATTCTCCACACGTCTCTTGTATGTATAACCAGTTTTTTCTGTAGTACAGAATTAATATTACATATAGTTGTATAGGTTGTTAGGTTGTTATATACAAAAGAATTTTAATATTTTTATACAAAAGAATTTTTTTTCTGAATAGTGAAAGTATGACTTTTACCAGTTAGATTTGTGTCAAAGATTCAAAAAAAAATTTAAAAAATAAGAGACTTGGAATGATTATTGTAAAGAAAATTGAAGAGAAAACGTCTCAATTTGCATTCTGAGGTTAGAAAATCTAAGAATAACAAATTCCCTTCACTTTCTCTCACTTTCTCTTACTTTCTCTTGAGTCTAACGATGTCATTTACATATAAATTTACTCTTTAGGAAGTTTGAGATAGGATGAGTCTTTTGAAAGAGACAGAATGATAGAATAATCATCAAGTCTACAAGAAAACTGATACAAGGATTATATAATCCGATTTCAAAGTTTATTAAACCAAAAAGGACGAGGGGAATAATAGATAATAAATATTCAAAATGTCGGTAAGAGAAAGTAAAAGGGATAAATCATATTGTTGTGATAGGAAGACGAACATGTTGGATTTTATCAATAACGAAACTAAACTCATTCTCATCCTCACTTAATTCTTATGTCGTAGAGTAGAAAAATTTTGTTCAATTTTTTTTTAGATTTCTATGTATTTCCACCATAAGTAAACATTACATAAAGTTCATAAAAGACGGGCTCAAAGGAAAAGAAGATAATTTTCTTCAAGAAAGCTTGAGAAAGTCCCTGATTTTTTTTTCTCCTGTCAAAGAAAGGAAACCGACGACAAAGAGGCAATTTTCCTCTGATGTTGGAGAATATTTGTGAAAAAAAAATCTAGGGAGAAAGTAGTATATTGACTCAAGAGAATTTTGGTGAAAACAGACATTTTGGTATAAAAAAAATTGGAATTGAAGGCTGAAGGATGAAGAAGAAAGGTTTCAGCTTCATTTACTGTACTAACCACATTGAATAAAGGAAGAACATTTGATGTGCGAAAATTCGATTTGGCAGTTTTCTTGTATGTTGTTTTCTTCTTCTTTTCCCTTGTGTTTCCACAGACTTTCTCTTTGGAAGTATTAATAACGACGACGAGAGCAACAGACTGAAAAGGTTTTTTTTACTGATCTATTTCTCTCTTGNTTGTGTTTCCACAGACTTTCTCTTTGGAAGTATTAATAACGACGACGAGAGCAACAGACTGAAAAGGTTTTTTTTTACTGATCTATTTCTCTCTTGTTTTTTTTTGTTTGAAGTGTATGTCGTTTAGTAAAGACTTGACTAAAATTCTTATGCTCATGGCATCGTCCTTCTAAAATATTATTTTTAATAAAGACCTTGTTTTTTTTCCTCTTTGCCTTTGGGTAAAAGTGAAAGTAAATTAAATTGAGTCCTTATGAAGTTGGACTCAAACCAAAATGAATAAGTAACTTATTATTTGTGTGGAAGTTCTAAAAAGTAAATTCTGAGAGACTCTTGTCTATTCTATCGTCTCAATCCCAAACTTTACTAACTTACCTCTTCTCTTGGGTTTTTGATTTTCATTTCCTTTGAAATGGATCTCGTTTTCTAGGATTTTCACCATATTGACTTTCTCTTTCAATTCAATTCAATTTCAAAATCAAAAGGAGATGGAAACACCCTGCTTTAATTCAATTGAGATTTTCAACAAGAAGAATCTAAACAAAAACAGATCCCTCAATAGACATGATTATCTTTTCCAATTTTGTTTTCTCACTTTTACTTTTCAGATTTATATCGTTTTTTGTTTTTTTTTTTGGTGGAGAAAATCATGAAAACAAAACANTGAGATTTTCAACAAGAAGAATCTAAACAAAAACAGATCCCTCAATAGACATGATTATCTTTTCCAATTTTGTTTTCTCACTTTTACTTTTCAGATTTATATCGTTTTTTGTTTTTTTTTTTTGGTGGAGAAAATCATGAAGACAAAACAAAGCCTCATAAGATTTGAACGTTTGAAAATTAGTTTATATTTTGTAACTTTTGATCCTTCTGAACACAATAATGTTTCTATTTCTGACATGTTGGGAATGAAATCCTGCGGTAAATTTACCATTTATGATTTTTGACTACTAATGACTAAGTCCAAGCAAATAGTCTGAGACACTTTGGTTCTCGTAACATTACATAAGAACTAAATCTTAAGAAATAATATGGAATCTAACCTTTTGTTACTTTTTCTTATGATGAAGTTGTTAAGCAGCGGTAATCTGCATTCATGTTAGCATTTACATAATTTATTAGGTTTTTCGAATTTCAAAAAAAAATTATTTTTTTTTTAAATTTGGACCTTGTTTATTCTTTATTATTTTTGAACTCCCAATTCTGTTGCGTAAACACTAAAATGTGTTTTTTACAATATAATTTTTTTCGATTTACCCTCGACGAACTAAATTTTGAATATTAAGGTAGGTAAATATATATTTTTTCATTACAGGNTTTTTTTCGATTTACCCTCGACGAACTAAATTTTGAATATTAAGGTAGGTAAATATATATTTTTTCATTACAGGATGGTAAACTACGTCATATGGCTGAACTTCAAAGATCAGTTGTAGCAGATCCTGAAACACGACAACAATTGGCACAACAAATTGGTAATTGGGAAGAAAATATAGAGAGACTCCACTGTGAGCAATTTCGTCTCCGTTGTTACATGGCATCACTACAAGGAGGAGAATTACCAAATCCAAAGGTAATAAACTTTTACTTCACCCGGGCTTTTTATTTTTTATAAAATCACTAAAACCCTCCACTTTTTTCATATTTCCATTCACTTTTTTTTTATCCATTGTTATTTTTTTAGACATAGTCGAATATGCACTATAAGCTCCTTTGAGTTTGTTCTGCCTAAGCCTTTAGGATTTATATATTATGTTTTCTCTGAAAAAAAAAAAAAGAACAGCAAGCTTTTTTTCTTAGACTACTTTCACTACAGAACAAAAAGAGAGGAAATCAGTATTCATAGAAATGTACAATTTTTTTTTGTCGAACACAATAGGGATTTTTTTATAACCTCTGGTTGTTTATAATGGTGTGGTGAAAGACGAGAGATCTGGAAATGACATTTCCGTTACCTCCCTTTTTCCCAAGGACTATGTAGTCATCATCAATATCCAATCAGCGTTCTCCATTTTACAATTCACTACAACCACACTTTCTCTATATTACACCAGAATTTTTTTTTACTTTCTCCTCATGTTCTTCAGTTCCTTGGTATTTATTCATTTCCCCCCTCTGATTTGCATTTATAAAATTTAGATTCCTATCATCTCACACAAATAATAATAAAGTAATGAAACGGAAATAATACTTTTTCGTTTTTATTTTTACTTTCTTCCTGCTTTCTTCCTACTGGAGAAAAGGAGATGAAAAAAACTTCCATGAGAAAACAAAAGTAGTGGGAAATTGTCTATAAAGCTACCAAGTTGACTTTTTTTTTGCATTGAATTATGAGACCTTAATCTCCTAGGAATCCAAAGCCGGATGTTATATTTGTCTCGTTTTTTTTAACTCAAGGATTCAGAGGATAACATTTCACTTTCACTTGAGTAAAGAAGTAATATGAAAAAAAAAAGTCATTCGAATAATTCTTTTTTTTTCTTTTCCCTTTCCTTTGAAATGACTTCTAGAGAGACGAACGGAGAAATTTTGATTCAAAATTGTATAAAAGATTATTCTTTACTAGATCCGAGGGAAAGGATACCTGGGATGAAAGAGATTCACCGAATCCTCAAAATTTCAGTCTAATGCTTTTAATCAGTGAAATTGATTTTTAACCTTTCTCTCACTTTCACTATAACGACGTCAGGTGTGTTAGAATAGATATAATAAGTCCTTTTGGACAATCCCTAGAGTCACCTCATACTCTTGACTCAAGTGTGCCCGTTAGATTGAGGATTCTTATACTCTCTGGTATACTTTTTTTTTATAAACTATTCTCTCGTATAACTTTTTTTTTTATAACTCTCATAGTATACTTTTTACCTCAGAGAGGAGCTGGAAGGAAAAAATAAAAATTGGATGTTGTCCTCTTTTTTTTTCTTCTTCTCTCTTACTTACTAAAGAGACGAAGGGAAAGTTTGTAATCGATCCATATGGACTTTCTCTTCACTTTTTTTCTCTTTTCTCTCCAGGGAATATTCACATTTCCACGTAGAGCTTTCAAGGTGCTCTTCCTATCTTACTCTACTTCCACGAGAAGATCATCAGAGCAAAAAAAAATATATACCTTCTAGCACTAATTCCATGTTATACGATATACTATGCTCTCTCCACACGTCATGCACAGACTCATCCATTTTGTTGTGAAGAAAGTAGCGAAAATTCTAAAGCTTTAATCAACTTTTTTTTTTTTTTTTATAAATATCCAGAGTCTCCTTTCTCATGTGTCTCGAACGACGAAGAATACATTGAATCGACTGGGCGTGTTCACAGTTTCATCATTTCATGCATTTGTTTGCGCCAGGAGTCCGTCGTTACTTAGTAACTTACTTGCAGGACGTGGTGCGACGAAACGTCGTGCTCCGTTACTGTCACGCTCAAATTCAGCATCTTCGAGACGCTCACTTCATGCTTCAACTTCATCTGAGAGAGATGCAGAACGAACAACAAAAATTTCACTACCAGAGAATCAAGTGAGTGAGATGTTAAGGAGAAAGCTGAGTGTGTAAGAAAGGGGGGGGGGTTTGGAAATTTTACAGTTGCTACTAAAATTATTGGCTCCATTCACTTTTCTCGGCGTTGGGGTGGAAATGTCCTTTATTCACTGTAACTATAATCGTAAAATGGAATTCAATCTCGTTATGTCGTCGAGCAGGTGGTGATGGTCCCGTTGAAAGATGCAATGTCTGTAGAAGAGTTTTTAGTTTCCGCATGTGCAAGAAAGAATTTGGGACCGTTGGAGCACTTTGTACGCGTCAAGAAGCGGAGGGAACTTCCAGATACCAATTACTTTGTTCCACATAGAAGTGACTTGATTGACACTTACGTAAGGCTTTTTACATTTATTACAAATTTTACTTTCACCTCAAACTCTCCTCACATCTCAATTTGTTCCAAAGGGGAAAGAAAATATTCATTATTTTCTGGGTTTCCATGTATAAAAAAAAGACTTGACATGTAAGAGAGAAAAAAACATGACATGTAGAAAATCCCGACACATGAAAATACTGACAAGTAGAAAGTTCCGACATGTGAAAATCATGATTATTTCTGAAAGCTAAGATTTTAGAATT
This sequence comes from Holacanthella duospinosa, assembly GCA_002738285.1. NCBI lineage: Eukaryota > Metazoa > Arthropoda > Collembola > Poduromorpha > Neanuridae > Holacanthella > Holacanthella duospinosa. Next base: position 80,846 of record NIPM01000045.1, on the reverse strand, counting down.
TAATAAAATTACTCTAAACATTTCTTTTGTATGAAATTAATTTATATAAAGTTGGAATTAAATTATATAAGTATAAAATTGGAATTGTACATAATAAAACCAAATCCTAAGCCTAGGGGCTTTTACAAGTCAGGATTTTCTACCTGTTAAGACTTTCATATGATTCCAAAAATTGTTTCTAAATTTTTGTAATAACTTAGTAAATATTATATTCATTTTATAACGTCTTTTTAAGTAACTTTCTCTAGGGCTTTTGTCATTATAAGTTTCCTAATGTTATTTTTGACTAACCCTAATAAGTTTAGTGATGGAATTCGTCTAAAAAAAATCCATTCAAAAATTGGAAAGTAACCAAAAAAAAAGATTGAGACATTGACGAATAGTGTAATTTTCAATTCCTATGTAAAGCTAGAGAGAGAGAGCGTGTGTGTGAGTGGGTGGGATGAGTTAGACTTAAGAGTGAAAGTGTCTTTTGTCCTGTTGTGTCAGTGGGTATTTGAACTCGTATTTGTATATTTTATTTTTATCTCTAGAAGAAAGCATTCTCTCTGAATTGACATGAGGAATGAGTTTCTATCCTATCTTCTTTTGTTTCTTTTCTCTATTTCTCCTTTCTTTTTAGTTATCAACACACGAAGTGGTAGAAGTCCGGAGCAAGTTATTGTATCAAGTTGAATTGGCAAGGGCTTCGTTGGACCAAATGTGGGGATTCAGTGTCGAAGCAGAACTCGTTGAAAACTCTGACCGACAAGATGAATTGTGCTGTTATGTGAGTCGAGTCGAGGAACGGAGTGTGGCCATGAATAATGGTAAGAATATATCCTTTTTCTAGAAAAAAAAAACTAACTTAACAATGGAGAAGAAAATATAATAGAAACGGAAAAGAAAGCCAGATAACCTGGAATCCATGGAATCTCCCATATTTGTCTTAAAAGTTAGATTCTTCTCTTTTAATACATACGGGCGTCCTAGGTGCCTGGGGGAAAAGAAAAACTTCACTTTCACTATAAAGAAACTATGCTTTCACCAATAGAAAAATTCCGCTTTCACCAATGGTGAAAGTCTACTTTTATCCAATGGAGAAAGTCCGCTTTTACCGACAGAGAAAGTCTGCTTTCACTAATAGTGAAAGTTGACTCTTGTTGATAACTCCTAGTGAAAGTAGAGCTCATGCGTCTCCAAACACTGTATCATTTTTATGGTTAATTATACCTAACAACCTTACCTCTGAGGCTTAGATTAATCCTCCTGGAAAGAAATAAAGATATTGGGAAAGGAATTAGGAATTGTCTAATTAATGACATTAAGTTACGACTTTCACTTTGAGAACAAAAGGACTTTCCCATTCGTTGAGTCCGATTTATTACATTTTTTTTTATTTGAATATGTTAGAAAGAAGAAAGGAAAAAATTAGGATCCAATTTTAGAATTCCATTAAATTTCGGGATGAGAAGGTAAGGATTTGAAGTGAAAGTCCATAGAGACAGGGATATTGCTACTGGCGGTCTATTTGAGCGTTATGACGACTCACTCAAGCCTTTATGAATGACTTGTTCGGTTTTCTTTTGTCTTCAACTTTCTCTTCTCTTTAGGTATAATCAAAGGAGATGAAATTTTGGTAATCAATGGATCCATCGTCATGGATATGGATATGATGTACATTGAGTCAGTACTTCAGGAAGAACTTTCTCTATGTCTCATGCTCCGATCAGCAAGGACAGAACCACCATCACTAGCCGCTGCACTGGCTGCAGCAGATGCAGCAATTGCTCAGCTTGTTTGTCCACCACCACCAGCCGATCCAATTGTACTCACTGATGATGTACTCTCACATCTCATTGTTCCAGCACCCCATGAAAGTAAGTTTAAATTAGAAAAGGAAAAGATAAAAGTCTTTAAATAAAGTTTAATTATTTCAAATTTTAGTTAAGATGAACATAACATAATAAAGGAAAGAAATGGTGTAGTCTCAACTTTCACTCTAGGCTTTATTTTCTCTTTCAGATATCTTTTGATCTTTTTATTATTCACTAGAGCACAGCAAGCTTTCCTATTCTACCATAAAAGAAACTATTTTGCATAACGTTTTTCTCATTTACTCAGGTGTGGTTGAAAGTTATTTTATGAAAGGTTCCTGGTGTGTAATTTTATAAACCCTCTCCTAAAATTTTAAAACTTCTGACCATTTTTCTCTTTTTTTTTCTTATTTAATTTTTATAATTTGAACCTTTATTTTCGTTACTTTAGGAGACCTTTTGAAACAACTAAGATGGTAAAATGTTGTCTGTTTTTCATTATTTTTATTTCTAACTGGCAACTTAATTAACTACTATGTAGCTAAAAATTGTTAAATTATTTGTTTTTTAGATAGAGACTTGAGTCCTTCTGATACAGAAGAGTTGGGAAGGGAGTCTACTACACATAGTAGGCCTTTGAGAGGAGACTCAACTGAAATTGAAACGCTCCTTATGGTAAGAACTTTTCTTGATGATTATAGACTATAAGAGTATAATTAGTTTGAACTCAACTAATGAGAATCTAACGACTACTAATTAAGATAGAAAAAAGTAAGAGTGAAAGTAAAACTTTTTTTCTTTTTTTTTTTTGATTTTAGTCTGCAGAGCAAGTCACTGGTATCTGTCGGACGAGAGAGAGACAAACAAGGCTCACAAGACAGCAGAGTCATGGGGTGGTGGAGTCATCGCCAGTCATTAGTGGTGGCAGTTCGCCAACTCATCCCTACGGCGGAACTCGTGATGTCGAGAAAGTGAAGAAAGTTGTTCTTGAATTGGTAGAAACGGAAAGAGCCTATGTCAAGGTAAAGACGTAGTTTTTTTTTTTTTTTTTTTTTTTCACAAGAAAAAAAAACACTCATAGTTAGTTGGGGCTATACAACTCGTTTATCTCACATCTAGAGCCTCTCACCAACTGGAAGAAAATTTTCCTAAAAGTTTTTTTTTTTTTCTATCGCCAAAACTAAAAGTTTTTTTTTGTCATGGATCGTTGAACCATGGGGATGTGAAAACGGAGTCGAACCATTAGATACTCAGCGGTGGTGTTGATAAAGCAAAGGGAAATATTTTTAACTTTGGTTGTAGGGTGTTGAAAAAAGAAAATCCTTCCTAACTGTATTATGTATTTGTTGTGTAATGTAGGAGAGAAAATTGCTAACTTTTCACTAGTAAAAGTTGTATGTTGGAAAGTAATAGGAAATGTTTAAGTTAGTAGTTAAGAGTTGGTTAGGTTTAGGTTTTGAAGATTCTGAGTTGAATATTACAACAGAGACCCTCCTAACCAATACCAAATTCCCTATACAATTGAATTTATTATACTTTAGACATGGAGTCTGATTGATTTTTTTTTTAGTTTAAAATTGGGGATTTGAAGAGTGAAATATTCATATGACTTGAGACGGTGGAAGATCCATTTATAAGGATTTTGTGGTTAGTCTTGCATTATTCGATAGAACCTAAAGCCAGGAACCAGTCTCGATGGACACATTAGCAAAATGAACTTTACAGACTTTCTGTCAAGCTATACGTTTAACAGGATAAATATTGGGGCTGAGGGTGATTAACTTTATTCACAGAAAATAAAATAAAAGGGTTATTACTATTTTGTAAAAATAATTTTTTTTTTTTACAAAAAATGATGGTTTCTGTGAAGAGCGAAACGAACAATTATTACAACTGAACTTGAGAAAATTGTAATTGAGTGAGAAGTTTACCATAAGTCGAATTAATGAAAAATAGTTCCAATATTCAATTTTGTTAATTTAAAAAAAAAAATTTTTTTGTAAATACTCCAATAGATGATTGAAAAATGATTATTTTGGATATTCTTTTCAATTTTGATTTTGAATCAAAAATAAAAATAATTTTAAATAGAAATGAGTAAGGATTTGATTCCAGATTTTTAAACTCAAATTTATAAAAAATATCTGTGAATTTGAATTTTATTACAAAGTCTGAATACTCTTCACTAAAAATTTTGGACTGTGGAAAATTTTTGACTCTAGAGTAATAAAAAAAAATAATATTAAACCCAGAAAGTCTCAGTTAAATGTTTTCATTATAGTCACTACAAATTTTTTATAAAAGTCTCATATTTTTCAAACTCTACTGAAGAGATTTAATTGTTTTGTAAAGGGGATTGTAAAAAAAATTTTTTTTTTGTTTTTGTAGCATCTAACGTGTCTATTGGAACAGTACTTGGAACCTCTACGTCAAGAAAACTTTCTCTCTGCTGATGAAATGATGGCAATATTTGGTAACATTCGAGAAATGGTTACAGTTCAACGAAGATTCCTTCGAAGTTTAGAAACATCAATCGAGTCTGACACACCCACTCCACTCGAATCAATAACACATCCATCGGAGTTCAAAGTAAGGAGAAAAATACTAGATATAAGGTTCTTAAGGTTACAACCCTAAACCCTAAACACCATTATCTAAAAAATTTATCTTATTTTACTTTATCCCTCATCAACTTCCTTCCGAATTTTATAACCAATTCCTTTCAATTTCAAACTTATTAATCAAATTCTAAAAAATTTTTTTTTTTTTTTTTGTGTTCTTTCTAGACCATTCTGGCGAACATTGCAGCTGCCTTCCTCAGTTTTGCTGACCATTTTAAACTCTACTCCTCCTTCTGTGCATCACACTCAAAAGCTCAAAAACTTCTTCATCCTTTGGAAGGGAATCAAGCACTTCAGCAATTTTTTGCTGCAAGAAATCCTCGTATGCAGCACTCCAACACGCTCGAGTCTTACCTAATAAAACCGATTCAGAGGATTCTGACCTATCCGCTACTTCTCCAACATCTCCTCAGTCTCGTAGATACAAATACTCCAGAGTATCATAGTCTTCTTGGTAAGGACCAATCAGGAACCTTCAAATCACATTCAGCTTCACTTCCTTTTCTAGAGCTACCTCTTATAAACATAGTACCAGCTTTTACTTTTATTAGTAAACCTTTGCTTCTCTCAAATCTCAAAGGGTAGGATCCTACTCCAAACTCTACTACCTTCAACTCATCTAATCTACTACAATGTTGATTTCCTCAATTTTCATCCAAATGGATATTATTATTTATTTTCCTATTCGTCCAAACCTTCACGTATAGTAACATGGATCGAATCAAATCTTCGATGTAAGAAATGGCGAGAGTAGATAGAGTCAGAGAAGTAACCATTCAAAGACTTTATTTACACAAGTTATTTGCATTGTTGTTGAGTAAAGAGATGAAAGGAGACGGTGATAGCCAGAGGGCGCAAATGCTTATTAATCTTCCGTTGCCTTTTTTTTTTACTTGTAGTATAGTTACTTCCGGTTCTAATGTTCACAGCTTCATAAGTACTAATCAATAAAATTATAAATTTTAGTTATGAAATTGTATTTTGTTTTACAGATGCAAGGCAGTCGATGCAAGGGGTTGCAGGGCATATCAACGAAATGCAAAGGATTCATGAAGAATATGGAGCAATATTTGAACATTTATTTCGTCAACATCAAAAAATATGTAAAATTGAAGTTGACCTGAGTCCCGGTGACCTTTTTCATTACGGTGGAGTAGAATGGCTCAACATTGCAGATTTTTTAGGAAAAATAAAAAAAGGACTCGAACTCCATGCTACTTGTTTCGTCTTCAGAACAGCTGTTGTCTTCCTTTGTAAAGAGAGACTTCGACATAAGAAGAAGTTAATGGTAACTTATCCCTTGACCTCATTCCTACACATTTACTTTTTATTTATTTACATCACTTTCTCTTCTCATTCTATTTTAGAAGAGAGAATAATTTTCTTCCCAACATGACTCCCTCAAAATGGGAAATTACTTTGGAAAAACTTTAAGAGAAACTTGTTCTTTTTTCATGATCCGTTTACTGCCAACTTTTATTATTCCTCTCGACGGATTCTCATTCTCAAGTCGGAGACTTCCACTTGAAGAGAAATTGATTAAAAACTTTCCTTTTTCAAATACAATACTTAAATAATTGATAATATATTTCAGTTTCCTTCTAAAGAAAAATTCAATGGGTTTCCTTGATTGGTGATTGGTCCCAACGGTGTTAGGAACCTTGGGACTTTCCCTAACACCTTCCCTAAAGTTTAAAATTTTTGAAAATTCATTGATTATACGTAGTAATATGTATTAGATGCTTAAAAATGTTATATTTATTTGAATATTTAGAGTGGGACATTAAAAATTGCTGACAAATCAGAAGTGGAGATAATTAGATACCAAGTCCTCATCCCTGTATCAGAAGTACAAGTACGACAAGTGGGTGACCCTCGAACATCAGAAACAGATTTAAGCTGTGTGAATTATTCCTGGGAGCTTATACATCTTCGAAATCAGAGTCAGAGACGTTCAGAAAAAATTTATCTCCTTTCAAACTCAACAGCTGAACTTAGAAATCCATTTTTGAAAAATATTCGACATATTATTCGAGATAGTGTTCGAAATATGAGCTTACCATCGAGACTAACTGACAGTGGTGGAGAGTCTTCAGGTCATTCTCACTATGCTGTACCAGAAGGGTGTGAGTCCTCTGACAGACCTCTACCATCACAACGACAAGCTCATACACTCGGTTAGCAATTTAACCATCAAATTGACAACTATAACTTCCGTACCAATGAAAGATTACAAATGTGAAACAAAAATGACACTTTTTCGAGTTTCAGACTTTTTGAATTTCTTTTTTACTCCCCATTGTTTCTTATAAGGGAAACGGGATAAGTTTTTGTAACTTTTTGTTTGTACGCTTGTGAAGGTAATTTGAAGCGGAGACTCCAATGATAAGAACCAAATGAGTGAACATCTGACCAATTCCCTTTGGAGAAAGTTTTCGTCATTATTAGAGAGAAAAAATTTTTTACACAGAGATCTAAACAAACAGTGGGATGAAAAGAAGTTTTTTTTTATAGCGCCGCTACTCTTGCTAACTAAGGAGCTTTCTTCAATTTCAAAGTTTTTTTTTTTTCCAATTCCCTTCACCTTTCTGTTTTTATCTCTTCTCGGTAAAATCGGATAATAATGACGAAACCTTAAAAAGTTTTCATTCCGCTCATCCTGATTGGACAAAGTAAAAAAAAAATCAAAGCCCAATCATTGAGAAGGTTGCTTTCATTTGGCATAGTGAAAGCTCAAGTCTCTCAAGTGCTACAACTTCTTTAGATCATAAGAAACAAACTCTGATGATGAATATAAGTTTTTAGAAAAAAAAAAAAAAAAAAACTTAAGACTTTTTGAATTGAGCGTTGAGTCAACATCCTTTCATTTCAATTTTTTTTACCTTACTTCTACACTTTCACTCTTGAATGAAATAATTTTAATTCTAAAAAAAAGTTCATATGTAGTCAATGATTGAGTGAGATTGGCATTGGGTGTATTGAAAAAAAAAGGAAGAAGTGGAGTGCCAAGCACTTTCACTTTGATCTCAAAAAAAAATCAAGTGTGGAGAAAGTGGTTGAGAAAGAATTTTCATTAGAAATTGGTAATTTTTTTTCATTTTTGGTTTTTTTTTCTCTTCTTTTATGTCACTCAGGGAGAAAGAAACCACCTAAACCCCCACAGCGACATTCCGCAGGGAATTTAGAGACTGGATCCGCTCGCCTCAAGTCTCAAGAGAGTTCTGACAGTTCGTCAGCAGGATTTCGTGGACGAGGAGGTAAATTGTCAAGAGATGACTCTGAAGGTGGGTCAATTGAGCCTGGACGTAGTCGTGACTCAGGGTCAAGTGGACCAATCATCATTCGAACAGTCTCTAGTGGATCCACAACAATGCCAAGGATGAAGGGAATGCTCGGCTCCACTCCCAATCACTTAACACTTAGCACAACTTCAACAATTTCTGCAGGCTCAACTGGTTCTGTTGCTAAGCTGATACAAGCTTCATCAACACCCGGCAAGTTCCCTTCAGTACCTCCACCACCAGAACCGAGTAAGTATTCAGAATTACAAAATAGAATCATATTTATAAATTCCTCTTCTTCATTTCATTGGTTTGAATTTGATTGGTTCTAGGCTCACCTGTTTGGAAACCACGAGATGAGCCAAATTTCTCTTCCGCAACACTTCCACCACGTAAAACAGACTCCCAGTCACTTTCCTCAACACAATCAGACCAGAGTGGACAACCGCAACAGTCCAGCTCATCCAAACCTGGTCAATCGACAACCCTCCCTCGTCACTAAACAAACACCCTCTGTATTTCTTCAACTTTTACAACACAAGTGTATCCCAACTTTTTGGACGGAATTTAGGAATCTGCTCACACAAGTGATAACAAGTTAACAAATTCTCAGCTTTTCGGTCGAATTAGAACGAAATTTGATTAGAACAACGACTTACCAGAAAAAAAAAATCATAAGCGAGACTACTTAACAAACAGCAGTGGCACGTGAACAATTTGTGAATCTACTACTGAAACCCAATTTTTTAGCAATAGGATTCTTTTATGCGCGACACACGTGAGCCCAATTTTGTCAGAATGTTAAAACTCTGTGTACTGTTTTAAAACCCTTTTTGCTCAAATCTTCTAAGCATTTTGTAATGAGAACCAGACGAAGAGGTGACAAAAGATAAAAAAAAATTAAGTTAGAAGTAATTTAATTAATCTTAAGATCTATTTGCCATAGATTCCTAAATCAAATGGGTTGATGTAAAGTATTGTTAACAATTGTACAGTGAATTTCTTTAAAAACCTCTGTCAGGAAGGAGGAGTAATAGATATGATTCATAGTTGCTAATTGGCTCATTTAGAATTTTACGCTCTGTGATTGGANCAGGAAGGAGGAGTAATAGATATGATTCATAGTTGCTAATTGGCTCATTTAGAATTTTACGCTCTGTGATTGGACGTACTGGTAACAATGAACTCCTCCTTCTTGGTAGATTTGTAAAAAAAAAAAAAAAAAAAAAATTCACTGTAGATGCTAAATTAGGTCAACAATTTGAGATTTATTAAGTTCCATTTGCACTTACCCCGNCAGGAAGGAGGAGTAATAGATATGATTCATAGTTGCTAATTGGCTCATTTAGAATTTTACGCTCTGTGATTGGATGTACTGGTAAAAATGAACTCCTCCTTCTTGGTAGATTTGTAAAAAAAAAGAAAACAAAAAAATTCACTGTAGATGCTAAATTAGGTCAACAATTTGAGATTTATTAAGTTCCATTTGCACTTACCCCGTTTAAAAACATAAGGCATGTCATTTTAAAGGTTGAGATGATTGAAAAGGTCAATACTCGAAAAAGTGTCAAAAATTTACTTGTAGAATTAATTCCATTGTCTTGTAAAAGTATTGTTTCCAAATAATTATTTCTTACTTTATTATTAACTCATCACCAAGAATAATTCCTAAATCTACAATTTAGACTACGATTGTCAAATGGAATTAAGTGAAACCCTGGATTGATTGATAGAACAGGTAAATCAGAGGAACAATCAACCTCACCTAAATAATTGGTTTCTAAAAAAAAGCTTTGATTAATCACACAAGTGTGATAGAGACGTAAATCAACCAAAAATTTGTATAAAAACTAACTCATAAATACGAGATTGTTAACACAGGATTATAATGAATTTAGATTAACAATTAACAAAACCGACAATTTTTAAGAATCAGAAAAAAAAAGCTTCTAAAAGAACCTTATGATGAGAGAATTATCAAAGGAAACAGCCTCCGCAGGAAACTGCTCATTCCGTTAATTAATTAATAATTAAATTATTAATCAAACTTTTGGAACTCGAATCTAAAAACTAAAAGAGAAAGGATTAAATAAACGGGAAAAAAAATTATAACCAAAAAATCAAAAAAAAAATTTAATGTTAATTTTCTTTCAATAATCTTATCTTACAATTTCGAATTTTAGGAAAATGATTTTCTAAAAATTTAGTTTTAAAAAATTTTCTTCTTGGAGTGCATCTCCACATTTCCCATTTGAATAGCAAACTTTTTGTATGATTTCGTAAAAAAAATCACACCATGGCGTTTGTCCAGTGGAAGGTTTTTTTCTTCCCTCATTTAACTAAATTATAATTAATTTTTTTTAATTTTCAAAATTTTAAAATTTAGTTCGAATTTAACATAACATTTTTGAATTNATGTTAATTTTCTTTCAATAATCTTATCTTACAATTTCGAATTTTAGGAAAATGATTTTCTAAAAATTTAGTTTCAAAAAATTTTCTTCTTGGAGTGCATCTCCACATTTACCATTTGAATAGCAAACTTTTTGTATGATTTCGTAAAAAAAATCACACCATGGCGTTTGTCCAGTGGAAGGTTTTTTTCTTCCCTCATTTAACGAAATTATAATTAATTTTTTTTAATTTTCAAAATTTTAAAATTTAGTTCGAATTTAACATAACATTTTTGAATTTATTTATTTATTTTTCATTTACAACCTTACTGGTTTTTCACTCCTAGGTGAATTTTCTTGATATTCAAGGAGTTTTTGTAACTTTTCTAAAAAAATTAGAAAAGAAAAATTATGAAATGAAATAAATCCTTTTACTAAATTGATTTATAAATTAATTTATACTAAATCTAAAATAACTTACGACACATTGGATTATTCACTTCCGGCATTTTCTGATGGAGTCTCTTTAACAGTACTTGGATCTTTCGTTTCCAATGGTTTCTGTTCCTCATCTAGCATTACGTGAAATTTTTCTGAAAAAAANACAGTACTTGGATCTTTCGTTTCCAATGGTTTCTGTTCCTCATCTAGCATTACGTGAAATTTTTCTGAAAAAAACCAAAATTTTAAATAATTATAAAATGTAATTTATAATTTTGAAACTAAAATTTTTTTGAACTTTATNGAAAAAAACCAAAATTTTAAATAATTATAAAATGTAATTTATAATTTTGAAACTAAAATTTTTTTGAACTTTATTTACGACATATTGGATCTTTTGTATCACAATTAATTTCTTGATTTTGTTGATGGGTATTGTCATTGGTCGTACTTTGAGTCCTTTGATTCCCAATACCTTCTCCTGACCCTTCATTCTTATTCTTTTCTTCATCATCGAGAATTCGAAGAAATTTTTGACAAATTGGATCTTTTGGATCACAAAATTCATCCGGCGGAGATTTCTCAGATTTCAAATTTTCAATTGATTTGTCTTCTTTTAGAAACAATTTTTCAACTTTTTCTTTAGAATTCCAAAAAGTAGAATTATGTATCAAATTTTTTTTTTAAAGACAAGCTTTCTTACCAATTGCATCGGACATGGGTGTTTCGGAAGATGTTATCGAGAAAATGGTCACCAGGAGTAGAATCAGTGGACTCATTTTTATTACCAAAATCACTAATTGAAATCGACTAGTTTGAGCGGATTCTAGGGTCTATTTCCTTCTACTAAAATTTAAAGACTATAAGAAACAAGACTAAATTTTCGATCGTTATTATCTAAAGTAAATTGCATAATTTTTTCTTTCGTCTGTCACTTCATTTCATTGTCATTTCCAAGAAGGTGGAATAAAATTATTAGGTCATTTCTGGCATATTAACAAGTATAATTTTTATACCGAGTCTTTCGTTAAAGACTATCAAACAAAGTCAAAATATGAAAATTCAACCAATCAGATTTGAAGATTTAAGATCTTCTGAATAATAAAAACAATGTACCGAAAATAACAGAACCGAAAAATGTACCTCTGGATTCTGGAAACCAGTGGTAAAATACAGCGCTAAAAAAATCAATTTTAACTAAATTTTTTTTTACATAATTATGATAAAAAAATTTTCGCTTCAACGAGCGCATTGTTGCATAATTTTAGACTATCATTTATAGTGACAAGTAAAAGAATTTGTACAAAAGGGATAGTTAGACTAGATTTCATTTGATTAAGGTGAGGCGCGCCCGTTCGGCCTTTACTTAGCAATTTTCGTTGCCAAAAAAAAGGATTTTTTTTTCACTAACAAGGTAGGTAACAATTTGTCGTTAGATGAATGAGTGTAAATAACAACAATGGACTATTGACTAAGATACTTCAATGAATTGATATTGTATCGAGAATACTTGATACATAGTATAACAATCGAAAAAAAATCCAATGCCAACGCCTATAGGAGACCTAGTAACCTTATCCAATGCGAATTTAGACAAAAGACGCGACTTTTTTTTTTTCCACATTGAAATCCATCATTTTGCTCTTGTTAATTAATATTGTTGGCTATAACCAATAAATCCATAACTATAGGTGCCAAATATAAGCCAATAGGCGGTGGATATTTTTACAGAGGTTAATTACTACAGGTACTTTCATTACTTGACAGATGTAAGAGAAAAAGTTTCCTATAAATAGTCAATGGCAAAGGTTCATTGGATATCAGACAACATCAGTTCAAACGAGCAGTAGTAAGCAACTCCTCAATCCTTAGCATCATGATCAAGGTATGCATTGATTGTTGAATTTTTTACATTCTTCTACATTCATTGTTGGGTTATCAACTCAAAAGTAGTAACTGGTTCTCAAATTTTAATTAATTTAACTTTTGTTTTTCAGGCTTTGACTTTTCTTGCAGTGGTGGCTGTTGCCCAAGCTGGGCCAGTCGGAGTTGCCTATGCAGCCCAACCTGCGTTCTCCACGACTTATGCCGCAGGGCCAGCACCTTTTGTTAGGACTCATGCTGCCTATGCTGCAGCTCCAGTTGCCACTTATGCTGCAGCTCCAGTAGCTACCTATGCTGCAGCTCCAGTAGCAACCTATGCCGCTGCACCTATTGCCAAAATCCACCATGCTGCTCCAGTCGCTTACGCCGCTGCTCCAGTAGCTTATGCCGCTGCTCCAGTCGCCAAGGGTAAGACATCGATTTTTGCAATTTTATAAATTAAACCTTTGATGAATAAAATCAAGGGTTAATTTTTACTAATTGCTTTGGGAAGTAAGTATAACAATACCTTTTATTTTCATTGTTAGCCATCGCAGTCTCCCCTGAACCTTATGATGCTCATCCACAATACAACTACGGATACAGCGTTCAGGTCTGGTTCTTCAAAGTTTTCAGTTTTTTTTTCTTCAAAATTTGAACAATTTTTTTTTCAATTATTATCTAGGATGCTATTACTGGAGATTCCAAAAACCACCAAGAGACCCGTGATGGAGATGTTGTCTCTGGACAATACTCCCTTGTGGAACCCGATGGTGCCGTACGTACCGTCACCTATACCGGTAACATCACAATTTCTAAATTTTGATGAACAATTTTTATAAATTTTAAAAATATTGATAAAAATTTATTGAATTCTTATTTGTATTTCTAGCTGACCCTATCAATGGATTCAACGCCGTGGTTGACAGATCTGCACCCACTGTTGTGAAAGCCGTTGCAACTCCAGTAGCAAAGGTTCATGCTGCTCCAGTTTACGCTGCTCAACCAGCTGTATATGCTGCTCAACCAGCCGTATATGCTGCTCAACCAGCCGTTTACGCTGCTCAACCAGCCGTTTATGCTGCTCAACCAGTCCTCAAAACACACCACGCCCACGCCCCGGCTTACCACTTTTAAATTGTCTACTCTTGTAACCTGACCTTTGTGACTTCCTCTTAATTCTACTCTCAACTCTTTCTTTTGTACTAACTCTTTTTTTAAGAAAAATACCAACAATGGTTTAGTTTCGATCAAAAAAAAATTCTCATTGTTATTTATTTTCAAAATCTCTATGTTCATATACAAGGAAAAATTTTAATTATTATGAAATTCGTGGTTCCTCTTTTATATCAACAAAATAAAGAAATCTCGTTCTGAAATTTAAGAAAAAAGAATTCAAACTTTATTCAAAGTGTCACTGTTTACCTCTCCATATGTACTTATTTCTGAACTCCAGGAGTATATCAAAATTTGTAGCTTTAATTCTGGTTGCGTTTNTGCAGGAGTGTATCAAAATTTGTAGCTTTAATTCTGGTTGCGTTTGTGCCATTGAACTGAATTATGAAATAAAAATATGGTTAATTTGAAAATGAAGAATAATTAGAAGACTATGCACAGTAAACCTCGGCTATAGTAACTTTTGTGTCTAAATCTATTTACCTTAACCGATGTTCACTATAAACGTGACAAGGTTTTAAAAAATATATTTCCTATCTTCCAGACGCAATCGACAACGTTTTCGTCTTCATTACACTAGAAGTTTTAATAATATTGTTGATTTCTGACAAAATTTTAAGAAATTCAGTCTATAAAATAATGAAATCACATTAGATGAAAAATATATCTTCGAAATGCCTTCTTGTTGATAGAGTTCCCAAAATAGAACCACAATTTACTGTAACAAATTCCACTGTACTGTATAATTGTACCAATAGTTTACATAAGTTACGTCTAATAAGCCCAATTCGGTTGAAATCACTTTTATTCAAGTTATGATTCGTCAAAAAATATTTTTCTGTTCACAGAGGATACCCTGATGTACAAAAACAAAAGACAGGTAAATTGACATTTTCAACCTAAGTTTTTAGCCTTATTCCTCCTATTAAAATATTATTAAAAATCAAAAAAATCAAAAAAATCTGTCCCATTCTGCTCATAAGTTTTGTATAGCAGAACTGAAAAAGCACGTGTTAACTCATACTTGTCANAAAAATCTGTCCCATTCTGCTCATAAGTTTTGTATAGCAGAACTGAAAAAGCACGTGTTAACTCATACTTGTCATTAGAGAGATTTAAATATTAGGTTTAGGTCTGAACCAGAGATCAAAGATGTAAATCAGAATTTAAATCCGATTTAAATCCAAAAATAAAAATCAATGATTTTTTGCATTTTTATTTTTACCCACTTAGACAAAGCTGAAGATAAATTTAAGCACTAACACTGCATCCAATTTCAGATTCGTAGCTTCAATTTCGTTTTTGGTGAAATAAAGTACTTTAACACTTGTAATTTGCAGTCTAAAAAAATTCTTTTNAAAAATCTGTCCCATTCTGCTCATAAGTTTTGTATAGCAGAACTGAAAAAGCACGTGTTAACTCATACTTGTCACTAGAGCGATTTAAATATTAGGTTTAGGTCTGAACCAGAGATCAAAGATGTAAATCAGANGTTAACTCATACTTGTCACTAGAGCGATTTAAATATTAGGTTTAGGTCTGAACCAGAGATCAAAGATGTAAATCAGAATTTAAATCCGATTTAAATCCAAAAATAAAAATCAATGATTTTTTGGATTTTTATTTTTACCCACTTAGACAAAGCTGAAGATAAATTTAAGCACTAACACTGCATCCAATTTCAGATTTGTAGCTTCAATTTCGTTTTTGGTGAAATAAAGTACTTTAACACTTGTAATTTGCAGTCTAAAAAAATTCTTTTNCGTAGCTTCAATTTCGTTTTTGGTGAAATAAAGTACTTTAACACTTGTAATTTGCAGTCTAAAAAAATTCTTTTTTTAAATGCACTTTCAGACATCATATTTTTGATTTTTGACAATTAAAATATAAAAATCCAAACAAATTAAAAAAATCGAATTTAAATTCAAAAAATCGGATTTTTGGATTTTTATATAAAAATCTGATTTTTTCGAACTCTGGTCTGAACCGAATCTAATTAGGAGATTAACGCCAAGAATCAGTGACATATAGAAGGACTTTCTCCTAGACTTTGAAAAACTCAATTCCAGACCTAATTCTCTCTCACTTTAGGTCTGAGACTAAAAAGAGAACAATCATGGGTGGTCATCCTCGAAATAATCCAATTAGGCTTTTCTCGTAGCATTATCTCTTAAACATAAAAATTTCATGCCATTGGGTCATGGGGTCAATGTGACTAGGGTTTATTAAACAGCTAAAAACTTTTTTTCGTTACAATAATTAAACATGTTAATGTTAAAAGTGCGTTTGAGAGGCTTTTATCTCCAAAAGGTGCTGTTGGCGAGATAGTGTAAAAGGAAGAGTTAGAGTGCTTATTTTTTTAATACTATCGGATTCGAATATTACACCTTTCGTAATTTTTTTGTATAATTTTCATACTTATGTCAATCATATTCTATAAATCGAAAAATATGAAGAAAGCAGTGTAGTTAGCGCCTAAAATTCAGAAGATAAGGATTTTCAGAAAATTATAGGTCATTTATCTGTGTATATTGGCCTCATACCAAAAAATTAAAAACTAAATACCCTAAATTCCCTCCTAGAATTCGCCCTTGCGAATAATTTGTCCTGGTTTACTATCCGAATATTCTTAGCACCTAAATTAAACAAATTGAATTCACGCCTGAAATGACGCACATATAATATTTATTCATTCACAACCCTTGACATTTCTGTCATTTAAACAAATCACGTGACTCATGAAACAACTGGATTATTCACGAAAGTGCTGCAGAATTTAGAAAACAAAAAAAATCAAATGAAAGAGTTATCACGAGAGCAGATTATGCCACAATTAATTTGAAATATTTTTAAAAGTAATAAAAATTTCTGTTTAGTGATTCTAATTAAAATCACTTATCAATTTTAAATTCATCATCAAGTACTTCGTCTATTTCGTCATTGTTAGCAATTCCCATTTAAGGCTTCTNCTTATCAATTTTAAATTCATCATCAAGTACTTCGTCTATTTCGTCATTGTTAGCAATTCCCATTTAAGGCTTCTTCATCATCTCATTTCCATCACTTCTGACTGCATTTCCATTACCTACCTATCCTCAAATTCATCACAAAGTAGTTCATATATTTTATTTTTAATATAAATGAAACTTCCCACATTATTCATAAACACTTCTGCACTGGTTTACCAGACTACAAAACTCAAATATTAGAAATAGATCATGAAAAAACCTTGTCAAGTGTGTCAAATGCCAAAGGGCGAATTATGTNATAGATCATGAAAAAACCTTGTCAAGTGTGTCAAATGCCAAAGGGCGAATTATGTAAACAACAACAATGGGATTGGCGATTTCAAAGGGTTGAGACGTTAAGAGTTATATCGAGTATAGTGGCTTCGATATCTATAGTTATATAACTTTGTTAAAATAATCGCCAAAAATCCAATGCCAATGCCTATAGGAGACCTANTTCGATATCTATAGTTATATAACTTTGTTAAAATAATCGCCAAAAATCCAATGCCAATGCCTATAGGAGACCTAGTAACCTTATCCTATGCGAATTTAGTCAAAAGATGCGTTTTTTTGCACATTGAAATAATGTGTTTTGCTCCTGTTATTTAGTATTGTTGTCTATGATAAACCAATAGGTGGTGGTTATTTTTGCAGAGATAAATTTTTAGAGGTACTTTCACAACTTGACAGAAAAGATGCAAAAAAAAGTTTCCTATAAATAGTCAATGGCAAGGGTTCATTGGATATCAGACAACATCAGTTCAAACGAGCAGTAACAACTCCTCAATCCTTAGCATCATGATCAAGGTATGCTTTGATTGTTGGATATTTTACAATGTTCTTCATTGATTGTTGGATACATTTGTATCAAAAGAAAGTCGTGCTGATTGTAGTGGAATTTTATTTTTTCAGGCTTTGTCTTTTCTCGCGGTGGTGGCTGTTGCCCAAGCTGGGCCAGTCGGAGTTGCCTACGCAGCTCAACCCGCCTACTCCACGACTTATGCTGCAGGGCCAGCTCCTCTTCTCAAGACTCATACTGCCTATGCTGCAGCTCCAGTTGCTACTTACGCTACAGCTCCAGTGGCTACCTATGCCGCTGCCCCAATTGCCAAACTCCATCATGCTGCTCCAGTCGCTTACGCCGCTGCTCCAGTAGCTTATGCCGCTGCTCCAGTCGCCAAAGGTAACACATCAATTTATCAATTTTATAAATTAAACCTATGATGCATAAACCAAGGGTTAATTTTTACTAATTACTTTCGGAAGTAAGTATAACAATACCTTTTATTTTCATTGTTAGCCATCGCAGTCTCCCCTGAACCTTATGATGCTCATCCACAATACAACTACGGATACAGCATTCAGGTCTGATTCTTCAAAGTTTTCAATTTTTTTTTTTTTTTTTCAAAATTTGAAAAAATTTTTTTTTCATTAATAATCTAGGATGGTATTACTGGAGATTCCAAAAACCACCAAGAGACTCGTGATGGAGATGTTGTCTCTGGACAATACTCCCTTGTGGAACCCGATGGTGCCGTACGTACCGTCACNGAGACTCGTGATGGAGATGTTGTCTCTGGACAATACTCCCTTGTGGAACCCGATGGTGCCGTACGTACCGTCACCTATACTGGTAACATCACAATTCTTAAATTTTTATGAACAATTTTTACAAATTTTTAAACTATTGATAAAAATTTAATGAATTTTTTTTTAATTTTCTAGCTGACCCTATCAATGGATTCAACGCCGTGGTTGACAGATCTGCACCCACTGTTGTGAAAGCCGTTGCAACTCCAGTAGCAAAGGTTCATGCTGCTCCAGTTTACGCTGCTCAACCAGCTGTATATGCTGCTCAACCAGCCGTATATGCTGCTCAACCAGTTCTCAAAACACACCACGCCCACGCCCCGGCTTACCACTTTTAAATTGGCTACTTGAGTGACCTTCTGACCTCTGTTGCTTCCTCTCACTCAATTCTACTTTCAATTCTTCCTTTTGTACTCTTTTTTAAGAAAAATAACCAACAATGGTTTTGTTTTGATGAAAAAAAAATTCTCTTGTGAGTTATTTATTTCTAATTTCTGTTTCTACTACAGCGACAGCGAGAAATGGAAATTGTTATATTTCGTGTTCCTTTATTTTGTGTACCAAGAAATAAACTATCTTGCTCAGAATTATTTTTTAGAAAATTTTATTAAAATATTGGAACATTAACATTTATACAACAGCCAATCAATTGGAAATAGAGTTTTTAGTGAAACTGTTTGCAAAACATTACCAAAATTTGTACCAAAATAAATTATTTTAGTATGACTTACAGATTCCAGCAAGTGATACACTTTAATCGAGCAGAAATTTCATTAACGTTAAGAATCTGACATCAATCATTGATGGTCAACAACCTAAACCTAAAGAAAACTTAAAAACCTAAACCCGAAGAAAAAAGAATGAAAACCGGAAAGAAAATCTAAAAAAATAAATAATATCTAAAGAAAACCTAACAACAACCTAAAGACAAGAATAGAATTTTCTAAGTTCTGGAATTTAAAATCAGTGGAAAATGTTAAATAAAATAACACACGTCATATGATATATAATAATTTCATAATAATTTATGATATATAATAATTTATGTCACGCATCATAATTTTTTCGCAAAAAAAGCTTTGGATAACACGCATATCCATAAGGTTTTAGGGTGCTAAAATAAATTGATCATACTCTGGTTGTCGTGGAACCCATACGCACATATACAGGGGTAATTTTTAACGATTAGACACCCACTCACCTTATGTCTGACTTACCCACTTGATAAAATTGAAACCGAGGGGTTGAGTGAGTGATACTATGTTAGTGTGGATATCCTTGTCTAGTCGTTACAAACACCTCTGTATAATCGTAGATTAAACGAGCCTTACCTGTAAGGTGAAGTTTCATCGTAATTATACGAGTTGCCATTATCCTCTGGTACAGGTAACGAATAGGAGCTTTTGCGTAGTTTAGGGAAAGTTGCCACTACCTGTACCAGAGGCTGAATGCAACACCACGTAACTACAGATATATGTCAGGACTTGTAGAATATTAAATAGCATTCATCTTAGAAGATGGAGCCACTCAGAGCTACTTTAAAGCAATAAAGTAAATCCTAGTAACTAACATTGAGAGGCTTCATCTTCACCTCCACTCTTCTCTCAGCTCTTCTGCAGACAACAATCTACCCCGTTCTTAGTCATTTTTTGTTTAACTTTATCCAAGCTTAAATTGAAAACAATCTATTCATCAACATGACTGATTCAAGCAATGATAGTTTTAGTGCCCCATCACTTATATCAAGTAATTACGAAAAATTGATAAATCCAACAATCGCTGCTTTTTCGCCTCAAATTTCCAAATTAATTTCAGCTGAACTCGAAAAGAGAAATAAGAACACGTTCAAAAACAGTCGAAAGCACAATTAATTTGAGTGACGACACGTCCAGTGATGGAGATAACGTGGATGTAGACGGCGAGGTCCGTATGTTGTGGAGTGGCCTGTTCAGATGAGTTGGAAGACACCCCCAAACCGAGGATTATGTTGTGGCGTGGCCCATTTTTATAGAAACGGCGTGGCCCGTTCGGATGAGTTCGGAGACACCCCCAAACCGAGGATTATGTTGTGGCGTGGCCCACTTAGGTATAAACGGCGTGGTCCGTTCGGATGAGTTGGGATACACTCCCCAAACCAAGGGTGATAAAAACGCTGCCTCCATATTGAATCGGAAAAGATTCCCTGGGGAATCATAAAGTCGCTTTACCCATAGTGACCGTCCCAGGTAACATGTCAACTGTTTGCTTCTACTAAATGAAAAAAGTCACTGCAATTTAAAATTTTAAACCAAAGCTGGGGAACCTTAAGATTCGAATGATGTATTGTACCCATTGGTCGCTTACATGGCTAATACGACAAATAATTGGTCACTATGCTCAGAGACCATTTGCTACCTTTCAGATNGGTCGCTTACATGGCTAATACGACAAATAATTGGTCACTATGCTCAGAGACCATTTGCTACCTTTCAGATTATATGAAAAGGCAGTTGGCACGTGATAAGAGGAAACCCATTCTTTTGAACACCCCTGCTCCGAACTGTGACTGTCATAATGCCAAAGGTTGAAGACTCATTCAAGAATTTGTTGAAGCAGAATGGCATTCTGTCCCTCAAGTAAACATACTTGTAGCTTTTTATTCTGGCAACCTAGAAATCNAATTTTAAACCAAAGCTGGGGAACCTTAAGATTCGAATGATGTATTGTACCCATTGGTCGCTTACATGGCTAATACGACAAATAATTGGTCACTATGCTCAGAGACCATTTGCTACCTTTCAGATTATATGAAAAGGCAGTTGGCACGTGATAAGAGGAAACCCATTCTTTTGAACACCCCTGCTCCGAACTGTGACTCTGTCATAATGCCAAAGGTTGAAGACTCATTCAAGAATTTGTTGAAGCAGAATGGCATTCTGTCCCTCAAGTAAACATACTTGTAGCATTTTATTCTGGCAACCTAGAAATAACTGAGCTTTATTGCAGAAAAGTTGAATGCTTAATTGGATTAGACTTCATAGTTTTGGACTTTAGATGTGACGGGCACATTGGCTGCTCTACATCATCTGTGCCACGGGGCAATTGAAAAGTAAATGTTGGACTCGAAGTTGGTCTTGGAGGCAGTATCCAGTGTGATTGCAGTCCTAGGCAACGTCAACGCTCAATTGTATTAGGAGCAACGACAGAAGTAATCAGAAAATTCTAATTCAGCTTAACTAACTAAGTGGCAAAGAGCCCTCCTGATCTCTACCCAAATTCAGCGATAGATTATTTAGAGCAATTAAGTAGTCGGCGGATTTGAACAAAGAACTGGTGGGATTCGCTCGGGTAAGTAATCTGGCCGGAAGAGGAACATTTATCCTAAGTGGACAGTCGGAGACATATGGAAGTTTGTTTCGATCGCGAAAGATTTGTACGGGTCTTTACGTCACGTTGGTTCAAGCGATAATTTCGCCCTTCACGAGGGCTTACAGGTCCGCAAATTTTTACTTGTGATGATTTATGAAATGTGATTCCGGGGGTGCGGGATTGTCATGTAGCCTGTCGCTTAGCTGGCTTTTTTTCTGCATGGAAAGAAATCACTACTGACCAATGGATACTGGAAAAACATTTTGCGGTATTCATTGGCATTCTCGTCCCAACCACAACCTCGTAGAAATCTACGAAAGAATTTAGTTAAACCCCACCAAGAAAAAATCGTACAAGAAGAATTTTCGAGTCTTTTGCGTATTGGAGAGCTTAGAAATCGCAGTTCTTTACTTCCTCAATCCAATCATTCTTGTTCCAAAAAAAGAGATTGGGAAATGGCGTCCTGTTATAAACCTCAAGGCGTTTAAAAAATTTCAGGTGGTTGACCATTTCAAAATGCAGTAAAAATGGTACGTGACGTCTTCTTACCCAACTCGTGGAAGAAAAAACAATGACTTATTGACTTACATAATGCTTACNTTTTGGACTTTAGATGTGACGGGCACATTGGCTGCTCTACATCATCTGTGCCACGGGGCAATTGAAAAGTAAATATTGGACTCGAAGTTGGTCTTGGTTGGAGGCAGTATCCAGTGTGATTGCAGTCCTAGGCAACGTCAACGCTCAATTGTATTAGGAGCAACGACAGAAGTAATCAGAAAATTCTAATTCAGCTTAACTAAGTGGCAAAGAGCCCTCCTGATCTCTACCCAAATTCAGCGATAGATTATTTAGAGCAATTAAGTAGTCGGCGGATTTGAACAAAGAACTGGTGGGATTCGCTCGGGTAAGTAATCTGGTTGGAAGAGGAACATTTATCCTAAGTGGACAGTCGGAGACATATGGAAGTTTGTTTCGATCGCGAAAGATTTGGACGGGTCTTTACGTCACGTTGGTTCAAGAGATAATTTCGCCCTTCACGAGGGCTTACAGGTCCGCAAATTTTTACTTGTGATGATTTATGAAATGTGATTCCGGGGGTGCGGGATTGTCATGTAGCCTGTCGCTTAGCTGGCTTTTTTTCTGCATGGAAAGAAATCACTACTGACCAATGGATACTGGAAAAACATTTTGCGGTATTCAATGGCATTCTCGTCCCAACCACAACCTCGTAGAAATCTACGAAACAATTTAGTTAAACTCCACCAAGAAAAAATCGTACAAGAAGAATTTTCGAGTCTTTTGCGTATTGGAGAGCTCAGAAATCGCAGTTCTTTACTTCCTCAATCCAATCATTCTTGTTCCAAAAAAAGAGATTGGGAAATGGCGTCCTGTTATAAACCTCAAGGCGTTTAACAAATTTCTGGTGGTTGACCATTTCAAAATGCAGTAACAATGGTACGTGACGTCTTCTTACCCAACTCGTGGAAGAAAAAACAATGACTTATTGACTTACATAATGCTTACTACGCTATTTCAATTTCTCATAACCATAAAAAATTCTTACAATTCAGTTGGAAACAACAAACCTATGAGTCCACTTGTTTACCGTAGATTGTCTCCCACACCTTTTGTATTCACAAAAGTAAGCGAGTAGTGACCTACCTAAGATCAAGAGGAATTATGGGTTTGATTTATATTGACGAATTGTGCCCAATTCGAAAGATACACCTTTCCACCATTTTTCTTTATCGGCAAATGCATTCAGCAATGCCTTGGACAACAAGTCACATTTCTGGTGGCTGCAGTTTGAAAAAAAAAACAGTTCTGGTACTCACTCGTGTTGCAACAACTGTGCAGTTTCGTAATCCTCCTGCCCCAAGTCGAGGATCTGGTTTTTAATCCGGTGGGCCTTCCGCACCCTATGATGATAAAAAAACTCCCTTTACCTAACGGCCTGGCTAGTCACGGGAAACAGTTCAAAAATCAAAACCTTTCACAAGGAGCTTTGAAAATTATCGGAAACTACATTCGATACAGTACAATCAATCTCCATAAATTGGCCATAATTTTCAATTTAGAAGCTATCTGTCTTGGGATGGATTTTCAAGTGATCCGTATAATGNCTATAATTTTCAATTTAGAAGCTATCTGTCTTGGGATGAATTTTCAAGTGATCCGTATAATGAAAGACCATTTTTACTGCAACCTCCCAGTGGCTAAAAAATTGCCTTGTTGNAACCTTTCACAAGGAGCTTTGAAAATTATCGGAAACTACATTCGATACAGTACAATCAATCTCCATAAATTGGCCATAATTTTCAATTTAGAAGCTATCTGTCTTGGGATGGATTTTCAAGTGATCCGTATAATGAAAGACCATTTTTACTGCAACCTCCCAGTGGCTAAAAAATTGCCTTGTTGNAATTTTCAAGTGATCCGTATAATGAAAGACCATTTTTACTGCAACCTCCCAGTGGCTAAAAAATTGCCTTGTTGGGACGTGTCCGTACTACCGTCATATTTGATATCTTTTTCATTTCATTCCGAGGTATCAGTGTATGCGATACCAAGACCTTGAATATTTCTTCCATAAGTTTTCGAAGAGGTTGTAATTAGTCACTCTCATTTCAAGAAAACATCATAGCCGGGTTTTCTACCGGACTCCTACGCTTTCTACCCAAATGACATATACCTGTGTGATGAGACTTTTCGAGAGTGTGTGGAGAAAACTATGTCCTTTCGCAAACAACTCGACTCATTATCTTTTATGTAAAGCATCATAATCCATTGAGTTCTCTAAATGGATGCTCTTCCTGATGGCTAAATCAGGCACCGATATATCCGTTTTCCAGGCTCATTCTACCCATTTTGCCTCAACCACAAAAGTATTTGACAGAGGACTGTCTTTCAAAGAGATTCAGAAATGTGCATAATAGGCACAGAAGTCAACATTCCAACGGTTTACTACCATCCTTCCCATTCCACTGTANATTCAGAAATGTGCATAATAGGCACAGAAGTCAACATTCCAACGGTTTACTACCATCCTTCCCATTCCACTGTACAGGAAAACCTCTATTTCCGAAACCAGATAACTCAACCCCGTCTCACCTCACGTGGTGGTTACCATAAACATTCAAATAATCACCGCCCGATTAAATATATTAATAAAACACCTAATGATAATGATTAAAAATTAAGTTAATTTAATTATTTCTTTGGATAAATCCAAACCACTTAAACGTTTGTCATTGTATACAAAGCAGCAAGTATTATTGGATCTAACAAATAAGNCTGTATTTGCTAATGCAGTTAATTTGGGAAGTATGACTTTGAACATCCTATTTAATATTCTGCAAGTCCTGACATATAATTGAAAATTAATCAAATCCGCGGCGCGGCCAATGATTAATTATAATTATATTAAGGAGTGAAAGTATATAAAATTTCCCCCACCTCCCCTTCACATGCTTAGTAAAATTTGAATAATATTCTTTCAGTCCCTCATGATTCTCTAAATTGCAGGACAGGCAGGAACGTCATAGAATTTTTGGGGATGATTCATTCGATGTTTTTTCTGGAGTTTTGTATTCAAGAAATGAAACTAAGTTTCGACAAAGCTCCACAACATGTTACTTTTTCTATTATTATATCTTTTGCTCCAATGCTACTATATCCGTAGNTATATCTTTTGCTCCAATGCTACTATATCCGTAGTACTATGTACAACACGATGTGCCCCTCTTCACCGATCCTTAAAGGCACCGACCTATGCACCGACCTAAGTATTATCACCTACAACCGACCAAGAAGTCGAAAATACACAAGACCAAAAAAATGAATAATGAATAAATAGAAAATTAAAAATAATAAAGAAACAAATAGATGAAATAATAAGAAATATTTATGCAGCAACGTATAAAGGATAAGCACAAATATTTTCATACATTTGGTTAAAAGCTTCTAGGATATTCAACTTTTTTAATGTAGCGGGTGAATATCCTGACAAAATAGACTCCACGAGAATCCTAGCACATGCAATAACATACCTTTCACACATACCTCCATCAATGTAGATGCTATCGATGAAACTTGAAGAGTGTTAGATGTCCCTTGTCCAGGTCTGATGTCCATATCAAACCCTTAAGGCATCACAAAACAAAACCTCAAAATTTATCAGACGTTCTGGATGAAAGTTATCATAAATTTCAATGTTCCTGTGAAAGAAATAAATTATATGAATTAAAAATNTCACAAAACAAAACCTCAAAATTTATCAGACGTTCTGGATGAAAGTTATCATAAATTTCAATGTTCCTGTGAAAGGAATAAATTATATGAATTAAAAATATGTTTTAAAATATGTTTAAAAATGCAAGTTTAAATAAGATGAATAAACTTACATAGATTGAGAGCTAATGGCAACAAGAAACACATGAGCATCTATGCCTGCGAGAAATAGCACTAGGTCTGCGTCATCAGGAATTGCGATAAATGGAGAATATGTGATGGTGACCAGATTACATGCGGATGGTACAATATCTGGATCCATATACTGGCAGCAGAGCATATTGATGAAATGAATCCTCCCATTGGTAGGATAAATCAAATCCTATAGAAAATACAGAGATCTAGTTATCTGTATACGAGATATATAATCATGAACAAATAAACAAAGTAGACACTAACCTTGAAGCAGATGTCAAGAATGACATCCATTGTTCCATTTTGTGGAGTTGGAATACACTCGTCGAAGTCGGCCTTCTCGATGACATCGTCATGAACATATAAGTAAAGTGTTCGAGAGATAGGTCTCTCCGAATAAAATTCAGGTTTTCGGAGACTGTAGTTGTCTAACGGAAATGGTGATGCACGTAAGTATGATGTCATCCAGGCCACACGAATTGGTTTAGAGACACTAGAAGTTACACAAATCCAAGTGTAAATTTCGAATCTACTGCGGACCCTATGGAATGCACGCATCACTTTTTTTTGTTATGACACTTCTAAATCTAGGAGTGACACGTCGGACTATGTCAATAGAAATTTGGACGGATCTCTTGTCCTATGGAAGATTCTGTAGCATCATTGTAGAAATAATGCGTCCATAGAAATGTAGATATCGATAAAAGTCTGGTGGGAGAAGAGTTTCAGAATTATATTGTTTCACGATTAGCTTTGCAGACATATTAACTGTAAACTTTGTAATAACTGTAATTAATGAACTCCGAACTATAAGTTATCACAAGAAAATATCACTAAATCTTAAGGGTGTGTATTAAAAGGTGTTGGAAGTCAAACTGAGATAAAGTACAATATGAACATGTAGAGACATGTATTAAGAATATTAAAATTTTAACATTACTTAAAGGTAGTCTGTGAAAAGGTATGAATTCGTTGAAGGTTTCCGAGAACTAGAATTTAGAAATGTTGACTGAACAATATATAAATTTAGACAGCCTGAAATGTTAAAAGGGATAATTCCGTTAATCTTTCCGAGAACTAGATTTTAGAAACGTTGACTGAACAATATTTAAATTTTCATATAACCCGAAATGTTGATTGTTGTTAATCTTTCCGAGAACTCTTTTTTCCTAATTGTAATACTCTAAATATACCAGAATACAAGAATCATAAAGCTAACATAAAAAAGCACATATATATAGGGAATGAATGTGTTTCACAAATCATTAAGATCAAGATAGCTGAAGTAAAAGGATCTGTCCGGGAAGAAAAATATTTAAAAAGTCGTCATTTTTAAAAATAAATTGTAAGTATAGAATATACTATGATTTAGCTCAAAATATCAACCAAAATTTTGCTTTGAAGACATAAATAATTCTAAAAATTGCAGTCGACGCCGTCGTCGGCCCAGGGCCCCTTTGGGCCCTGACCCTTGGGCCTCCTCCGGCTTGCCGGAGGATAAAACATAAATTAACTTAAAATTTTCAATTACTTATTGAATATTATTTTAGTTTATCGGATTGTCAGCAATCTAGGAAGAAGACGTTAGCCGGATCCTTTGACTTATCAACTCCGATTCCGAAATTGTATTTCATTGTGAATAACTTTTTTATTTCAGAGAATATCATAGTCCGAAGAGAGGCTGACATTTTGCGTCTGGAGAAATCCTGAGTCTGAGTGTGCCCTAGCATATGTCAGGAAACTAATCGTGTTGGAAACACATGTACAATACCAAATTTTGTTGGTATTAAGTGTAGGTGTAGGTTGTTAGGTATTAATAACATTTGTGTAATGAAATAAATGCTTATGATGGACAAGGTGTAGGAGATTCAGTTTATTGTAGTAGATTTAATAAATAATAAACGGATGACATGAGAGTCATTAGATCAAAAAGAATTTTATTTAGAACTATATCACGCATAGACTAATAAATTACTGTTTGTTAGGTTGTTATTCATTTGCAGAATCGGCAAGCGAGCAGGGATAAGCAGTGTGTCAAGCAGCAAGAAGACTAAACTTCAACACCTCTGTACTATTTGTGATATAATGTTTGATTCCAGACAAGAAATGAAAGAACACTGTCACACTGCCCATGCCGACTTTTGGAGTGACACTCCTGACGTTTCCCGAACATGTCTCTTATGTGACTTAGGCCCGTATTACGAACTTGGACTAGAATTTTAGCTTAAGACAGGCTTTTGAAAGCCAGTCTTTCGAATGGCTTGGAAAGTTATATTATGTACCTTTAGGTAAGTCAACTTTGTGAAAGTCGAGTTTCATTTCGTATTATGGTCAAAGTCAGACTTTTCTTACTAAATAGTGCCACTTCCAATTTGCGCAAATTCCACCAACCAATACGCTCGTTGAATTTTAAATCCAAATTTTATTCGGCGGCAATTTGAATCAGTTGAAATAGCAAAATTTGTATTTCTGATCTGAAATTATTAGTTAGTAAAAAGATTGAGGTTAATTATTTTAAAATGGAGTGTAAAATTAAAAACCGAGCATTATTTGACCAATATGACAAAATTTTATGCTCGAGTTAGTTAACAAGTATAAAAGCACATTTGAAGCGAAGCAGACTGATGCAAAATCAATTCTCAGAAAAAAGGAAGCATGGGATCTTCTAGCAAGTGAGTTCAACTCTGACTCAAATACAAAATCAAAACTACCCGAACAGTTGAAAAAGAAATGGAAGAACCTGAAAATGACCAGCTTTAATACCGTGAGAATATGATTAACACATAATTCATTAATCACTCAACTAGTGACTAATAACCAAAACAGTAATTGATTTTTGTCAAGTGGCGGCAGAGCGAAAAGCACGGAAAAAAACTGGAGAGGGTGAAAAAGAGAAAGTTGCAGACAAGCGATCCTTGGTGGTTTGTTCAATTATTCCTAGCCAGATAACTTCATTAGACAACAAGTATGATGATGACTGTGAATACCTAAGGAATGAGTCTCAACCGATTATGATGAGCGAAGATGAGGATGATCCAATAGGTAATTAATCCATCCATTATTAAACATATTAAACATATAACATTATTAAACTCGTAAAATTAAACNATTAACTCGTAAAATTAAATCAAATTGTATGAAATGATCTGTATCACACTCTCCGGACTTTTGACTGACTGTATGATAGTCCTTTAATAAGAAAACAAACATCACACATGATTTTCTTTTATTGAGCCTACACGTCAAAACAGTTGACAGTCTAGAAACATGCTTGACATAGTAACAAGCAAGGTAGTAAATTAGCGTATAATCTATAGGTTATACGCAAGAAATCACATGTGCGGATTTTCTATTGTATTTCTTGTGCACTATGTATCAGTCTACATTCTTGTCAGTATAATAATTGTTACTTTTAAGTTCCAAAGAAAAATAGCGAGAAGAAAGTAGAGGGAAACGGAAACGGTGATTTGATTTCATTAAAAATATACTGCTCACCTTGTTTTATAATCTAATATGATTATTCTTTAATAGCTAAAACTAACTGCGCTGTCAAGAGTCGAAGGAGCGTTCAATCGACAATTTTAAAATTCACTGAAGTTGAACACTTAGCAAAACTGGCTGTTTTAAAAATGAAGTTAGTGGTGGAGCAAGAGCGACGAGAGATGCAGAAGGAGGAGCATGCCTTAAAATGTGAATTTATTCAAGCACAGATATTGAATTTGAACACAGAACAAATTCATGGTACCATTTAACTACCTTATTTCACTTTGTAATTTATAGCCATAATCACAAGATTTGTTTCCGTACTTCAGAAAAAAGTAAAGCTAAAACCTCAGTGAAATGGTTCTGAACAATAAGTTGGCGAAACGCATTTCCAGACGCTGTCGACAGTCTATTGACCTGTGTGCCATACATCTTCATCTTCCGCATCGGAGTCAGGCTCCAATTCATTGGTTGTTTTTGCAATATTGTGAACCACAAAGCATGCCGTTATTATTGCGGGTGTAGTCGGCAATTTTGTGCGAATTTGTAATCCGAGACAATAAAAGCGACGTTTTAATACCCCAAAAGCTCTTTCAATAGGATTCCTAGTCTTTATTTGTGCCTGGTTGTACCTGAAACCGAATAACAACAAATTCACGATTTTGGTTTCATGTCTTACATGTTCTCAGCCTGTGTTATGGGATTAAGAACGGTGTGAGAAGATACCGTTCACAGGCGTATCCAGAATCACCCACCAAAATTTCCGAGGTTTGAGAAATTAAGTTCGCCTTAAGTAATGAATTGTCAAAAATTCTGCTATCATGTGTACTTCCTGGCCAGCGGGCGACCAAATTTATAAACATTTCTTCACAATCACATACAGCTTGAACGTTCACTGCGAAGAATTCTTTTCTGTTTCGATAGAGTTCTGAATTAGGTCCACCCGGCGACTTTATACAAATTTGAGAGCAATCAATAGCCCCGACAATTCCTGTTAGAATTATTTTTAATCAAGCAGGCTACGACTGACCTATATAGTGTAATATCACCTTGCATTTTACTCCACATCTTGAACTGTAACTGGATTCTACGTGCTTCTAATACGGTTGGGTATTTAAATACAATGGTCGTAAAGAAGCAATAGCATGTCACACGTTTTTAACAATTTTCCTCACACTAGGTTGGGATATTAGGTGAAGGTCGGCGTACACAATTTGGAAAGAACCAGTGGCATAAAACCTCAATGCAACCAGTAACTGAACAATTGGAGTCACATTCGTAGTCTTCTTTGTTACCCTGAATAGCCTATGTTCAATTAGTGCTAAAATATTCATAATTGTAGCCTTGCGAAATCGAAATCTCTTGCGCACTTCCTCGTCTGTCAACTCCTCCAAAGTGTTTGTTTTGATCCTGACAATGCTTGGAGATCTCTGTGACTCATTCACCAATTCAATGTGATTTTCCATGTCACTGTATCCCTCCCAATCTGAATTGGCCATTACAAAATAATTAATTTTCTAGTTAGAAGATGTGTTTACACTAAATTAGTAACTTCGATTTAAAGTTTTGTACTTTTGNAAATAATTAATTTTCTAGTTAGAAGATGTGTTTACACTAAATTAGTAACTTCGATTTAAAGTTTTGTACTTTTGAACTGAAAGTCAGAAATTAAGCCACCTCAACACCTGGCTCAAGTTATTCACCTTAGAAGCCTGACTTACGCTACACATTTTTGGTTCATAATACGGAAAAAAGCCAAGCTTGGACTTAAGCCGGACTTTTAAAATCTGACTTAGCCGTTGGTAATAGTCAAACTTGGGAATCCCATTTTGCATTTTAGTCGGGCTAAAGCCAGTCTTTAAACAAAAGTCTAAGTTTGTAATACGGGCCTTAGTGTTTTCTTCCAAGACGGTTATGGAGACTCATTTCTTCAACACTCATGCATCATTCCTTGGACGTTTTGAGAGCAACAGTTTAATTCCCACAAGTTTACAAGACATTTATCAAATTTACAATCAGATACATTGTTCTTTGTGTTTTATTACTTTTGCCTTTCGACAAAACCTTGAAGAGCATATTGTATCAAATCATCAAGAATTCTACACGGATATTCAACAAGTTGGCGATGGAATTCAAGATACAATTCCCGTGATGCATGAAATGACCAGTGTGGGTGTAGTTAAAAAATACAGAGGAAAATTTGATGTGTTCAAGTGCACGAATGAAATTGGACCCGTAGATTTTTTCAAGTGTATTCAACCAGACACCAGACTCCTTCAAAATTTTCAAAGACGAAGTGAAAACACGGAAAAACGTTAACGCATACTTTGGAATAAAGTGCAAGTTCAGCAAATCCCATTTAGATGGACGAAAAGAAGAAAAGATTGTACCATTTACATAATTCTCACATCTTGGTCTGGCTGAACATATGATTTCCAAAGTCTGGATTATTATGACAAGTTACTTTGACACGAAAATCGAAGAGTTCAGGTGTGAAACTTTAGGATGGATCTTGGAAAAAAATTCAAGGTTATGCAGTTGTGGCGTGCAAGTACTCTGCAACAAAAGTGGGAACTTTTAGTGGGAACTCCAATCCCTTTCCCACTCGATCAACATTCCAAACTTTTCCTAAATATCGACAACAGTGCTCAGTCTGTGGATAATTAATAGCAAATGTTTCTTTTGGACTCTCCTCGCCCATTCAAAGATTGGTGGAGTTCCATTAACAAACCAACATCAATACAAAATTGATAAGAAACTTTCTNTCCTCGCCCATTCAAAGATTGGTGGAGTTCCATTAACAAACCAACATCAATACAAAATTGATAAGAAACTTTCTACGTATACCAAACGTGTGCATAAAGTGAACATGGATGGGATCACATTCCGAATAACACTTGATCAGCTCGAGAAAGTTGAATCTCCAAACAATTTCTCACTAACTGTGATTGGTTATAACATGGACACCAAGAACGATCAACCCATGTTTGACGGTCAGGTATCAAACAAGAAAAAAATGTCGAAGAAACAATCAGACAAAAAAAAGGTGGACAACTTTTATCTCATGCAAAACACCATCAGTATTCTGCACAACACCAAGCAAAATAAAAAAATTTAGGTAGACCTTATGATATTAATGCAAGGCAATAAGAACCACTTCATTCTTATCAGAAGCCTTGAAAGATATATGAGACAGCTGCCAACAACCATGAGTTTCGAACTTGNAAACCACTTCATTCTTATCAGAAGCCTTGAAAGATATATGAGACAGCTGCCAACAACCATGAGTTTCGAACTTGTAGAAACTATCTGCAAATGTGTGTGTTGGATCGGACGCTTGCAGAACACGAAACGTTATGTTCTTCGGTTGATCAGAAAAAGACAAATTATCCAAAAGAAGGAGCTAAGTTTACTTTTCACAAATGGAGCTGTACTCCACCCGTTCCGTTCAGCTTCTGTTTGGACTTTGACGCTTTTCTCCCAGAACAATAAGAAGATAAACACCGAATTAAATCAAAACGTGTAAATCTCCACAAACATTGTGGATATTTCTGGATTTGTGTCGACCATCAAGGAAACAGACATGCTAGGTACTACTATTATTGTGAAAGTAACAACGAAGATGTAGCAGCCCAATGTGTCAGTGAAATTATCGAATGTGCGCGAGAGTGTGAGAAACTTATTGACAGTTATGAAGAACAATCAAAGGATGTGTTGGAAGAAGTTGCAAATGATCAAATTGTACGGAACGCTGAGCAAATTTGCTGTTTTTACAAAGAACATTTTACCCGAAAAGATGCAATCGTACGTCATCATTCTCATCTACTCCCAGGTTATCGGTCTCGCACATCAAAAATGCAACATTGCAGTTCAAGTGAAAAAAGGATTCCCTATATTTGNCTCCCAGGTTATCGGTCTCGCACATCAAAAATGCAACATTGCAGTTCAAGTGAAAAAAGGATTCCCTATATTTGATCCTAATTTTGGGTCGTACGATGTTCATTTCATCGTCCAATCTGTCGGAAAACTACAAGTCATCGAGAAGATTGATGTCATTCCCAAATCATCAGAAAAGTTCCTTTTCTGATAATTCTGGATTAATAATAGGATGGCCGATGTATAGAACTGGACTCGATGAGGCATTATTGACACATGTTTCAAATACCGAGATCTGCATTGTCCCGCTATGTCCAACATCTTGTTTTTCCACTCCCATTCTCTCATGCAATGTTTTATTTACAAAAATGGCACAATCTCTTATGTGAAAATTGCTATATAATTCTCTCTCTTTTCTGGACTGTTGAATCCATCCGTAGCTTCATTCCCAACGAGGTATATATGTGGTTTAAAAGGATATCCTTCTGGCGACCCATTCACTAACAAACCTAGGGAACAAACCCGGAGTCTGTTGAAGGTAACTTTTCCGGGTTTGTGATAACCTTATTCAGGACGATAGTTAGAAACAGGTCAACAAACCTTCTCAACTTACCCAACATACCCAACTTTTTAAGGTTTGTTTGGGGTTAACAACCCTAGGTTTTGTGAAAGTTAATGCTCTAAAAAGAAAACAGGCATAGAAACTTACCTAAACCTTCAAATACACCAGAAAAAGTTCATCTGCTCTTGAGTAGGGTTACTGAGTATTAGTTAAACTATTTTAGTTTTACTGTTTTAGTAAACAATAAGTTTCAACAGCTGAAGTGTCAATTAATCATAGTTAAATTTAAATAAGAAACCTTCAACGAATTCATCCCTTTTCACAGACTACCTTTAAGTAATGTTAAAATTTTAATATTCTTAACACATGTCTCTACATGTTCATATTGTACTTTCTCTCAGTTTGACTTCCAACACCTTTTAATACACACCCTTAAGATTTAGTGATATTTTCTTGTGATAACTTATAGNTCTCAGTTTGACTTCCAACACCTTTTAATACACACCCTTAAGATTTAGTGATATTTTCTTGTGATAACTTATAGTTCGGAGTTCATTAATTACAGTTATTACAAAGTTTACAGTTAATATGTCTGCAAAGCTAATCGTGAAACAATATAATTCTGAAACTCTTCTCCCACCAGACTTTTATCGATATCTACATTTCTATGGACGCATTATTTCTACAATGATGCTACAGAATCTGTAGCATCATTGTGTTTCTTGTTGCCATTAGCTCTCAATCTGTGTAAGTTTATTCATCTTATTTAAACTTGCATTTTTAAACATATTTTTAAACATTTTTAATTCATATAATTTATTTCTTTTACAGGAACATTGAAATTTATGATAACTTTCATCCAGAACGTCTGATAAATTTTGAGGTTTTGTTTTGTGATGCCTTAAGGGTTTGATATGGACATCAGACCTGGACATGGGACATCTAACACTCTTCAAGTTTCATCGATAGCATCTACATTGATGGAGGTATGTGTGAAAGGTATGTTATTGCACTTGCTAGGATTCTCGTGGAGTCTATTTTGTCAGGATATTCACCCGCTACATTAAAAAAGTTGAATATAGTAGAAACTTTTAACCAAATGTATGAAAATATTTGTGCTTATCCTTTATACGTTGCTGCATAAATATTTCTTATTATTTAATCTATTTGTTTCTTTATTATTTTTAATTTTCTATTTATTCATTATTCATTTTTTTGGTCTTGTGTATTTTCGACTTAGGTCGGTTGTAGGTGAAAATACTTAGGTCGGTGCATAGGTCGGTGCCTTTAAGGATCGGTGAAGAAGGGCACATCGTGTTGTACATAGTACTACGGATATAGTAGCATTGGAGCAAAAGATATAATAATAGAAAAGGTACCGTGTTGTGCAGCTTTGTCGAAACTTAGTTTCATTTCTTGAATACAAAACTCCAGAAAAAACATCGAATGAATCATCCCCAAAATTTCTATGACGTTCCTGCCTGTCCTGCAATTTAGAGAATCATTAGGGACTGAAAGAATATTATTCAAATTTTACTAAGCATGTGAAGGGGAGGTGGGGAAAATTTAATATACTTTCACTCNATCATTAGGGACTGAAAGAATATTATTCAAATTTTACTAAGCATGTGAAGGGGAGGTGGGGAAAATTTAATATACTTTCACTCCTTAATATAATTATAATTAATCATCGGCCGCGCCGCGGATTTGATTAATTTTTTGAACGTGTTCTTATTTCTCTTTTCGAGTTCAGCTGAAATTAATTTGGAAATTTGAGGCGAAAAAGCAGCGATTGTTGGATTTATCAATTTTTTGTAATTACTTGATATAAGTGATGGGGCACTAAAACTATCATTGCTTGAATCAGTCATGTTCATGAATAGATTGNTGTAATTACTTGATATAAGTGATGGGGCACTAAAACTATCATTGCTTGAATCAGTCATGTTCATGAATAGATTGTTTTAAATTTAAGCTTGGATAAAGTTAAACAAAAAATGACTAAGAACGGGGTAGATTGTTGTCTGCAGAAGAGCTGAGAGAAGAGTGGAGGTGAAGATGAAGCCTCTCAATGTTAGTTACTAGGATTTACTTTATTGCTTTAAAGTAGCTCTGAGTGGCTCCATCTTCTAAGATGAATGCTATTTAATATTCTACAAGTCCTGACATATATCTGTAGTTACGTGGTGTTGCATTCAGCCTCTGGTACAGGTAGTGGCAACTTTCCCTAAACTACGCAAAAGCTCCTATTCGTTACCTGTACCAGAGGATAATGGCAACTCGTATAATTACGATGAAACTTCACCTTACAGGTAAGGCTCGTTTAATCTACGATTATACAGAGGTGTTTGTAACGACTAGACAAGGATATCCACACTAACATAGTATCACTCACTCAACCCCTCGGTTTCAATTTTATCAAGTGGGTAAGTCAGACATAAGGTGAGTGGGTGTCTAATCGTTAAAAATTACCCCTGTATATGTGCGTATGGGTTCCACGACAACCAGAGTATGATCAATTTATTTTAGCACCCTAAAACCTTATGGATATGCGTGTTATCCAAAGCTTTTTTTGCGAAAAAATTATGATGCGTGACATAAATTATTATNAAAACCTTATGGATATGCGTGTTATCCAAAGCTTTTTTTGCGAAAAAATTATGATGCGTGACATAAATTATTATGAAATTATTATATATCATATGACGTGTGTTATTTTATTTAACATTTTCCATTGCTTTTAAATTCCAGAATTTAGAAAATTCTATTCTTGTCTTTAGGTTGTTGTTAGGTTTTCTTTAGATATTTGTTTATTTTTTTTTAGATTTTCTTTCCGGTTTTCATTCTTTTTTCTTCGGGTTTAGGTTTTTAAGTTTTCTTTAGGTTTAGGTTGTTGACCATCAATGATTGATGTCAGATTCTTAACGTTAATGAAATTTCTGCTCGATTAAAGTGTATCACTTGCTGGAATCTGTAAGTCATACTAAAATAATTTATTTTGGTACAAATTTTGGTAATGTTTTGCAAACAGTTTCACTAAAAACTCTATTTCCAATTGATTGACTGTTGTATAAATGTTAATGTTCCAATATTTTAATAAAATTTTCTAAAAAATAATTCTGAGCAAGATAGTTTATTTCTTGGTACACAAAATAAAGGAACACGAAATATAACAATTTCCATTTCTCGCTGTCGCTGTAGTAGAAACAGAAATTAGAAATAAATAACTCACAAGAGAATTTTTTTTTCATCAAAACAAAACCATTGTTGGTTATTTTTCTTAAAAATGAGTACAAAAGGAAGAATTGAAAGTAGAATTGAGTGAGAGGAAGCAACAGAGGTCAGAAGGTCACTCAAGTAGCCAATTTAAAAGTGGTAAGCCGGGGCGTGGGCGTGGTGTGTTTTGAGAACTGGTTGAGCAGCATATACGGCTGGTTGAGCAGCATATACAGCTGGTTGAGCAGCGTAAACTGGAGCAGCATGAACCTTTGCTACTGGAGTTGCAACGGCTTTCACAACAGTGGGTGCAGATCTGTCAACCACGGCGTTGAATCCATTGATAGGGTCAGCTAGAAAATTTAAAAAAAAATTCATTAAATTTTTATCAATAGTTTAAAAATTTGTAAAAATTATTCATAAATATTTAAGAATTGTGATGTTACCAGTATATGTGACGGTACGTACGGCACCATCGGGTTCCACAAGGGAGTATTGTCCAGAGACAACATCTCCATCACGAGTCTCTTGGTGGTTTTTGGAATCTCCAGTAATACCATCCTAGATTATTAATGAAAAAAAAATTTTTTCAAATTTTGAAAAAAAAAAAAAAAAAATTGAAAACTTTGAAGAATCAGACCTGAATGCTGTATCCGTAGTTGTATTGTGGATGAGCATCATAAGGTTCAGGGGAGACTGCGATGGCTAACAATGAAAATAAAAGGTATTGTTATACTTACTTCCGAAAGTAATTAGTAAAAATTAACCCTTGGTTTATGCATCATAGGTTTAATTTATAAAATTGATAAATTGATGTGTTACCTTTGGCAACTGGAGCAGCGGCATAAGCTACTGGAGCAGCGGCGTAAGCGACTGGAGCAGCATGATGGAGTTTGGCAATTGGGGCAGCGGCATAGGTAGCTACTGGAGCTGTAGCGTAAGTAGCAACTGGAGCTGCAGCATAGGCAGTATGAGTCTTGAGAAGAGGAGCTGGCCCTGCAGCATAAGTCGTGGAGTAGGCGGGTTGAGCTGCGTAGGCAACTCCGACTGGCCCAGCTTGGGCAACAGCCACCACCGCGAGAAAAGACAAAGCCTGAAAAAATAAAATTCCACTACAATCAGCACGACTTTCTNCATAGGCAGTATGAGTCTTGAGAAGAGGAGCTGGCCCTGCAGCATAAGTCGTGGAGTAGGCGGGTTGAGCTGCGTAGGCAACTCCGACTGGCCCAGCTTGGGCAACAGCCACCACCGCGAGAAAAGACAAAGCCTGAAAAAATAAAATTCCACTACAATCAGCACGACTTTCTTTTGATACAAATGTATCCAACAATCAATGAAGAACATTGTAAAATATCCAACAATCAAAGCATACCTTGATCATGATGCTAAGGATTGAGGAGTTGTTACTGCTCGTTTGAACTGATGTTGTCTGATATCCAATGAACCCTTGCCATTGACTATTTATAGGAAACTTTTTTTTGCATCTTTTCTGTCAAGTTGTGAAAGTACCTCTAAAAATTTATCTCTGCAAAAATAACCACCACCTATTGGTTTATCATAGACNGGGCAACAGCCACCACCGCGAGAAAAGACAAAGCCTGAAAAAATAAAATTCCACTACAATCAGCACGACTTTCTCTTGATACAAATGTATCCAACAATCAATGAAGAACATTGTAAAATATCCAACAATCAAAGCATACCTTGATCATGATGCTAAGAATTGAGGAGTTGTTACTGCTCGTTTGAACTGATGTTGTCTGATATCCAATGAACCCTTGCCATTGACTATTTATAGGAAACTTTTTTTTGCATCTTTTTTGTCAAGTTGTGAAAGTACCTCTAAAAATTTATCTCTGCAAAAATAACCACCACCTATTGGTTTATCATAGACAACAATACTAAATAACAGGAGCAAAACACATTATTTCAATGTGCAAAAAAACGCATCTTTTGACTAAATTCGCATAGGATAAGGTTACTAGGTCTCCTATAGGCATTGGCATTGGATTTTTGGCGATTATTTTAACAAAGTTATATAACTATAGATATCGAATCCACTATACTCGATACAACTCTCAAGTTGAGAGTTATATCGAGTATAACGTTGAGAGTCTCAACGTCTCAACCCTTTGAAATCTCCAATCCCATTGTTGTTGTTTACAATTATTCATCTAACGACACATTGTTACCTGTTACCTGCCTTAGTAGGAAAAACTGTAGTTTTGTTTGGCAAAAAAAAATTATTTGCAAAAGGCCAAGCCTCACCTTAATCGTAGCCTAATCAGATAATTCTTTTTGTGCAAATTCTATTACTTGTTGCAAAAAAAATTGAATACTTATTTATTGCAATGAATCACTCACTAGAGATTGGCAAAAAAAAATTGTTTTTTGCATTAATATTCTTATTGATATTGATTAAATGAAATCATACTCTATTGAATTGATGTAAGAGGTTGTTTTCATTGGGCGTGGAAAAGAGTTTTTGGCAACTTGGTCCATCTCCTATTTTGGCATTCTAATGTCAATTGACTGAAAATATGAGAAGAATTTATGTATATTTTACAATTGAATTGATCATAAGGTTATTTACTACACAAGGTGTCATAGAACACACGATCTCCTAATTATTTGATTGGTTCTTATTCAAAATTTCAAATCTTACGAAAATGGAATCAAAGGGTTAGATTAAAGCTCGGAAATTTAGTCACGAATATTGTAACTGAACGTCAATGGATTTTTCGAATTTCTATTAATTTACACAGAAATTTTGGTAGAATTCTTGTTTAAAATTAGAATATTTTTCGGAAAATGAAGTTAGCATTATTTTTGCACGTGTTAATTATTAATTACATAACAGAGTATCAATATGTGTATAATAATTATATTACTTATTAGTCAGCAGGGTTGAAAATTCTTTCATTTTAAAATCAATTTGTGAATAACACTCTTATTAAAATGGCAATAATTCCAATAATTAAAAATTATAAAATCTTACAATTAATTTAATCAACACTTATTAAAATTCTTCTCATTGCAATTTGAGTCATAGAGGATAAGAATTACAGGTCAAATTATTAAGAAAAGTCCTGCTCACCTTAATAAATTATTAAACTAATTTAGTTCAAAAATCTGACCTTATTTT
The DNA here is from genome assembly GCA_002738285.1 of Holacanthella duospinosa. Classification (NCBI taxonomy): domain Eukaryota; kingdom Metazoa; phylum Arthropoda; class Collembola; order Poduromorpha; family Neanuridae; genus Holacanthella; species Holacanthella duospinosa. The sequence goes on along the minus strand of NIPM01000045.1, from coordinate 40,616 downwards.
TTTTTATTGCTCATTTTTTAAGGATTAGGGTTATTATATAGATGGAGGTGGGATTATGATATCAAATTTATACCAACAAAAGTATAATTCCCAAAGTCGACTGATTAACAATTGAAGAGGTATTGTTGTAGTTTTTGTTAAAAATTATTATTATTATTAACCACTCACGACTCTCTGATGAAGAGGGAGGTCATCAGGTAATACTCTCCTGTTGAGTGTGACTGGGCGTGGACCCATTGAAACTGAATACTGATCACACAATTACCAAATTACAATAATCACTATCAACAATGGAATTTTTTTTAACTCCTATTCAATCATTACGACACACAGAGGACAATAATAATTAACCTTAAATTTTGAGTTACCATTGATTACTCCTAAGGATGATATGGGTTGAGCAAAATATACCACTTTCCTCATCATTTTCAACTACACACCCTTTAATTTAGGTCCCTTTGATACCTTTCGGCATCACTTTCACATTAATTTACAAACTATGATCAATGTATAAAAAAAAATGACTCAAATTTTTTAATGTTAAAATAATAATCAAAATTTAGAATTTTTTATGGCAAAGTTAAAAAAGGTTCAAATATGTGTGGCTTATAATGAGGGACGCTCAGACTCATAAAACGCATAATCGTTCCAAAGTATTTAAAGCATTCGGGAACAACCCGTGATCATAAACCTCGTTATAAGAGAGAATTTTATGTAATAAAAAAACCCATAAAACGCATAAGGTTTTTCGACAATGCATAATTTATTTGACGTTGCATAATTTTAATTTTTGCCAGCATTTCTTGTAAAAATAACTATTTTGATTGACGGATATGGAGTAAATTGGATACTTTATGACACATCAAAATTAGATTCAAACTTTTAGTAAAAAGGTTTTCTTTCCTAAAATCGTTAGTAGAGCAAAACAGAATGGTTAATCGATATGTAAAAAATATGAAGTAGCTTGAAAAAATCATTTGATGATCCTTATATACTAAAGGTGAAACAATCTTTATAAGAGTTTTGAAAAATTAGTTGAATTTTACTTTAGGTTTTAGTAGTAAAACGTAAGTAAAGGTAGTCCATTAAATAAGTGCAAAATGGATATTAGTCTTGTAACTGTTTCAATGGAACGGCCTTTCGTATGATTTAAAGTTAAACAAGCTGAATCTTTCTTTAAACACTACTTTCAGATAAGAAGGCGAAATAACCGTTCTAGAGTTCACAAATTAGACTTGAGACAATTTTTGACCAATGAAAATGAACAAAACTTTCATAGTTATGATTTTCAGTAACTTCAACTGCATATAATGTTTCAAAGTGTGGGCATACAACCTATTTTGAATTTTCAAAAAAATCATTTCCAAAAAAATTTCTCTTATCTGAACGCACTTTATTTATTTGAATGAAATCATTTTTTTAAACAAAGAGACACTTAAAAGGTCTAGAACAACCAAGTAATAGGTCTAGAATAAAGAAAACTTTAATTCAATTTGTTTCTGACAATGGATAGATTAATTATTGACCGGCATAGCTAAGAAACGCATAAAACGCATAATTTTTTACTCAAAATTTCATAAATCAGAGCGTCCCTGCTCTTAATATGTTGTTTTTTTTTGCAAAAAATTTGCAGAGATAGCGGAAATAACTTAATAATAATTATAGCGAAATTTGTAATTTAAGGTAATCTATCCAATCCCAAACACCTTGATTTTACAATAAATAAGAACAATGGAAAACATTAGAAATTTGTAATTTGTAATTTTAATGCAAAAAACGAAAGAAAAAATGAAACAATGAATTTATTAAAGGTTATGAATTCTATCATGGAGAAAAAGAATATTTTTTTTTTCAACAATGGGAATTTGCAAATCATTATCTTGTAGTTTCCATTTCCTTAATTAAGTTAAAAAAAAAATGTTGTTAATTGACATATTGTTTTGTACAACTACATAACCCGTTATGTCCAAATTCTTACAAACTTGTATTTACTAGTGAATGATTAAAAAATTGAAGGGGTTTGTATTAATTAGTTTAATTCAAAAATATACAAGAATTAGCCTTGAAGAGGATAATGAGAAACGTAATAAGTTGAAAAGAAAATTGATGAGTGATTGATGATGTTGACAATGGACTAAAAAATTGAATAAAAAAAATCAGCACAAGGTTCTGTACTAAGATTTTGATTTATCTTATCATGAATATAAGGCTCATTTCCGGTTTAATTCTAACTTCCGGTTTATAAATTGTTCAGAAAAAATAAAAACTTGATCGTTTTATTATTATAAGTCTTCTTTTTATTAATGGATCACTTTTTACATTTTCACAAATTGAAAATAAATTTTTTATTAATTAATTTAATTGTTTTACTTGACGTAACCTTGAAGGGCTCTTTCTCATAAAATTATGAGGGATGAGAATTTTCCACCTATTGTTTAAAAGTACACTACTTAGTTTGAATTAATTGGAATGAAGTTTAATTAGTCTTAATTCAAAGGTAAACAAGACAAGATTCAAGATTCAAGATTCTTCATTGTTACAAAAAAAAATAATTCATGTGCAAAATGTTCTTGCTCCAATTACGCAATTTTAATTACTCATTAACCCCCTCCCCCCACCCTTTGTTCCACCTCTCATTTCTCTATCATCTCACAAATCCTCAAGTTACTGCAAATTTTCAAGATCAAGACTAATAACAGGGTTTACTAGAGTAGAATAAAAACTTTTTATGAAACGAATCATAAATAATTATTACAAAAATGTAATAAAAAATTTTTTCAATAATAATTATAATAGTTAATTATGTAATACTGACAAGAATGAGCTTAGGCAGATTGACTAAGGACGACAGGAATTTTGTTTTTGGTACAACAAAAGTAGCCGAAATTCGATGAGTAAAGGAAAATAATAGAATTCAACAGTAGTTAGTCAAATAAGAGGAGAAGAGTGCATCATCAACTTTTTCTATTATCACACCGTTTGGATTTCAAGGTTTAGATGAAATGAGTTTTGAGAACTGGTGCAGCGACTCCATGATGATAGAGAGCGGGTCCAGCACCATGAACAACTGGTGCAACTTTTGCAACTGGAACTGCAGCAACTTTAGCTACAGCAACTTGTGGTAGTTGCCTGTCAACAACGGCATTAAATCCGTTGACTGGATCAGCTGTATAAGTTACAGTTCTCACGGCACCATCAGGTTCAACCAATGAATACTGTCCTTGAACAACATCTCCTGATCGGGACTCTTGGTGTCCCTTGGAGTCTCCTGTGAGTCCATCCTAGAGTATCCAATATCATAATTTATAAAAAAACATTTACCATGTTTAAATAAAACCGTGTCGAATGCTTACAGTAACGGTATAACCGTAGTTATATTGAGGGTTGGGGTCATACTCTTCGGCAACAACGGCTACAGAACAAAAAAAAAATTGTTTTTAACCAATCATATTAGTGAAAACTACTTTTTTAGAAGCTTACTTTTGGCCACTAGCGGTGCAGCAGAGTGAATTTTTGCAATTGGTGCTGCAGCATAGGCAACAGGAGCAGTCTTAACAACAGCGGCAGCTGGTTGAGCGTAGGCAATTGGTTGAGGTCCTGCAGCGTAAGCTACTGGATGAGGTTGTGGAGCATAAGCCACTGGATGAGGTTGTGCAGCGTAAGCCACTGGATGAGGTTGTGGAGCGTACGCGACTGGTGCAGGTGCTCCTGAGACAACGCCATGGCTGTAAGCCACTTGCGCAACCGCAGGTTCGATGAATCCAGCGCTAGCTATAGCCAACATGGTCAAGAATGATGACACCTATGTAACAAATTCAAAACGATTTTGTTTCAATCCCGACAAAATTGTGATTTCGTCACCGTTAGTTTACCCCCAAAAAAATGATTTTTTGAAAATTTTTTGAAAATTTTTTCAAAAAAAAAAAATTTTTTTTTCTGATAAATTTACCTTAATCATCTTGCCAAAGTTGTTGAGTTGTGGTTAGTGGTGTTGGTTCACAAACGGTAAGTTAATTGTTGAATGACAGTTTAGCTCAAATCTTGAGAGTATTTATAGGTGGATAGGCTCTGTGGCTTTCTTTGTGAAAGGATAGACTCTATAGGTCCCTATAGTCGACCAATTGGGAAAATGAAAAAAAAATTATACAAAGATCATGTTAACAAACGATGGTGATGGGACCTTTAGCTTTTTAGTAAGTTATTATAATAATTAAGGAGAGCTAGTCAGAAGAGAATTTTTGAACCTATTATTTGAGATTCAATGTGATATTATTTCTTAGGACCATTTATTTCCCTTATCTCTTGTAAGTCAACAATGAATACTCAATTAGTTATAACAATGCCAGACAGACCCTGTCGTTCCGAATTACGAGACCAAAAAAAATCAAAAAAACCTTCAACACGCATCATCTGTCTTAACAATAGAGGGTTTAATTTTTTTTAATGACATTTTAGGATTGACAACTTTTCATTTTTCTGTAGAAGCACAACGGGAGATCTTTTTTAAACTTTTTCTTCCGATTGACTTGTCATCTGTAGTATTATAATTCACAAAAAAAATGGGTTAATCTGAGCTAATCTGAGCTAATCTGAGCAATTCTTACCCTATAAGTAGCACCAGTCAAGAACTAAAAGCTACAAAAAAAAATGGGTAAAAAAATTTTTTTTTTTTTTTTTAAATAATACTGTAAGCTAATCTAATGCTATTTGTAGAGACAAAAAAAAAATTTTTTTTTTATATAAACATCACTATATTGAACGCTAATCATAGGAAATTTCCTACATGAATTGAAATGCTCAAATATGATTGGCGATTATTACATTCATATAAGGTTAAAAAAAAAAATTATCAAATGAAAAATGAGTAACAATAATTCGTATTCTTCAAAATTATGTGCATTAATTAGAAATAAAAGTTGTTGTTGAAATTTTGCCAATATAATGTCTCACGTGAGAAGTTGCAAATAAGAGTTTTTGATGATGTGATGTGATGAGGATATGAGGACTTGTATGCATAGCATTTATCCTTCCATTGATCTATTTTTCTTACTTAATCAAATGGGTGATTACTATTGGTTCCGAATAAGAATTAGTTGCAAATTGATGAATTAATCAATTACTATGCAAAAAAAATAAAAAAATTATTGCAAAAACATTATTGCAAAAAAAGGATATTTACTATTATTATTTGGATGTAAATCGGATTGGTTGGAATAGAGTATAAAAAATAGTGTTGAGTGTTGAGGTGTTAAAAAAATGGGTTAGTTGTATAATTTGTCTATTGTTGTTAATTTGTAAGAATTACCTTGCCAAAAGGTAGGAGAATGAATTAGGAACTATTACATCTTTCCTAGTAATTAATTACCTTGTTTAATTACATTTTACATAGAAATTAGAATGGAATTGACAGGAGTGTTGAGACTACTCTTACTTTAACTTTAGAATAGAAATAACAAGAACACAATTATCGTTTCTCTTATTTCAATCATAGCTTTTTTTTTGAAAAAAAAAATACTCCTTTTCTTTTTTCACATTGTGTAAGTTGAGGTGTTGAATTAAAGAAAATNATAGAAATTAGAATGGAATTGACAGGAGTGTTGAGACTACTCTTACTTTAACTTTAGAATAGAAATAACAAGAATACAATTATCGTTTCTCTTATTTCAATCATAGCTTTTTTTTGAAAAAAAAAATACTCCTTTTCTTTTTTCACATTGTGTAAGTTGAGGTGTTGAATTAAAGAAAATAAAAGTTAAAATTAAGAAGAGTTATTGGCAAAAAAGGATTATTAATTGTATTATTGTCTCATGTACTTTCTTATATGGTGTAATCCGTTATGTAAATGATTTTATGGAGATTAGGAAGAAGAAAAAAAAAAAAAAATCCAATAACTCATTTTTGTCGAGTTGAGATCAATATTGATTGTTCTTTTATTTGAGCCTGAGGTCCACATGGAAGGGACTCAAAGGAGTCCATTGTCTCCCAGAAATCAAAACCCTTAATTGAATACTTGTAAAGTCAATCAATCATCGTTTTAGTCAATTCTTATGATCTTGACCTAAAAAAATGAGACTTATTATTATTATTATTATTATTCTTTTATATTACTTTTAATTTACTATATATCCTTCTCACTTTCATTAGTTAGTTTTTTTTTTTCAATTATTCCAGACAACAAAGGAGACGAGCTTTATTATTATTACACAATCCTTTCGACTATAAAATAAAATTTTTTAATATAAACACACCGTACAATCAAACTTCATCTTTCCTTATGATCCTTTAACTTAACAGAAAATGAAACGGTGATATAAAATTATATTTAATAAATCAAAGAGCATTTATATTATGATATAATAATTTGTGCCCAGCTCTAATGAATTTTACTAGGGTTTAGAATACTTGGTTTAAAATCATTTTTGTAGTTTGGTCTTGGGTGAAATTGGACAAAATGGGAAAAACTATTTAAGTCAGTAATTGAATTTAATACAGTAAATTTTGGCTATAGTTACTCCGAGTATAATAGAACTCCGGCTATAGCAAACCACACTGTCCAATCTCTGCCAAGCAAATGGGAGATTATGTGTTAAGTAGTCTGGCTATGATGAAATAGGCTATACTGAACTTCCGGCCTTTGTGAACTAATCCTACCTGTCCCGAGAGTCATTTTGTCCGGTTATAGTGAACACGTATGAAATATGTCTGAATTCCGCAATAAATTCTTCCTTATTCTTCTACGGCCAAAGTGAGTTTTAGTTAACACACTGCAGTTTAAAAGTCAAATCCAGCCACAAAACATTTTCGTTGTTGCTTAGAAGAACTCGATCTGGTGGGGTGAAGTTCATGGAACGTGTCACTTTGTTATTGTACCAAAAAGTGACTAGATCCGAAAAGTAGAACCCAATTATCGTAGCAATATATTTAAACTCACGATGCTTTAAAAGTAATTAAAAGTTTGTGCACGTTAATGTTCTTGAGGCAAATAAGAAAGCTTGGATGAATTCTTTAATTTTTTTTTCGAATTTCCGTATTCAGTAGAAAATAACCTAATCAAACCGAAAAGACCTTTTGTTGGTGAACAGTTGTGATCCACCATTTCCAATTTAACATAATATTAGTCACATCTTCCTACCTGCCAACACAACTAACCTATGAACCTAGAGAAACAAGCTTCAAAGCCAAGAGCTAGTTCAATTGGAGGAACCAAAATACTTTACCAAAATCAGTAAAAATTTTACCAAAATTAATCTTGCGGGAGTTTAGGAGAAAATGGTGGAAGCGTCGACTCTACTTGAAATGGAAATTTATCGTTAGAACATAACCGTATTCAGTCTTAAGCAAATTTTCATCACCCAGTACTTCTCTATATCGACGTAGGACGTAGCTGAATTTATAGTAAAATATTTGGATATAATGAACTCCGGCTATACTCCATTTATCCTGGTGGTCCCTAAGTGTCACTATAAACAAACTTTACTGTAATAAAGCTTTTGGTAAACATCTGAAGATATGATACGTTACGTCAGAATGAGACGAGAAAAAATAATTTATTAGTATTGAGAGTGAGCTAAAGGTTAAAGTTGCCATCAGATACGTTTCTGAAATTTTAATCATAATTTTCTCAGGGAAAATAATAAGAATAATTTTTTTTTAATATTGGCATACTTAGATGAGAACCTAGCTAGATGAAAAGTCAATTATAGAAGATAAACTTTTTTCGTAACTCTTCGAACTGACGTTGAAGTGAATTATTGAAATTTTCTTTCCAGCAGTCAATCATAGTGTAAATAAAAAATATTCCACAGATTACTTTGAATATGAAAAATCCAATAATTATTTTATGACAGTGAGGTCAATGACCTTGACTAAAATATTTTCATAAAAAGTAATAATTTTGCTTCAATATATTATTTCAGGGTTTGAGATTTATTTGATAAATTATAAATGATGTCAAAGTAAAAAAATCATCCACTGATCGTATCAGCCCATTATTGCCTCCTAACAAAAAATTCTAACACTGTTGCAATGCAATGGGCTGAAACACAGGGGACAGGGCAGATTACAATCAGCGAACCGTACGTAGTTTTTACATTTACTGTGAATTTCTCTCAACTAAAACTTTACCATTGATTTTGGTTAGAAATATAATATTACTAAATTGAAGAATTATAAAGATAAAATAATAATTAATAATTAATAATTATTATCTTATTATTATAAATTATTAAAATTACTAAAACTAATGTGCCCATACATGCTTAGGGCAGTTAGTGGTGACGGTGGTTAGACATGAAGCACGTGCTTGCCGCTTCAGCGGGAATTCTTTCTAATTTGATTTACTTTAATTCATGTTCGTTGTTCTTCAAAAAAAATTTTTTTTTGCTAATTTTTGATTTTTGAAAAGTTTGTAATTTTTGCAATTATTCGATCCGACCTTGATTAATTGACGTATCAAGGAAAATTCTTAATCTTGGAGCCAAAACGGAGCGAAGGGCAAAGGTGTGTGATGTTGGTTTATGGTAATTTGGAATAAAATATAATCCATTTTTTATTATTAGTGATTGAATTGCCGACTGCTGAGTTGTGACAGAATATGGACCCATTTTGAATATTTAGCTGGGTGGATACAACAGCTGATTACTGACTAACAGGAAAGAAGGCACTAGGCAGGATTAATTTCTGTACTATTGTTTCCCAATTCCAATAATCAATTCATCATGTCTCTATCCAAAATGAAAATTGATACTGGGTCCAGTCCCAGTCAAAATTATTCTCTTCCAAAAGGAATTCAACTAGGTATTGCAGTTGGTATTCCGATTGCTATGATTGCAGCCGTTGGTGTCTGTTGGTGGAGTGGCGTATTTAGTTCTAGGAAGCCAGATGTGAAGAAACCTCATCCAAAAGACAAAACTTTAGATAAATTGAAGACATCAGATGAAGTTGTCAAACCAAAACGTGAGGACCTTAGACCAATGTATACCAAATTAAAAGAAGAAGGAAACGATTGTTTCAAAAAAGCTGATTACGTCACAGCTCTTGAACTTTATGCAAAGGCAATTGAAGCCGGACCACCTTCATCAGACTTAGCTGCATTGTATCAAAATCGAGCTGCAGTGTTTGAAAAATTGGGTGATTGGGTACAAGTTATCAATGAATCAGCTGCTGCTCTCAAGATTCAACCAAAATACATCAAAGCCTTGAGTCGGAGATCAAAAGCATATAGACTGACGGGATTTCTGAATGAAGCCTTGGAAGACATAACTGCTGTCTGTGTGCTCGAATCATTTGGTGTCCCTAGTTCCATTCAAACTGCTGATGAAATTCTCAAAGAAATTGGAAAGTTGGAAGCAGACCGCTTGATGAAAGAGAAGAAACCATGTGCCCCGTCCAATCATTCTGTTGCATCTTTTCTGCGAGCCTTTTACTGTGACCCGGTTACAATTTGGTGGCGAGAGCCTTCGGCTGATACTCTGCTTACCAATGGAGAAAATACAGGGGATGGTGCTCGTCCATCATTGTGAGCAAACCAAACTTAATTATAACAACTTATACATTTCAACATTTCCAATCAGTAGTGTTCAATTTGCACTCTATGCTGAGATTATTTCAATTCCTCAGAAGGAGGAGCAATAGTTTTACTCCATTACTTATTAGACACTGATAGCATTGGTTTATTTAAAAGCTTCCGCTATGATCTTTTACTATAGGAAAATTGACTCCTCCGTCTGAATCTGAAGAGGTTTGAAAAGATCTCACTGTAGATTGTTGATGTTAACTAAGAATAAGTATAACCATTGAATTTTATAAAATATTTTTTGTTGCTACAGAGGGGGATTTGAAGCAGCTCTTGAAGCGTTGAGGAGTCAAACCTTTGACGACATCATCGAGCTATGTACTGAAGAGATCGAGGTGACTACGGATTCAAAATACAAGGATGAGGCTTATATGTTAAGGGCAACATTCAGACATCTTTGGGGCTATCGGGATGAAGTTATAGAAGACTTGCGGAAAGTGACAAACTCAAAGACGGCCAGTGACGAGATGAAAGCAAGTGCCTGGGTTAAAATGGGTTCACAAATTTCAATGCAAGATGATTCCGAGTATGAAAATTGCTTCAAAAAAGCTATAGATCTTTATCCAAATTGTGTCGACATTTACCATCAACTAGGTAATAAAAAATTTTGAATACCAATTCCCATTATGAAAATCGGAATTAACCTTCTACGTTTTTCTTAGGTCAAATTCTTCTTACCAAATCAGACTTTGAAGGGGCTGTGGAGCTTATCAACAAGGCTAATACAATTTGTCCTGATTTTCCACTCGCAGGTGAGACAACTTAACAAATATTTTACTAATTTTATTAATTTTAATGTACATCATTTTTATTTCACTTATCGTAGCTGCTTCTAAATGGTATGTGGAGTACCGTATTGCGAGTCTTACTCAAAACGAACAGGGAGTAACCAGTGCCATTAAAAATTTTCTCAAATGTATGCGAAAGTTTGACAAATCACCCGACGTTTTCAATTTGTATGGACAAATCCTAATGGAATTGGGTCGATTCCAAGAAGCAATTGTTCAGTTTGACATGGTGATCAAATTGGATCCAAATAATGCTGCAATTTACGTCCACAAGGCTGTTGCTCAGTATCAAATGGAAGGAAATGTGGATAAAGTCTTAGGTCTCCTCAGAGACAGTTTGAAAATTGATGACCGGAATGAATTTGTCTATGAAACAATTGGAACTTTGGAACTACAAGCAGGAAATCTTGAAGCAGCAATAAGTGCCATAACCAAAGCACTTGAATTTGCTAAATCAAATCAGGAATTGATGATGCTCTGTTCTCTCAAAAAAGCAGCCGAAGTTCAAACAATTGTTAAGGATAAGTACAACTTGGAAGTTCCTACCGTAGCTTCGTATGGAAATCCAGGATACTAAAATTTAAAAAAAACACTACCAAATTTCTTCTATCACTTAAAATGAAAGGTACGTACTTTAACCACTACACTTTTCAATCATTTTTCTAATAATAATAATTTGAATAATTCTGAGAAGGGATCTGCTGGAATAAAATGAAATCGTGATTAACATTTGACTATAAAAATTATGCTTGTAGTCTTATGTTAATCAAATAATAATTGAATAGTGGAGGGTTGGACTGGTGCAATTGAAAACAATCACCCTGTAGTCTTAAAATTGATTATGACGGTGACGACTGATGCATGTTGAAGTCAGGATACAAGAATGAAATTTTTTTTAGACTGCCTTAGTAAATTCCTGTGGTCAACTTAGCATTAATTACAAACTAAATTTAAGTTTGAGTAAATATGTAGTAACATTTATTATAGACTTCAGAATTTATTACTTGATGAAAATTTTTCATTATCTACCGATTTAGTCTATTGGATTCATAATAGTCTTTAGTTCCTGATGTATAATAAATAATCACTGTAGAGCCAAACGTACACCTTTCATACTCACGTGACGTAAATCTTAAAAGTTCCAAATTATAACGTGTTGTGGAATAAGATTAAAAAATTTTGTTTTGTTTCATGGTCTTACAAACCTTCGTATTGAATGACCATGATTTTTTTTAAATGTGTAACTATAGTCTCCAAAGTTTCAAAAGTAGGAAGTATTTCGGATGAATTTGTCATGTTAATTAATTTCCGAACTCAACTTCTAGGAAGAGTTAATACGTGAGGTGTTGTAAAACTTTTCAAATTAGATAAAACTAGTTTTCCATTTTGTTGCTTGAAGTACTGTATAAAAGTAGAGCGACTTGATAAAAAAAATGAACTCAAACTGAAAAGCTAAGAACCAAAATCAAAATTAAGAATTTTTTTTTCAAAAGTAAAAATGATTTTGAATAGCGAAAACGTACTTTGGGGATTTTTTCAGTTTTACCTAATTTTGACTAATTTGCTGGGAACATCAGGTCAAAATACCGCTTACTGTAACCAAGCTTTATATGGTGCTAAGGCTGAGGTCGGAACACGCTGCTTATATGAAGTAAGCAAAAAATTAAATTTTTTTAAAATTTCAGAAATAGCTTTTTAATCTTTCAATCAATTATTTACTTAAAATGATTTACAATGTTTTTTATTCAGGGGAAAATAGGACCAGTCTGTGGTCCGAACTTACGGAGAGGGGTCAGTAGTGATCTAAAAAATTACATTGTCGACAAACACAACAGGCTTCGGCAAAGGGTCGCACTAGGTGAGGAGCCTTATTGAAATTTGATAATTAAAAAGGATAATTAAAAAAAACATAATTTGAAGATAGTCTTTAAAATCTTATGTGTTTTGGAATGACTTAGGTATCGAACGTCGAGGTGCACCTGGTCCTCAACCCCAGTCTTCAAAAATGAATCGGTTAAGATGGAACGACCAATTGGCTGTAACCGCTCAAACTTGGGCTAATCAATGTTTGTTTAAACTGGATATTAATCGGAATGAGACCAATACAGGTATAGTTTTGAGGATTTTGTTTAATTTAGCCAATGCTAATTAATTTTTATCATTTATTGTTACCAGTGGTTCCTTCTCCGACGTCGCCAGTATTCGTGGGACAAAATCTGTACGGTTTTGTGGATACTCCACCTCCACGAGGAAGTTATAACTACCCTAATGATTTTAGACAATATGACTACTGGGATGTCGCTATTGACGCGTTCGTTGACTTATAACTTTATTAATAATTGTGTTGGAAAATGTTTGATCTACCAAACTTTTAATTCTTTCAGATGGTACAATGGAGTTGACTATTTTGATAGTAACAATGTTGGAAGATATGTTTATGGAGCTGAATGGAGTAATTATGCTCAAATGATGACAGACTTGACAACTGAGCTTGGTTGTGCATTTAATCAATGGACATTTAAGAAGACACCTAATATAGGACGACTCTTGATTTGCAATTACGGTCCAGGTGGAAACATAGTTGGGGTTCCAATGTTTACACCTGGTACACCTTGCTCTGAATGTTCTGTTGGAAGTGCATGTATGGAGGGATTGTGTGGTAATTTTACACAGCATTCTTTATTTTTCAATTACTAAAGAGCTACCATAACCGTTCAGAATATGTCAACGCTTTTTATTTTTTTTTATCCAATTTAAGACAGTGAATTATTTCGAATTTTCCACCACAAGAGGGCGTCAATCATGATCCTTAGACACTGATTGGTTTAAAATTTCGTGCTTTGTGAATGGTCGTCAGAGAAATTTTAAATTCCTCTTGGTGCTTGGGTGTTGTGAAAGAAATTTAGGGTGAATTGAATATTTGTTTTACAGTCCCTCCTATGGACACCACGCCCACTACTACATCTATCACACCTACTACTACACTCACCATGTCTACGACTACACCTGGTACTACATCCAGCACGTCTACGACTACACCTACTAATATATCCTCAACGTCTAGTATTACACCCACCACGTCTATTACTGCATCCAGCACGTCTACGACTACACCTGGTACTACATCCAGCACGTCTACGACTACACCTGGTACTACATCCAGCACGTCTACGACTACACCTGGTACTACATCCAGCACGTCTACGACTACACCTGGTACTACATCCAGCACGTCTACGACTACACCTGGTACTACATCCAGCACGTCTACGACTACACCTGGTACTACATCCAGCACGTCTACGACTACACCTGGTACTACATCCAGCACGTCTACGACTACACCTGGTACTACATCCAGCACGTCTACGACTACACCTGGTACTACATCCAGCACGTCTACGACTACACCTACTAATATATCCTCAACATCTAGTACTACACCCGCCACGTCTATTACTACATCCACCACACCTACGACTACATCTGCTACTATATCCAACACTTCTACTACTCAACCTACTTCGCCCATATAGTTATAGCAATAGTAGTTGTAAGAATACGGATGAAGAATTAGAAATAACAAAAGTTCAATCATGCACTTAATTAGGTAATTATTTCTAGGTGAAAGGGTCGAGTCACAATGAATAAATTACCACAAAGCCAAAGAAACTCAAACTCCAGTCAGAAAATATTTTTACCAACTTTGTAGTATTTAGTAAAGTTGGATTGGCTTTGGATAGCAGGAAAGTGAGCTTGAGGGCTCTGTGAGAAATTAGTTGCTTCTAAAAATCTACTTAAAGCCTATTAGATATTAGAATTCACTATAAAGGTTCCATTATAATAAATAACTGAAGCTTACTTTCACTCTGCTATCCAACTTCAATAATAATTAATGAATAGTTGAAAAAAAAAATCTTTGATGCAATGCGATGCCAGTAATATAACAAAAAAACTATTTTATATTGTAATTTGATTGGATAGATGAATTAAGTATATTTTAATTACCTTGTGCCATGACTGATGAGTAGTTGAGTTAATTTGGTATTGTTATAAAGACGAAGGGCTTTGTGCGTGAGGAAGGAGTTGAATGACTCGGTAAAAGGTATTATTAAGAGGAATAATTTACAAAGTGCATCTCGTGACCTCTCTCTCAAGTGACTTGAATGACTTCTTTTTGGTTCTCTAAAAAGTGAAAGTTGAAAATAAATTTAAGAAAAGAAATTAATTAATGGCCTTTCGGAATGTCGGAATGAAAGAAAAGTGTGAAGAAGAAGCAGTGCGAGTGGCAGGAAATATTTTTTTTAGATAATAAATTCTTGTGCATTGGTTAGATTGGTTTGAGGTAAAGTGCGTAATTATCTCTAAATGTTTGGTGCGAGGGACTATTAATAATATCTCGCTATTACTAAATAAGGTTAGAAAGGAGGTTATTGCCTCCAATTTTTTATCTCTCTTGTTTATACACTTTTCAGTTGTAGTCATTTTTTATGACTTTTTACCATTTCCCTTACCTTGTCAATGTCAAATGGTCCGTTTGGTCAACTTACGTCATCTCCAGCTGCAGAATTACAGATACGGTTAGTTTTTCCCTCCTTTTTCTTATTACATTTTTAATTTTTAATATCTTTACAGATTAATTTATCTTTTTTTATCATTTAGTTAATACCTTCAATTCTTCACTTCATCAATAATCAACACGGACTCAATCTATCCACTGTAAGTTCATTTTTTATCCTATAGTACATTTTACATTTTACGTTACTTTGTTCAACAGTAATTATTCGGCAATCCATCGTGTCTCTTCTCTTCCCTTTATCGCTATCCAATCAAAATCCAACCACTCCAAAATATAAATCAATGCTTAACGTTAGTTTAAACTTAAGTATGAAGATGAATCCATTAATTTTCAACTCTTTATTACAAATTTACAATGCTTTTCATTGAGATCTTTGCTCGCATCGCAGTAGATTCAAGGCTCAATTTTCCACGTGCCGATTAAATTGCAAAATAATTCTTGGATTTCTAGCAACCAGCAGATGTTTTTTTTTTGTTTTGTTGTGTTATGGCTTATGATAGTGTAAGTGATGGAGATACTCGATGATAATGATTTGGTTGACATTAGAGGAAATTATTGGAGGTAGAAGACATTTTATTTTTCCTACAAAAAATATTAGTAAGTAGGTCATCGTCATTATCTGCGTTATACAGATTTGCGGTTAGTTTACTCCTCTTCGGTGAGGGAATCCTTGTTATGATGACGTACTTTTCCAGATTTCAGGATCTCGAGGGAATGTCGACTATGTCAGTACAAGCCGGAATGAATGAAAAACGAGCAGTTGAAATGGCTTCCCCCACCCGATTCCGAAAAGAGCACCTGTTCTACTACGTCAATTAGTTCGTCTGCGTAGGTGCAAAATACTATGTCGTTGGGAAATAGGCCGCGTCACTCTTCCTTCGCAGTTTCCAGAACGTTGGTAGGAGGAAATCGGGATCGTGGAGATCCCTCGTGGAAGCATAAAGACAAAAAGGAGGTATATTTGGGATTAAAAGTTCTGTCATCTTGGAAACACGTAGGATTATAATTTTTAATTGGTTCATGTAAAGAGTCCTCCAGTCCCGGATTCTACAACTGAGCCTGCACCGAGACCTGCTCAAAAATTCCAAGAAGGGGACGAAGTATTCTATCAGACTGATACTGGGCAACAGATGCTCGGTACTGTAGGGGAGGTATGTAAAATTGATAATTTGTGTTAAAACTAACATTCATGTTGAGTTTCCGTATTGCTTAGGTGAGAGGGCTGACTTGTCTAGTTCAATTTGGAGACGGAACTGAGCAACTAGCACCATTCAAACGGCTCAAAAAACTATTTGAGGACGTCAAGGAAGAGGAGACGAAGCCAAAGAGGAAAAAGTCTGAACTCACACCTCCGACACAGTCTCGTCCACAGCAGACTTGCGGCTCTTGCGGAGTTTCTCGAGTATGTAATGAAATTAATTAAATCAACTGATAGATATTTAATCTACGTATGATTTCCAGCGTATCTCTGCTAAAAAGGCAAAACTGTACGAAGATGAACTGAGACAATTTGAATGTAGAAGATGCGTCAAGCAAAGTCAAAGTCCAAATTCACCTGGAGCAGCCATCGGGCCACTTTTTGTAAATTATAATTAACAATGTTCTCCACAGTTGAGTTCCATAACACAATTTTTCATAATCTTTTTAGAACTCTGCTTCTAATTCGCTAAAAGGGAAATTACCCTCAGACGTTTCTATTATTCCAATGTCGATTGCCGCAATGGGATCCCAAGGTCCCGTTTTTTCACTTCCGTCTACCTCGTCACCTCATGCTCTCAAATCCAAGTCCCCATCGCTCAACGCACCTGTTTCAATTCCACGACAAATCCAATTCTCCGTTCTTCCAGGGAGGAAACCAAGTGGTTGTTTCAATTGTGAAAATTCAGTTCAGCCATGTGACCGTGTTCATTGTAATATGTGCGAACGCCCTTGTCATCTCATGTGTTTATCCATATGTCCGCCACCTCTCAGTGGAGACAGGTAAACTTGTCATAACAAATATTATACTGCGTATGAATTGAATCATAATATTAATATTATTTTATTTGTTATTCTCAAATCCTGTTAGATTTTGGGATTTGTTGTGTTCATCGTGTGGAAATCAAAATAAGGATGAAATAGTCAAAGTGTTCTCAGTCAGGCGAAATATAAACTCCTGGGGTGAGACTATGGCTAGATTGTTCAATGTGATTTGTTTTAATCTTTGAATTGGTTTAATTTTAGCTGATATTGCATGCTTGCTGATTAGCTGTCTTTCAGTCAAATTTGGATTACAACGAATGTTCGATTTCGAATCGGAGATGTTACCATTTCTAGAAACTAATATGGATAGACTTCATCTCCCTCGAATGGTATATCACTTGCATTAAATTTCTAAGGAAATGATTCAAGAATTGTATCGTTTCATACTGAACTAAAATTTTCTACAGTACAAAACACCCCCTGCCGAAGCCAGAAAGAAGTTCATTCTCAACGCACTGACGACGTCTCGTCTCAGGTTCCAAAATGGGCGTGAGCTTAAAAAAAGGACAACTCTTTGGGGTCTGAGAACGGATCAATATGATTCGAAGAAGTTAGTCAACAGCATTGCATGGGATTCTGGATTGAAACCAACATCGAGGTCTGAAGTACCTACCTCACCACCTCCACTGATTTCACCAATTGGGGACGGGTCTATAAGTACTCTAATCCCAACTGTAAACTTGCCAGTTATTATACAAAAGGAGTCCCCACCATTAAGTTATCCCGAAAATTCTCCTGAAGTATCAGATTTAGTTCCCCTGAATTCTCTGAAAAAAAGTCAAAGTATGTTCAATATACGGGAAAACGTAAGTGATACAGCCAGTGATACGGATTCATCTCAAGCCTCAAACACGGTAAGGTCGACTTTTCACTTCAGAATACGAAAAAAAAATTATATTTTTTGAATTCGTTTGGATCCTAGGATCGAGACGCTAAGTTAAAAAAAGAACCGGAGAATAAACCAATCCCAACGAAAGGTGCCAAGGGTCTTACGTCTAGGAACCCTTCTATGATTGCTAGAGTAAGAAATTCGTGTGAGATGTATTGCATATTTTTATTTATAACAAATGTTTGTTTCTTATCCAGGTATTTCAGAATTGGGGTGGAGGTGGACGTAAGAAGTCGATATCTGAGTCTTCAGTACACGGTTCAAGGATTGCTCCATTACGACTTGAACGTAGAACTTTTGAGGTAAGATTGAATTCAATCTAAATTTTTAATATATATTACATAATTTCATTATACTATCCTACTCCAGGAACGAATGTTGAATTGGTATAAAGTCAATTCTGGAGTAGAATTAAGCCCAGCAGAAAATTTCAGAATTCGTTCAAATTCGAGGGTAAATTCTACATGTAAAGTTTCATCTGTTCATCTAATTATCAATTGGTTTCCCAGGCATATGCATTTCCATTTCTTGATGATGGTAACCAACACGGTGATAAAAATTTTCGAAATCGTAATGTAAATGCAAAGATAAATCGGATGCAAGGGGTAAATGGATTGAAGGAAAGCGAACTTCCTGCTAAAAATTTTAGAAAACGGTTGAATACAGGGGTAAATTAGAATTAGATTTAAAAATATATATACTTCCTATATTATGGTTTATCAATCGCTTTGCAGGGATCACTATCCTCTCGAGTGAGTACCAGTGACTTCAGTAGCAGTTGCGAAAATTTAACAATGCATTTAACTCCTGGGGTAAATTCAAATGAAAACTGAGATAACGCAACAATAAACTTAACACTTTTCCATCTATTTCGCAGGATTCAAGTTCTTTGTTGAGCCCTGAGGAACTTTGCGCTAAAAATTTCAGAAAGCGTGCAAATACTGGGGTAAATTTAAAGGGAATTTTTTCTTTTCATTCATCATACATTTATTATTGGATCATTTTACAGGAATCAAATTCAAATTCATCTCAATTTAGCTCAAGCGAGCTCAGCGGCAATGAAAATTTTAGAACCCGTGCAAATACAGGGGTAAATCAAAAGAGAAATAATACATTCAAAATAATTATAATAGCATTTTCGATGGATTTCACAGGATTCAAAGTCGTCTCATTTCAGGCCCAAGGAGATTATAACTGAAAATTTCAGAAAGCGTGCGAATACAGGGGTAAATTTGATAGAAACTTTGTTATTTTCAATTTCAAACAATGTAACATTTATCGCTGTCTTAGGGGTCAAAATTGTCTTCAGTGACTGCAAACACTGTTGAGGGAAAATGTGGAATTCTCAGAATTCGTATTAATGCAGGGGTAAATGAAGCGATATTAATGTTATAACGGATCAAAAAAAGCATAATTTTTTCGATTAATCATATAGGGATCAAGTGCATCTTTATTGAGTCCAGATCATAATAATAACGAGACTAGTTTCAGAAAACGTGTAAATACATGGGTAAATATTAATGAAAAATGTTTCTTTAATATCATAACACTTATAATATCCTCTCCATCGCTTTTAGGGAGCAAATTCGTCTCTTGTTATAAGCGCTAATGAACTCACTGACAAAAATTTTCGAAAATGTGCAAATACAGCGGTAATACTGAAAGCGAACCTTAATTAGTCTCCTGCAACTTACAATAATTTAATTTTTACAGGAATCCAAAACATCATCTCTTTCGCCTGCTACTTTGAAAATGATAAAGAAGGATACTTTGAATAAGCGTAAAATTGCAGAGGTACTAGTTTAGTTTGAAGATCTTAAGACGTTGTGCTGACAAAAATTTATTTCACTTTTACTAGGTTTCTAATTCACAGAAGACGAAGCAAACAAGCGATGAAAGCGATCGAAAACGCAAAATTGAAGAGGTAAATTTTGATTTCAAGTGTTCTTACTCAGCTTTAGTGTAGAAATTAAAAAGTTTGGTTTGCCTTTCCAGGGATCGCGTTCAACTCAACCGAACGCCAAAGAACCGGCGACAAAAAGACTGAAATCGGAAATTCTGAATAATACTTCCACAAAACCAGTTAGACGAGATTGTGAAGAATCTATCCAAGATGTAAACAAAGTAACACCTCCTCGGAAAACATTTCTACCATCTCCTCATTCAACCAGTGATGAAAGTGATGATGATCTTCCCCTAGAAGTATTGAAACAGAATTACGATCTCTTGAGCCCAATTCAACGTGCTATTAAAACTGCCAGTAGTATTCCACCCCCTGCTCCCCAATTGAAGAAAAACATTGAATCAGTAAGTGAAATTAAACCGAAACTTGGACGAGGAAGACCCAAAAAAGAGAACGACAGTAGTTCTCCAATTGGTAATAGACTTAGAGCAAAGAAACGTGGTCGTCCAACAACAAATTCTAAATCTCCAATAAAATCAAGCATTAACGGTGCTACAAATCCAAAATCTTCTGCTCCAAAACAAGTAAATGTTGTGAATCCAAAAAGTGGGAACACAAATGCTAACACCGTACCTATTGTATCCCGACGTGTCGGTACATTTAATAGCATTAGTGAGCGACGGCCCATGCCTACGGTAGTTCCTGATCCAAGCCTCAATCCATTGAATGCTATCAGTTCTGCTCTATTTGATTCAGCTGTTTATGGAAATTATCGGATGGAATGTCTTCCAAAGTCCCCTCAGACAGACTCTGAAAGAAAGAATGAAGCACTCAAAGTTTTCAGTCACTTCCGGACGGAAAAAGAGAATGAAATAGCTGCATTTTTATTGAGTCGGAGTTTAACGGAAACACGAAGCCAGACGAGACGGAAGTCGGAACTTTTCGTAGGTACTCAGAAACGGGATCTCAATGACTTTGACTCCTATGAAGTCATTGGGAAGAGAGTAGATCCAGATGGTATAACGCGCTATCAAGTTCTCTGGAAGCGACAGGATGACCCTTTTTCAGATTATGATGATTTTGAACCAGAAGAGGAAGAATTTAAACAAGACAAAATTGAAATGGAAAGTTCTCTCGTTAAAAATGGATTCCGACCTTTTGCACCTCTTCAGTTGCTAATGGGATCCTCTTCTGAAAACATTGGAGTTAAAAGTGTTGGAAATTTTCCAGTAATGGCAGGAATTGACGAGTCATCTCAATTTGAACCTCCAGAAGTTTTAAGATCCTCCTCTTCTTCCTCTTCAAGTCTCATTGATTTAACAGACTCACCATGACGGTCCACCAGGACCTTAATTAGCGACAGGACAATTGTACTTGAAAAAGAGTGTAGATTTGCAAAGTTACCAGTAGAATTACCATTATTTGTGTGAAAAATCTATGTTTTGATTGATTTGGTCCTATGATGCATTCCTATTAGTTTGTCATGTCTAATTTAAAAAAATTGAATTTCAACTTCTAATTTTTACAGAAGTAGAGCTTCAATTCAAACTATCCAATTTGTGTTCATTGTCTTACTACAGATATTTTTAGAAATTGCAGTGTCTCTATTAGTATTCCTATTTTTCTAATTAAAAGTAATTAATAGTAATAAATAGGGAACAATCACTGCCAATGAGTAGTTTAAGTTAAAATTTTAAACATACTTTGTTTAAAAATTAACTTGCTCAATCAATTTTCAAAGTTCAAGCAAAGGATTCTTTAGAAGAATTTGGTAAAAATGAAAAATGGGAAAACTAACTAACTTATCAAAAATCAACATGGAACCATTCCATCAAGTTAAGCCTAAGGAAGAATTAATTTGTTTTCGAAAATCGAAGCAAGCTAACAAACGGACTGATTAAATTATTTTAGTCAGTACTTCTTATCTAATCAAGTCGACAACTAACCGATTTATGTTAAATGTACAGTGATATTTATTAACATTGTTTAAAAATACCATTCTTTCATTTTATGTTATTTGAGCTCAATTCACTTGGCCCTAGATGACTTAAATTTTACGTAATATAAATATAAACGATTCGAGAATGCATGTACAAAATTTAGTCTTTTATGGTCATTGGGATTCGCCTCCATCGACATACAACGAAAGTTTAGTTTTTGTTTTTGAAGCAATGTCAATGAGTCTCACTGACATTGGATGTGTTTAGTTTGTACTTGAGTTTGAATTGTCCATTTTTTCTAAATTATGGCTAAGGTACCAGTGTTTTTGTAACAGTTGGTAGAATCCGAGTTTGTCTTTTTTCACGGACGACAAAGGGTATTAGTGGTTACTTTGTTTAAAAATTTGTAATTTCGCAAACTTCGCCCAATTTCAGAATTTTATACATCTCTGAATCGTTAATAAATAAAATGATTAAGTTCGTAAAATAAATTTTCTAAATTTTTTGAACACTTATGCTGAAGTATAAGTGTGATTTTTATACGGATTATCGATGACATGATCATCGTTGATCATCCTGTACTCATAATTCCGTCTAATGTTGCTAGGGAAATTTTTTCTCTTAGCAACTTTCAATCCAATGTTTTTGCTTGATCAATGAAATTATTTTGATCCAACTTGGGTGATTTCATTTGATTTCAAGATTGTAGTCGCTTCGCTATCTAAAATCTTACATCACCCTGGATCCAACTTATAACACTGCTTTAGCTCAACAACCCCCTAATTTCCATAGCAACACATAGAAAAAAATAATTAATTTGTAAATAATTTCTACAGATTGTCATCCAATTAACTTCAGCAGGTATGAATGATTAATCACCAAGTTTAATAATAATTTTTTTCTATTAATTCTTTTCAGAGGGTTTTGAATTCAATTGATTGAGGCATGGATAGCGAGAGTATCGCTGGAAGTGAGGAACCAGATAACACTGCAGGAGATGACGAACATGATACAGACATTTTGGATCTAATCTACGATGATGACCTAGATGAAGCAGATGAAAAAGAAAATGATATTGAAGAGTACAATCAATTGTTTAGTGAAATCGATGAAACATTGGGTACTTTCAATGAAGAAGAGAATGAAGAGAATGAAGAAACTGAAAAGACACAAGAGAAGAAAACATCGTTGAAGTTTTTTGGAAATGCTGATGATACACCATTCGATGATAAACAAGCACGACTATTGGCTGCACTAAAGAGAAGAAATTTCATACAAGAACAAACCATGAATCCTCCTCCATTGATGACTAATAAATTTTTTGACATGAGCCTCTCTGAAGAACGACGATTGAAACTACTGGCTCATTTTCCATCAGCAATTACAATGCGACGATATGAGAAACCTTATTCTCCAGTAGAGCTCGAAGTTTGTACGGACTACAAACCAGAGCTACCGGGTATCGGAGTGGTTCGAAAGATCAAACGCCAGCGTCCAGAAAAAGAGGAAATCAAGAAGGCTCCCAAGGTCATTATGCCCGTAGAGGAAGAAATTATCAATCCGGTAAAAAAAAAATCAATTTTTGAACAAAAATTAAAAAAAAAATTTTAATTAGTTTTAGTATTAAATTTCATTTTTTTTTGTTCAAGTTCTTCTATCCTGATGACATTCCAGCATACATGATCAAACACGAAGAAGCACGACTCAAAGTAAGTTACAAAATTTCAGTCTAGAATTTAGAAGAATTTTGAATAATTTTGAGAATTATTCCACTTCCTTTATTAGAAACGAGAACAAAATCTGAACTTACCTTGCAAAGAGAAGATTCATGGGACTGCGCTAATTCAGAAAGAAGTCGCTCGAAGAGTGAAGCCGTATCAGACGAATAGTGACAATAATGCAATCACATGTAATAATTATAATAATTTATATTCAATTTTCGTTAATAATTAACCAAATTTGTTCTTTTTTGTGCCTAAGATGATCCGCTCTATGATACAATCACCTGGGAAGCTGGGCATGCCTTGAATATAACTCGTATACAAAAAGTATCCCGAAAACTTCATGCTAATTATTCAAAGCATCGAAAGGTTGTTTTCTATAGTGAAGTAAGTTAAAAATTTAACCAATCAGTTTACACACTGTTCAGAAGCATAAAGTAATTGATTAACTTTTATTTGTAGTATGGAGTATTTGCCCGTCGAAAAGCAATTGATCAACTAAGAGAACAGGAAGTAGCGGAAGAAGTAGCGCTCAAGAATTATGAATATTTGTCGAATTATACTGCAGAGAGTCTCGATGTTTTTCTGAGAGAAAGTGAAGATGCTAAAAATCAAGCTTCTAAAATGTAAACCTTAAATTACCGAACCTTTCATCCTTCAAACTAAAAGAGTAATTTTGTTCAAACTTATAGCGCTGAAGATAAACTGAAAGAGAACATTGTTTTAACGACACAAAGTCAAAGCCTCAATTTGGAAACTTCTTCGATGAAAGCTGAAATTTCAACACTCAATGAGAATTTGCGAGAGTGCAAATTCTATATGCAATTCCTGGATAATGTCGCCAGGGAACTCATGCGACGAGATGAGGAGGAGAAATATCGAACTGAACGAGTAAATTAAGAAATTTTAATTAACTTTATGAAATTTCGATCAAAATTTATGAAATTTGAACTTATATGTTCACTCATTTCATTAGCGTCAACAACAAATCAGGGAAGATTTGGCAAACTTTTTGCGTGAAGGAATGACACTGAAACAGGCTCAAAAAGCTCTCAAAGATAAGAACAAAGAATTTATTGGCTCACAATTTCGTAAAAAGAAACTCGGCTGTAAGTTCATCTTATTAAGTTTTTCAATAATTATTATTGATTATTTTAAGTTGCTTGCTTCTCATTCACCGTTAGCTACAACCGAAAGTGCAGAATTTTTGCAAAAATTACGTCTTGAAGCGGAAGCTCAAACGTTAAAGATACCAATGGCATCACGAGTCAACTCCATTATCAATATGCTAGCTGCTGCTGGTTTGATTTTGCCATTTCAATCAATTGATTTTGTCAAATTATTTAAGATATGTTTTTTTTTATGCTTCATTTGGTTCTAGCGGAACAAGATGATGGATTCGATGAGCAAGCACTGCTACAAGAGCTCAATTTGGTTGGTGGAGATGAGAAAACCGACAAGGAAGAATTGGCTGGTTAGAAAATTATCATGAATTTTACTAAAATTTGTGTTCAAAATTTTTAATAATTACATTCATTTGGTTGCTTTATAAAGGTCTTGTCTTCACCCGACCTTCACAACTATTGGACATTTATGTCGATGTTGAAGAACAGAACCTGTCACTCATTCAACATGCACAAATAAATGAAGAAGCGTTGGAAATGCTTGACCGTCGAATTCGTGAAAATAGAGTAAATTATCTTAAGTTCTGAAATTAGTCAAAGTTTCATTTAATTTTTGTCTGTAATCAACTAACTGTCCTTCATTTTGAACTATTCCAGCGTGGTACAGAAGGGAAGTCAAGACGACTTCGTGGCATCATTAGTGAAATTGAAGCAAATATGCAAAAAACAAATGAACAAATTGAAACACTGAATCTCCTTATAGAGTAAGCTTAGTTTGATATTTTTTATCATTGTTTTTCCAAAATTAACAAATTAGTAAAAATTTAGCATGTTCACTGGTGGATATTACGACGTGAAGAGCCAAGAGAAGCTAATGCGTCTGCTTCGGAAGCACGTGAACAAAGTGTACAATACATGTATTGGTTCAAACGATGCTCACTTGTCCTCTGTGCTAATGTTGACATCCATTGAGAAGAACTTTGAAGATGTGGTCCGTGACTTGGAGAGCATGCCTGATGAAGTTGTTCTCAAAATCTCAAGGGTATGTTCCTAACATAAAAATAACATTTTTATAGCCATAATTAACAAAATTTATCATCATATCTCTGAAAAAGGGTTTGGAGAAAGAGCGACGTGAATCTGAAAGACTTGAACAAGAAACAATTCGCCAGAAGCATCGTACTGATCGAGCTTCTAGAAGTTTGGAACGAGCTAAAGCACCTATCAAACCAAAGGTTACTAGTAGACATCACAAAATCGTTAATAATTTAAATTTATAAATTGAATCATATTTTAACGAATTTTGTTTCTTTTGGAATTAATAGAAAGGGAGAAAGTTGGCCTTCCGCTCACGTCCACCCAAATTGACTGTCAATTTGACACAAAAGGAATTAGATACAAAGGCAGAAGAAGACGAATGGAACTATTATTTTGGTGAATAATAGTACTGTAAAAGCTTCATTGGCTTCATCACAGAAAATCAACCTTCCTTGGAAAACATTAATGTAACGAAACGAACTCGTTGGTGAAAGCAATTTAGAGAGAGAGAAAACGGAAATTGAATAATTAAATTATGAATTTCGGGTAAGGAAAAGAAAACGAAAATATGAAAGCAATAGAAAAGAAATTGAGGGGCAGAATAAGTTACTAAATTTATGAGAAAGTACGGCGAATTGATTACTTTCAATTATGAAAGCCGGAAGCACTCGTATTCTGGTTTTTGCTCTCACTTACGGAAATGTTTGAAAAGTTAGTTTTTTTTATTCTGTATTGATCGTTAATTCTCTGATTGATTAAAAAAAATGTTTTTTTTTTGGGGATTATTTTGGAGCCAAATTCAAATCATTTTAGAATCTTGAGTTAATTTAACAGAAAGCGGAAAGCACGTGTGGAAGTGGAAAGTTGTCTTGTTTTTGTCGGAACAGACAGGGACAGGGTTGTTGTCGTTATCTGTCATTGTCCTCAGTCAGCGACTCATCACGTCCTAGTCAATCAGCAAAGTCACACCAATTACTTTCCAAATAAAGGTCAGTAAAGAATCTCTTAATCCACTCATCTGTAGCCAGTAGCTGTGCTGTGCTGTACTGTAGTAGGAAAGGGGAAGCTGCAAGATAGCAGACAGCAGACCATTGTCGATGCAAGTTATCAGACAATTGTCGGCTCTAGGTACAAGTTAGCAGACAGCAGACAGCCGACAAAACACACAAGTAAGCAGACAGCAGACAACTGTCGATGCAAATTAGCAGACAATTGTCGAAATCATATGCAATCTGGCAGACAGCAGACAGCAGACAGGAACTGCAAGTTAGCAGACAGCAGACAACTGTCGATGCAATGTAGCAGACAACCAGAGTAAATTTTTGGGAAGCTGCAAGATAGCAGACAGCAGACCATTGTCGATGCAAGTTAGCAGACAATTGTCGGCTCTAGGTACAAGTTAGCAGACAGCAGACAGCCGACAAAACACACAAGTAAGCAGACAGCAGACAACTGTCGATGCAAATTAGCAGACAATTGTCGAAATCATATGCAATCTGGCAGACAGCAGACAGCAGACAGGAACTGCAAGTTAGCAGACAGCAGACAACTGTCGATGCAATGTAGCAGACAACCAGAGTAAATTTTTGTACCTTCATAAGGTACGAAATTACATCCACAAAAGTTACTCCATTTATTCAGTTTATTAACTATACCCCATGACATTACCTCCTCCCCCCGCTTTCCACGGTCACCCCTTAAGCTCATGGGTGGGGAGGATTAGAAAACGACGGAATACGACAAAATAATTCCTAACAAAAGTTGTAGACAATAAATTTTTTGCTTGAGTCTTATGGTCAAACTAGAGATCAACCAAGGTCAATCTGTAAATTTTTTTAACATGATAAATACGAGTATAAATCCGAGTTTTGTCCAGCCATGGCCATCATCAGGAAGCCGCTTTTTATCGGGTTCTACTAAGACGCAACGGCACTGCATCCATGTACCCATTAAAATATATTGCATCCATGCATCCATTAGAATATATTGCATCCATGCATCCATTAAAATATTGTAACGATTCTGTGTTGTTTGGGGTTGATTGGACGAATGGCAAACGGACGGGAGATTATAATCGGATGCTATACTCGTCCGTGGTTTATTCCCACTCTCGGATGTATGCTAAGTCCGCCGATTCACTCCAAACTTCCAGAATAT
The DNA here is from genome assembly GCA_002738285.1 of Holacanthella duospinosa. Lineage (NCBI taxonomy): Eukaryota > Metazoa > Arthropoda > Collembola > Poduromorpha > Neanuridae > Holacanthella > Holacanthella duospinosa. The sequence goes on along the minus strand of NIPM01000045.1, from coordinate 12,881 downwards.
CTGCCTATTGACCTAACCTTAGCTAACTGATGCACAAAAAGAAGAACCAACGACTCAATAGACTAAGTTCTGTTTTGGGCAATTATTGTCTCGAGAATTTATTAATACGACGATCAATTTGTTGCTATTTATTAAAGTAGTATGTACAAGGCTGTTCTCTCCCCCCCCCCCCCCCCACCGACTTTTTAAAGCCACCAACCNAACATTACAATTTTCATCGTCGTCGCTTGATGAATCACTGTTAGACGAGTCGTCAATAGGCAAGAGGTCCTCAGGTTCTGTGTTGGGGAGAATCAAATCTTCCTCGTCGTCAGAAACATCAAGCTGGGCTCTACGGCGTCGTGTTTTTCTATTCATCGCTGATCGCTGCATAGCAGTTGGTATATAGTCGCTTGACCTAACAGATTCACTTGATGTACAGCTTCGAACCAATTTAGGACGACTACGAGACGTTGTAGAAGTTTGCTTGGAGGTAGAAGGTTGCGATCAGGATTGTAACCGCTTGAGCTTCTTAGGACCCATCTTCTCTGCTCAGCTCACTTTTCTCGACTGCGAAAGCTTTTTTATTTTCAAAAGCAAATGAGAAGAGTTTGTGTACAACTTTCTCTATAACCCTACTTACAGGTGCAAATTCGGCCCACCGCTGCCTCTACCGCTGCCGCTACTATGAGAAAATATTTCCCCGTTACCAAGTTGCGCGCTACCGCTCCCACTGCTTTGACAAAGAAATTATTCAGCTACTAAAAACCTGCACCGCCGCTAATTTGAAAGAAAAAATTCCCATTGTCGCTAATAACGTCTATGATATCTCTACGGTTACCGTTATTTGGTTACAAAAATTTTACATCCATACTTTGGCAAGAATTGTCGCCAATCCCTAACACCTTAAATTNACCGTTATTTGGTTACAAAAATTTTACATCCATACTTTGGCAAGAATTGTCGCCAATCCCTAACACCTTAAATTCTTAAATTATCGCCATGGACTAAATTATCGCCATGAACTTAATTTTTACCATCACACCTTAGCTATTAGACTCCCGCCTATGCTGCCTATACAGACGGCAACGTGGTACCGTTTTGACGCGACTGGAAAAATTTCCAGTCAGGCAGGCTAGTGATACCTTGAAAATTTTTAAGCCGCATTTGGCATGACGCAAAAGTTTTTGAATTTTCGCGCAAAATTGGTGACCTCTAAAGGTCACCGGAAAATTTCATTCAATAAAAGGTTCCAATCTGAGCGAACTCCTAAATCCTCAGAGTTTTAGAAAAAACAACTTCTTTATAATAAATATTTTAAAAAGACTGGAAAATTTTCCATTCCAGGGAGGGTGTGGAGAGTTAAAGCCACCGACCTACCCACCGACCTAAGTATTTCCACTCACCACCGACCTAAGTCAACGGTGTTGCCAAATTACATATTACATTGCCTAAGTTTATCTACCGAACACCTACCTAAGTTTGCTGTGTTGCAACATCTCGCACTCCCTTTCACGTTGAAACATGTTGAAACCTGTCAGCCTATGAACCTAAGTATTCTCCTTACCCACAGTCCTCGGACCTAAGAAACTAAATATTTTCACCGACCACCGACCTAGGCATGCGGTGTTGCCACATCCCAGAAACCATTCATGTTTAAACATGTTTACACCAGTTTTAATCTATGAACCTTAGAATTGTCATTCCTCAGAGTTAAAGGACCTAAGGGTTCCCACCGGAGATATATCTTGGTAAGCTATGTTGTCACATTTTAATACCTATTAGGTTCAAACATGTTTATACCTGTTTCAACCGATAAACCTTCTGCGCTTGGAGCTCTCAAAAATTTGAATTATCCCGTCCGCCTCCACAATCACAACGAGAGCTCCGGAACTCGGGGCTCTGGAAAATTTGAATTTTTCCTTCCACCACAACCACCTCCTCCTCCTCTTTTTTAAACAACGAGAGCTCANGCTCTGGAAAATTTGAATTTTTCCTTCCACCACAACCACCTCCTCCTCCTCTTTTTTAAACAACGAGAGCTCAGGAGGTTCGGAGCTCAGAGCTCTGGCGATTTTAAATTATTCCCTCCACCTCCACCTACTCAAACATATCGAGAGCTTCGAAATTGGAGCTCTTGAAATTTTGAATCCCCTCTCCACTTCCACCTCTTTCTCAAACGCAACAAGAGCTCCGAGCTTCGGAAAATTTGAATTCTTCCATGCATCACCTCCTCATACACAACGAGAACTCTGAGAACCGAAATTTGTATTTTTTATGTATTTTATAATTGACTATGGTAGGTTTTATTGATATTTGCATTCTTAAAACTGTGATTCATGTAGAAACGTTGTGTGAAATTGGCATATGCAAGCTATTGCGCTTTTGTCATTTCATGTTGTGAAGATGAATTTCATTGAGTTATAATTTCTCCGTTTCATTGTAAATGAATGTATTAAGTTTGTTTCTGGCGTGAAATAGTCATGCATGGCTGAGCTAAATCAAAATATTCCGTACCATGTTAATTTTTTTCATTACTTGAAACTTCATAGCTGTACATAGAAGTGTTTCATTCTATTTTTAAAAGAAAGGGTTAATTCTTGAAAGAAAGGACATTTTTGCTTTAGAGTCTTTTTCTTTTACTTATTTGAACCTTGGAAAATTTTGCAGGAAGCGGGCATCCCTCCCTTACCATCTATGTATTTGAATAATTGTTAATTGGATTTTGTGTTTTTTATCTGTTAGAGTTGCTTCCGGTTGCTTATTCATGTTTGTGGGATGCAGGATGACTTAGTTTTTATGTAGCTGGGTTGTGGAAAACTTAACTGGGGCTGATAATGTGATTTGGATCTAACCTTCTAAGGTCAGTATTGATGTTGGGAATCTATTTCTCAACTGCCGAGATCACTGCTAGCTTTTGGTTCTTAGCTACTTGAGTCAGTTTTGGTGTTGGGTTCTTAGCTACCGTTGTCATTGTTGGTGTTGGGTTCTTAGCTGTCGTTGTCAGTGATGGTGTTGGGTTCTCAATTACTGGAGCTAGTGTTGGTCACAATGTTCATGCCTATGGTTGTATGATCAGTTTTGCAAAAAGAACTAGCTTGATGGATTCTGTAGGTGTGCAGGATAAGTTAGCTTTTTAGGTTCTTAGAACGACAGGTTTCAACATGTTTGGATAAGTTTGCGAGATGTGGCAACACCGCAGACCTACGTCGGTGCCTGGTGAATTACTTAGGTCTTTAGGTTCGTGGACTGTGGGCAATGAGAATACTTAGGGTTATAGGTTATGACAGATTTTAACATGTTTGGATAAGTTTGCGAGATGTAGCAACACAGCAAACTCAGGTCGCTGATCGGTGGATAAACTTAGGTTCACATCTCCGTGGTGGAGAATATGAATTCTTAGTTTAATAGGTTATTACAGGTTTAAACATGTTTGAATAATTTTTCGAGATGTGGCAACATCGCAGACTCAGGTCGTTGGGCGGTGGAGATACTTAGGTGCTTAGGTCCGTGGACTGTGGGTAAGGAGAATACTTAGGNAGACTCAGGTCGTTGGGCGGTGGAGATACTTAGGTGCTTAGGTCCGTGGACTGTGGGTAAGGAGAATACTTAGGTTCATAGGCTGACACGTTTCAACATGTTTCAATAGCAAACTTAGGTCGGTGGTCGGTGGATAAACTTAGGTTCATATCTACGTGTAATTTAGCAACACCGTTGACTTAGGTCGGTGGTGGGTGGAAATACTTAGGTCGGTGGGTAGGTCGGTGGCTTTAAAGAGTCGGTGGGGTAGGGGGGAAGAACAGCCTTGTACATACTACTTTAATAAATAGTAACAAATTGATCGTCGTATTAATAAATTCTCGGGTCAATAATTGCCCAAAAAAGAACTTACTCTATTGAGTCGTTGGTTCTTCTTAAACACGTAGTCAATCGATTCCAATCCAGTTATCCGTCTAATTCTGGAAGTTTGGAGTGAATCAGAGGACTTAGCATACATCCGAGAGAGTGGGAATAAACCACGGACGAGTATAGAATCCGATTATAATCTCCCGTCCGTCTGCCATTCGTCCAATCAACCCCAAACAACGCAGAATCGTTACAATATTTTAATGGATGCATGGATGCAATATATTCTAATGGATGCATGGATGCAATATATGTTAATGGGTACATGGATGCAGTGTCGTTGCGTCTTAGTAGAACCCGATAAAAAGTGGCTTCCTGATGATGGCCATGGCTGGACAAAACTCGGATTTATACTTGTATTTATCATGTTAAAAAAATTTACAGATTGACCTTGGTTGATCTCTAGTTTGACCATAAGACTCAAGCAAANTTATCATGTTAAAAAAATTTACAGATTGACCTTGGTTGATCTCTAGTTTGACCATAAGACTCAAGCAAAAAATTAATTGTCTACAACTTTTGTTAAGAATTATTTTGTCGTATTCGGTCGTTTTCTAATCCTCCCCACCCATGAGCTTAAGGGATGACCGTGGAAAGCGGGGGAGGAGGTAATGTCATGGGGTATAGTTAATAAACTGAATAAATGGAGTAACTTTTGTGGATGTAATTTCGTACCTTATGAAGGTACAAAAATTTACTCTGGTTGTCTGCTACATTGCATCGACAGTTGTCTGCTGTCTGCTAACTTGCAGTTCCTGTCTGCTGTCTGCCAGATTGCATATGATTTCGACAATTGTCTGCTAATTTACATCGACAGTTGTCTGCTGTCTGCTTACTTGTGTGTTTTGTCGGCTGTCTGCTGTCTGCTAACTTGTACCTAGAGCCGACAATTGTCTGCTAACTTGCATCGACAATGGTCTGATGTCTGCTATCTTGCAGCTTCCTAGGAAAGGTAACGTCTGGTTCTGGTTAGTTAGTGTTCGGAAAATAGTCACCTTAAGCAAGCTAAGGCAGTTTTTGTTTGCCTTGCTGAGTGATAAGCCTGAATTTTACGAGAACAATTATGTTAATGAGCAAATGAGAAATGTTTTCCGATAATAATTCATTTAATTTATTTCATTTTCAATTTAATCCGTTGAGTTGAATGAAAATATTTGTGTAAAGTAAAGTAGGTATGTGTTCAGTTCATAGTGACAAATTTCAATTTTCAATAGCTTGCAAAAGGTTCCGAAATCCACAAATACCTATTTTGGCACCAGCAACTTTACAGCCGAATCGAACGCTCTCCTCAATTTCCATATTTCTTGTCAAAGCATGAATCACTGCAGCGTTGAATGTATCTCCAGCACCTTGCGTACAATTTTATTTAAGTTCCTTTCATAAGGTTAGAATTCAAAACGTTTGTAAAAAAGTGATATTTTGTTTACCCAAAGAACTAACAATTTTAACTGGTGGGTGTGGATCCACCTTCGTGAGTTGATGAGAACCGGCTATTCCAAAGGCAGCTCCGTGTTCACCCCAAGGACAAATTACCACTGTTCTAAAGGTTCAATAGCAATCAATCAAGTTTATCTCTAGTTCAAATTTCTACTGATAGATAACTATCTCACCCTTTTTCCAACTGTTGGCAAAATATTTGAGCTGCATGGAGACAATCTCTAGCACCTTTCATCATGGCATAATCCTTACCTATGAAGGCGACATCAGCGAAGGGAAGCAATACGGATATACTTTCTATCCGCTTTTCCACCTGGAAAATAACACTTATGTTATTAGGCGTTTTGTTTCACATTTTAATTTTCTGTGTTTCTGACCTCAATAGATATTGGAAGTTTCCGTTGTTTGTAGTTTGGTTGACCCAATAATGAGTCAGATTCGGAAGCAAATTTTATATTGTATTCCTGAATGTCTTGGAGTATATGAGTAATTTGGTTTTCGTTTCTTCCCTAAAATTTTCATTCTTCAAAACTTCACACCGAGATATGATTAAAACTTAATTAATTAGTCTTAATTAATCTTCAGTCTTTGCTTACCTCAAAATGTATCCAACTGTAATTGTCTAAATTAATTCTTTCTTTAAATTGTCCATGCGTTAATTCTGTCAGGGTTCCTTTGCAATGAATAATGGTCCTTGTTCCACTCTCTTCACTACATATTACAACCGACGTTCCAACTTTAGAGTTTTTTAGAACAGGGCAGTTGGTGTACTTGACACCATAAGAGTCCATGTCATCCTTAAAAAACCTATCTCTCGTTATTAGGAAAATCACATGGTTAAATGTATATACAAAGTATGTGATTAATTTACTGTTTTAGGTTATCGTCAGCCAGAGTACCGAAATATTCTACTTCGTTTCCAAGTTCAGCCAAAACTGTTGCACTGTTTGATGCATTCCCTCCTCTCTCCCAGCTTTGATTCGTACATCTATTTCAAAAATGAAAACTTGATTAAATTTAAATTAAAGTTTTTTTAGTAAATTAAATAAGAACCCAGAGGTCACCTTTCCTTAGTATCTTCTAATGGAAATTTAGGTAGAAACTGAACCCAATCGGCACAGTTGTAACCGACTATTAATATGCCATGCATGTTTGTTAGTCCAAGTAATGCTTAGTACTAAAGCGTTATAATTCTATAAGTTAATTTATAAATACTGATTTTACTACAAAATAATATTAAACTCGTCAGTTAATTTTACACTACCTGTTAGGTGAGGTCCTACTGCCCACAGTTGAATCTTCAACTGGATACTTTCTAACATTATAAACATCATCTACACAAATATGTCCAACACACANGCCCACAGTTGAATCTTCAACTGGATACTTTCTAACATTATAAACATCATCTACACAAATATGTCCAACACACAGTACACGTCCCATTGTATTCGGTTATCTCCTTTTTCACGGGCTATCAGAAGAAAAACTCCACAACNCAACACACAGTACACGTCCCATTGTATTCGGTTATCTCCTTTTTCACGGGCTATCAGAAGAAAAACTCCACAACCTGCTCAATGTAACTTGAATTAGTCAAACGACCTGCTCAAACGTCGCACTTGGATCAATAAGCTCAATTCAATTCTAATTTAGTTTTCTGCATTCCAGATCCAAAGACAGGAAACGAGAACACAGGGAAATGCCTTTCTAAAGTAGTTGAGAAAATGAAGATGGAAGAAGAGTTTAGGAAGTTTTTTTTTCTTTTTCAGCAGATTACAAGAGCAACTCGACCTTGTTCTTTCCTCTGTCAGCTGGAGTTGACTGGCAATGGAAATTGAGACTAATGAAAAACTCAGTGTTGGTGGTAGTGGGGATGGACAAATGATGGCCAGTCAGTCCAATGTCAATATTCAAAAGCAGTCCAGCAGTTTTGGCATTAACGGCAACGCTCCTTGTGATGGGATTGGAGTTCTCGACGGCAACCGTTCGTCATGTGATGGGATTGAAGTTCGAGTCATTGACGCCGAAATTGTATGTGCTAAATATTATCTATAGATTCTTATTTTTTATTGGCTATCCAATTAGGGAAGAAAGTATGTAATGCTTATGATAGGGAAAAGGAGTCTTCGCTACCAGGAATTTCAAAAAAGGCGAAATTGTCTTTACTGATTCGCCAATTGTAACTTGCCAATTTGCATGGAATCAACTCTACAAATACAAAGCTTGTGAGTACTGTTTAAGGTAAGTTGGTAATAATTTAGATTTTTCAGACTGTATTTCTAATTTTTTTTTTGGATAAAAATTATTCTGTATGATTCAGAGCACTAGAAACTGCAGAAGAGAATGCTCAGAGGCTTACTGGAAACCCTGCACTTCAGCTTAAGTATCCTGAATGTTGCGAGACAAAGAAGGAACTTCAAGTATCTTGTGATGAATGTGAGGTAAGTAATTTTGATTTTTATAAAATTCGAAGACATTTTTGTAAATTATTCAATCCACACACCTTTGCTTTCTGGTCCATTCATTATTATTTTTATTTTAGGCAAATTTTTGTAGTGCTGAGTGTAAAGATAAAGCTTGGGCTGAGTATCATTCCATTTTATGCATAAGAACCAAAGATCCTCTTGAAACACATCCTCAAAAAGTATTGGATTTGTATTGGAGGTTAGTTATACCAAATTTGTTAACTAGCTTGCACTAGCTTCACAATTTTTTTCCAAAAAAAAAAGAAAATTCAGCCCATAAAAATTTGTTTGAATTGATTATTTTGATTTATGTAGAATGATGCATTATCCTCCGGAAACAGCATCTATTTTTCTTCTTGTCAAACTTTTGACAAAACTTCATCATGATACGGATGGCTCACTTCGTGACAGGCTTTACGCTGTAAGATTCTTCGTTGAACAGAAAAATAAAAAAATTGAAATTTACCTAATTATTTACAGTTTTGTTGTGCATCGACAAGTGGAAATGAACAATTGGTGCATCGAATGTTGGGTGAAGAACATGTATCACGAATTATAAATTTACGTGAGATGGTCAAGAATGTCGTTGACTTTGAAAATATTCAAGAGGTAAACACCAATTCAGATACAACATGGATTATTTGAATTATAATTTAACTATTTGCCTTAGTTTGTCACACCCGAAGCATTCTTGGAGTTATTTATCATTGTTGGCCGAAATGGTCAGGGGGTAGGCACGAGTCCGTTCGCCCCATGGGTTGAAAATGTAGAGAAGCTTGACATGAGTGCAGAGGAAAAAGCAACGGTGATGGGAGTAGTCGATCAGATTTACTCAGCGATGGATGGACGTAAGAATATTTTTTCTTCTGGCTGGAAATTTTAAATACGGTGAGAGAGGTTCGTTCAAACTCCTCCCCCAGGAGGAGGAGAAATAGTGAATACACATGTTTGAATACACAATGATTCGCTTGTGTTGAAGTTCGTACTTTGAGACTCTGATCGTAATTGAAAATTTGATTCCTCCTTTCGTGGAGATTTGGAAAGACCTCATTGTATAGTTTACATAATTTTTCATATTTATTACTTATAGATGTTGGACATTTTTTGGATAATGAAGGATCAGCTCTGTATCCGCTTCAGAGTTGGGTTAATCACAGTTGTGTTGCCAATACAGAAGTCAAATTTCCTTACAAAAACCATATCGTGGGTCTCGTTGCATCAAGGGATATTGAAACAGGAGAAGAAATAACGATTTCGTATCTCGATCTCGGAGATTTGGAGCGTTCTCGATATGCACGAAATAAGTATCTCAAGTGAGCGTCATCATTCTATAAAAAGTACCAGTTCATTAGGTTTATTATGGAACAGTTGTTATTTTTTATCTTTCTAGAAACCATTACTTGTTCGAGTGTCATTGTCCTAAATGTATTGAACAAGCGGATGACGAAGACTTTTCGTCTAGTGATGAGAGCGAGGAAGAAGAAATGGATGATGATGCTGACGAATGGAGTGACATTGAGGATGATGATGGAGAAGAGAACATGACGACGGTGTAAATGACCAAAACCACTGCTATTCAGAGCACTCTACTTCGTCATTTTTCATGTGGCCTGCCTCCTCACGCACGTCCTTTGTAATGTGTCGCTTTGTACCAATAATTAATCCTTCCATTACTGAACCTCTAATTCAATTTATTATTTTCTTTGTCATTCTAAAGTGACAGTAGGACCAATAAATCCTACAAGAAAGGTGTCTGCAATTACAAACGTATGACATCGGAACTCGAACTCGGCTATAGTATCTATTTTGATGATTGCCGGTATATACCCAATGTTCAACTCCCTCTGGACATTAGAGTAGGGTTTTTTTTTAAACCAAATCGTTTTTTTTTGTTAAAACCAGGTATTTTGATTAAAAAATTTTTTTTTAAATTTAACGTTTTTAACGAAATCTCAAAAGTTCTACACTATTTACTAAAAATGTATTATTAAAGGATTATAATACACTTACTGATTCATTGAAATAGTTCAGATTTTCAGTTTGGTTTAATATACTGGTAGTTATACGGCTGTGCTGGAGTTTATTACTCATTATTTAATTGTTGTTGTTACAATCTAATAATTCAATTTCGGCTAAATTAATTTCATTACTTAAATTATTCTGTAACATCAAATATTTTTTACGGTTTCCTTCTGAAATTTTTCTCAATTTTGTCGCAATCATTCTTCCAAAATAATCAAATTCATCTTCAACACTTTCATTTGCAAATACCTTTGTCAAAATCTCTTTTTCAAAGTCTGTCATCTTCCGCTTCCTATTAGAGTGATCAGTTATTGGCCTGGGACGAGGTTGACTGTGGGAAAACAAAGCTTGTTTAGGTGTTCCAACGATTGATAAGGTTTGAGATGAGAGTGGTTCAATTCCTTCCTCCAATAGTTCATCCTGACTAAATATTTCTCCGGAATCTTTTGTAAACCCTCCACAGTCCGCCTCAATAACAATATCCTCAACTTTATCCATGTCAATGTAGGAGACCGTTCTAAATTCAAAATTAGTAGTGTTTATGCACGATATACAGTGCGGGAAAATATTTTACTCGAGGTACCGAATAGTTTCGTGATTTCTGTGTTTCTTAACCAATCTGTATGAAGATTTCACTGAATGAGGGTAATCTTATTAGAAATTTCCATGCAAAATTTCAGAATGTCAACCCGTGCAAGCAACCCTGAAGCTACATTGAAAAGATTTTATAGAAATATAAAATGCTCTGTACTCGGTATCAGCCTAGAGATTTATCCACGCATTTTTAAAGTTTTCCATTGTGTCATATTGCTTCCCACCTTTCTAAAAGTTCCAGGCGAGTATATCGTATCAATTTACAATGAGTTTAAAGTCCAGCGAACACGTTAGGATAGAGATAGGCGGGATATTATGTACCCGGAGAAAGTTTTTNTTTAAAGTCCAGCGAACACGTTAGGATAGAGATAGGCGGGATATTATGTACCCGGAGAAAGTTTTTTTTTGGGCTTGAGGTGTTATACAGTTTGCCCATAAATCTTAAAGGCAAGGATGAATTTAGTCACGGTTCGGTTGGAAATTTTTTTTGAAANAGTTTGCCCATAAATCTTAAAGGCAAGGATGAATTTAGTCACGGTTCGGTTGGAAATTTTTTTTGAAAGGTAGACTACTACATATCCTGACGAATGAAGCCAAACAAACAAGTTATGAAGCATTTTACCTCACAATTTGAAGTAGCGGGTAAGTTAGGCGCNTGACGAATGAAGCCAAACAAACAAGTTATGAAGCATTTTACCTCACAATTTGAAGTAGCGGGTAAGTTAGGCGCTAAATTTAAAAGTGGGAGTAAAGAAAGTGACCACAAATCTTAAAGGCATTATCAAAATCCTCCTGTAACTGAAGCTTTCGTCAAAAAATTGGTAAGTATTCCTTAGCTAATGGTAACATCTGATCCATATCTAGAATAATCCATAATATTAAGTTGTTTTAATGCAAGGAAAGGCATAATGAGCAAAGGCAAACCCTTGTCAGATTTTGAGAAGGGACAGATATGTATTTATCGGCAATCAGGACACAGCAATAGAAAAATTGCTCGACTTTTGAAGAGATCTGCTACCTGTATTGACAATTATGTCAATGACATCCAAAATCCTAAATGGAAACGGAAATCTGGGAGAAAGGAAAAACTTTCACCAAGAGACAAGCGGCATATTTTGCAAGTAGCCAGAAACAAAGCCATTTCAGTCACTAAAGTCTAAGCCGAAATAGTCTTGCCTGTGTGTAGAGAAACTCTAAGGAAGGTTTTGGCCAAATACAAGCACATTTCTTTTGCAAAAATGTTGAAGAAACCGCCTCTAAAACCATCGCACAAGGAGAGTCGATTGATGTGGGCCAAGGAAAGAATGACATGGAAGAAGGGCTGGAAGCGTATCATCTGGAGCGACGAAAAAAAATTCAATTTGGACGGCCCAGATGGATTTGCTTGCTGTTGGCATGATTTGAGGAAGGAAAAGATCCAATTTTCCAAGCGACACACCGGTGGAGGATCCGTGATGATTTGGGCCGCTTTCAGTCACCACGGTAAAACCCCACCGGCATTTTGTTCGGGTCGTCAAAACGCCCTGTCATATCAGGCCCAACTGCATCAGTACCTTTTGTCTCACTTTGGTCGATTGGTGCTAGGCGAAGGTGAATTTATGCAAGACAGCGCAAGTTGTCACAAGGCTTACTCAACAAGAGCTTGGTTTGTTACACATGATGTCCCCGTAATGCCTTGGCCAGCTTTATCTCTCGACCTAAATCCAATTGAAAATTTGTGGGGGGACTTAGCTCGAGCTGTTTACGCTGAAGGCCGGCAGTTCAACAATGTGAATGACCTCAGAGTGGCGATTGAGACAGCATGGATCGAAATTCCGAACACTCGACTTAGGACCTTGGCAACGACTATGCCCAACAGAGTATTCGACGTCATTTTTGCTGAAGGAGGTTCCACTAAATATTAGCTAAATATTTCTATCCATAAAAAGTTTTACAGCCTTGTTCAAAGGACTGTAATAAAAATTGCCTTTAAGATTTGTGGTCACTTTCTCTACTTTCACTTTTAATTGAATCGCCTTACTTACCCGCTACTTCAAATTGTGGAGTAAAATGCTTCATAACTTGTTTTTTTTGGCTTCATTAGTCATGATATGTACTACTCTAGCTTTCAAAAAAAAATTTCCAACCGAACCGTGACTAAATTTATCCTTGCCTTTAAGATTTATGGGCAAACAGTATAGTAGTATGTTCGAGGGTGATTTCGCGTACAAATGGCCGCCAAAATCTATTTTTGTTCGCCCTAAGACCCTTTGGCCCTAAAGACGGTTTGGCCCTAAGACCCTTTGACCCTAAGACCCTTTCACCCTAAGAGCCTTTCACCCTAAGAGCCTTTCACCCTAAGACCCTAAGTTGTCCCTCCACAGGTTACAGTATAACTGAGCCAGACACCCTGACACCCTAAAACCTCAAAATTTATTATTATTGATAAACACCGTAAGTCTTGGATCATTGTTGGGATGGAAGACCCTAAGTATT